>JACTOM010000130.1:554730-665030 GCA_015832385.1 Elymnias hypermnestra
TTGGTAGTAGGGGTTACATTTCAAGAGTGGAATGGAATACTCTTCCACCTACGACATATAAGGGGGTGGTTATACCTTATAGCCAAACTGTTAGAAATCTAGGTGTTTATTTAGACTCTTCCTTGTCTTGGTGTCAGCACATAAAGAAATTAGTAGAAAGTTTTTTGGGGCTATGAAATCGATGCGACGATTGCAAGGTTTCCTTCCTATTCCCACCAAAATTATGTTAGCGCAGTCCCTCCTTCTCAGTATTCTCAACCATGCTGACGCAAGCTTCCCCAATATCACTGAGGATCAGTTAAAAAAACTTGAGCGAATACAAAACACTGCCATTCGGTTCATATTTGGCTTGCGCAAATATGACCATATATCAGAATTTCGTACAAAGCTCAGGTTACCTATCAGACTTCGCCGGAATTTGCACATTCTCTCTCTTCTCTACTGTGTATTGTTTAACCCATAAAAGGCACCTTATCTTAAAAGCCATTTTGAATTCCGTCGGTTTGATACTCTCAACGCGCGTCGTGTCGAGGAGCTTGCACTTAAGTCGATATACTGCAAAACAATTTTTTTTACAAATCATTCACGATTAGTGCAATCAACTTATGGAACGCGCTCCCTGTGAAAATTCGGTAGTGCCAGAGTATCTCCAATTTTAAGAAGTATGTAACGGAATATTGTCACTTCAGAAAAGTTATTGACTTACAAGATTAACATTAGGTTGAGTAAATGGAATTGCAGATGTATGTATTAATTTATTCGTATATATGTATATAATAATTTGGATAAATTATTCATGTCTTTATTTGTATGTACGAGTATTTGTATGCATTCACAATATTCTGTATATATCTACATATTATTTTTAGAAATTGTATGCCTATTCATGTATACACACCACTTACCTTCTCTCTCCTTTCTTTGACGGGTTCCCTAACGCCAGGGTTGTCTAGAAGAGATCGCTAATGAGCGATAAGACCGCCCAATTGCACACTAAAAGTACCTTATACTGAGTAATTGTACATCTATTTTTAGCGTGGTGTTCAATAAAGAATATTATCTATATCTGTATGATTTGATATTATCAAATTTATTGCATTATACATATACTGTTGATATTTAAGAACGTTTAAATTAAGTGTTTTAATTTATGATCTTTCCTATTTGTTGTATCGACTATATGTGGATTTAATAGATATTTTTGAAGTATCTTATGGCAGAATATACAGCTTCGTTTAATAACGTGTTACGTTTTGTCTGTCTGGCTTCCCTTTCCTTCACGCGGTAGGCAGTCACCTCCTCTCTCACTCTAACCCAGCGCTAACAGCGTCAACCGTATTTCTCTCTACTCAGTGCTGTGTGCGATAGACCGTTGAGAATATAACCTAAAACTTAATCAATAAAACATTTATTTTATTTATTAGGAAATCAATGTTGTATACAATATAAAATGTAACTTAACATAATATTGACAATGTCTATATTGTATACCCCATTTACAGGCTAACACAGCATGCACAGTTTTGGACATTAAAAAAGAAATACAATATAAACTACACTATTTGAAAACTATACATAAAATAGTAATAAGTGTAATAATAATAAATAAAATTAAATCTAGAGTTACAAAAGAACAACACAACAATATAGAAACTAATGGCACTCATTAAATATATCAAGCTTAACTTTTTTAAATATGGTAATATATGAACATACTATTCTATTTAGCGTAGCAGTTTTACCTAAATTAGTTTTAGCAATCTTGGCCTAAAATATGAGATCTAGCGTCGTATTTGATACAGCAAGTCTAACCCTATTTAAAAGTTCTGAGCTATCAACGTCAAAATTCACAATTTTTTAACAAAGGTCCATTAAATCTCTACGGTTGGAAAGTGAGGTTGTTTTATAGAATTTAAAAAGATCGTGATAATTAGGAATATCCTTGAATATTTTATCCTTAATGTAAGTTTCGTAAAAAAATCTTCCGTACTCTTCCTATTCTATCTTTATGTACTCGATAATATGGATTCCACTCTACAGAACAGTATTCTAGTTTGCTCCTCATTAGTGTATTAAATAGGGTTATTTTTGTTGATGCTTTTTTATACTACTTGGTATTCCTAATAATGAAAGCTAGTAATTTAAAGAGACTTTCCTATTGAATCGTCTATTTGTGATGTGAAACTTAGTTTAGTATCTTATTTAATCCCAAGGTCAATGATATTTTTTACATCTTTTATTATATTGCCATTAATATTATAATTAAACTTAAAATCTAACCTTTCGACCAAGCGTAATACGGTTACATTTTAAATGATTCAATTTCACATCATTATTACTACAACAAATAAAGAGTCTAAGTCTCTTTGCATATTGATGGAATCATTAATATCTATTATTTTTGTGTAAATTTTAACAATATTTGAAGCAAGTAGTTATATCATTGATAAATATTCCAAACAACGTAAGCCCAAGAATGGAACCCTGTGGCACTCCAGATGTAGCGACAAATGTTTTTGATTGATAACCTCCGATAACCGATAAAAAAAGATTTTATTAATAAATAACCATTCCTTACAATATCATATTAATATACATACAATTTTAAGTTATTCTCAAGTCGTGCGTCTAGATGATAGAAGGAATAAAATTATCTTTAGTTTTTCCACGTAACTTATGGCTCGATTAAAACTTCTCTAAGTTGATGTTAGTAAAAAAACTCACAGAAAATTACTAGAAAGATAAAAAACCGTAAAACTTTCTACCTTAGTCTTTATTTACTTTACCATCTGTAGATATTTTTAGTTTATGGTATTTTATTTTTATTCTAGCAATACACGTGTTGCTCTATAGCCCGGGAATTCCCGAGTATGTGACGTTTACTTTTATTAACTGATATTTTGTATCGTGTTTCTATGGGATTAAGGTAGATTTTATTTTGACCTTTGATATGAAAAAAATTGAATGTAATTAAATACCATAGGGCTGAGCGAAACAAGGCAAAAGACGTATGTACTATGTATTACGTTTGTAATGACTAACGTTTGTATTTCAGTGTTATTTCTATAAAAATAACTTGTCAAATGTATTAAACAAGGTATAAGTGATATTATAAGCCCTTAATGTTTATTTTTCTCTTCCCGGTTTCTGCTATGTTATACGTAGATATGTGTATGTAGTAGTAATTAATTTACTTTTCAATCCTTTTTGCATCTTGTTTAGGTTAAATATAAGGTTTTGCTAAGTAGAACAAAAAAAGTAGGCACTTATCGATAGATTTAAAATTCCAATCAAGTAGATTGGAATTTTAAAGGCAAGCTTTTATTTTTTGTAATAAAAGAAGACTTAATTGTTTATGTTAATTTTAATCTTATTATAAGTAAGTCATTTTATATTTTTTGAGTAATAAATGATAATGAAACGCTTTTATCTATGCTATCAACAATCCGATTTAAAAGAAAGCATATATGGGTTAATAATGAATGAATTACTCACCTAATGTTTACTCTACGCTGATGATTAAGTAATACTTGCATCATCTGCTAGCGAGCTACAGGAGATGGTAAATATTATGAATGAAGCTTTGAAAAGGAAAGGAATGAAAGTGAATGTAAACAATACGAAAGTTATGCTTTTTGAAAGAGATGAATCTATGATGAATGGCAATAGATTGATAGATGGGACACAAGTGAAAGAGGTGAAAGAATTTTTATACTTGGAATCTAAATTTACAAAAGATGGAACATGTGAAAGTTATATTGAAAGGAGAGTGAACGCAGGAAATATGGTTACTGGTGCTCTGCACGCATTTTTGAATAGCCAGATGATGTCTCAAAGGGCCAGACTGGCTGTGCATGGAGGAGTGTTGGTGCCAAAACTTATGTATGGCAGTGAAAGTTGGTTATGGCAGAAGAATTAAAAAAAAGTAAAATAAATGCTGTTGAGATGAGAGCGTTGAGTACGAGTAGATTGAAACTGAGTAAGTGGAAGTAAGAAATAGTGTGTTAAGAGAAATTGTGGTATAAAAGAAGATTTAGTGACTAAAATTGAGAAAGCTGTGCTTAGATGGATTATTATTTATACGTTTTATATATTACGCTCATTTGTTGAGTTAAGCATACGCATTTATAACAAGATATCGCAATCAGTTTCGTTTTAATGAAAAATACCAAAAACAAAAAGGCTTGTTATAATATTGAGATTTACTTGGGATTAAAGTGTTGGAACTACCCAATGTAATTTACAAAAATATGCGTATGTTGGCGGTTTTTTCACAGTAGAATCAACTTTCCGTAAGGACAAAGAATAATTCAATTTTGATAACTTTTGATTTCACGAAGACAGCCCTATTACGTATCTACAGTATAACTAGGTTAACAATATGGCCGACAATTTAGGCTATAAAAGTCAACATAGAAATGGTTTAAAACATACAAATTTAGTTTTATAATTGCCACGATAGTTTTAATATTTATAAAATATTTAAACCGATCGATAAATTAGTTTTGACTTCTTTTATTTTGTGATATCATTAACAGTAAGACAGCCTGCCTGACGTGTCAAATTTCTCCATTACGTTCGTGATTTTTGAAACTATATTTCGGTGATAATTGGTGATAAGCTTAAGTGTAATTCAAAACGATTAATCTTGTAATGAAAACAACTCGTGTTAATCATAACTCACGTATATTTCTTTAAACAACAATACCAATTTTACACAAATATATAATGTCACTTAAAATTAATTTAATATCGTCAATTTTTTGCGAAATTGACCAAAAATTACCACAGAGTAAACCACCTTTCTTTTTTTTTACTATAGTACTTATATTATTACAGAGTGCATATGATGTAGATGTTAAAACACTAATAAAATATAATGGATTCTTTCACGTACTAATCTGACTAGAATTTGAATCAAATTTAGTCGTGTAATAATTAATTTTCAATTGAATTAAAGAAAATAAAGATTTTATTTTTATTTTGTGACTCTTATGTTTATTATAGAGATTTCAACGTTACCTTCAAATGGATAGGTAATAGTAGACTATAATTATGACTAGGTATTATAACCTAGAAGTTATGAGAAACTTTTACCTTTTTTTATCATAGACAAACTAGTATTTCTAAAACGTTTCTCCTAACGACTTTCTTTACTCAAATTATTTCATTTATACATATTAGGCATATTTAAATAGATTTTTGTAAATATAAAATATTATTGACTTCAAATGCAATCTTCTGAATCGGTGAATTTAATAACAATAACTATTATGTTATATAAAGCAAATAATAGTATAGATGACCTATTTAATAAAATAGCTTTTTATATTAAAGATAAACCAATGTTATAATGAGCTCCAAAAGAATTATTCATTTAAAGTTTATTTACCTACTTAAACTAATCTATATCACTTGGTTAAAGCTGTATCAATTCAATAGTTTAATTTACAGTGTATACCTAGTATATCAGAGATTCTACAACCCTTTACAATAGCACAGAGTAATTTGTAACGGGTAGCGATTTTCAAAATAGTTTTTGGTCCTAAAATCCCCTATACCTACAAGTATTTTAACAATAGCCTGTATGACTTCTAAAATTATATACCTTTATCACAAAATTTGTTATGTAAATAGAAAATATATGCAAAAAAGAAAACATTGGCAGTCGTAGGGATTGCGATAGCAATTAGAACTTACAAAAATATAAAATACATTAATAATTATATGCAAATATCAAATCAGTAATAAATACTAGATGTAACTTTCCCTCTCTTTCACTTACTTATATCTCCCTCTCAAACTGAGTTTGCCTTGCTCGATTACACTTTATCGTAACGCTCACGTTACCAGTTTACCAGTTTACTCCCTAAATTAAGGGTACTAAAAGAAGTTTTACTTTATAAACCTTTCTCAGGACATCTGGCAGAAGTTAATAATCTACCATGATAGATAGACGTAGAGAAAGATGAAAAATAAACCGAGTATTCGCCATATGAAGCATCGATCTTCCGCGCTGCTATAGATAAAAAACGAGCGTACTTAAGATTGCAAGACTGAAGTTAAACGCCATCCGTCCGCCTCCCCCGATCACATTTGTCGTAACGCTCTCGTCACGCATTTACCAGCTTACTTCCAAAATAAAGATTTTATGCGTCAGATTTTTTTGAATCATAAAACAGAATATATAGTACGTCTACAAAATCTATAACTTTAACATAACAGTTGCGCAGAGTAATTTGCAATGATGGTTTGTTTTTCAAAATAGTTTTTGGTCCCAAATTCCCCTACCCCTGCTACGTTTAACAATAGCCACGTAGTATTAATACCTCTGTGAGATAAGAAACTAATACATTAATTGAAGTTTGGTATTATTCAGTGATTGTGTGGTGAATTAAGTTTATAAAACATAAAAGAAATTAGCTCGTGTCTCGGTTTTGATCTACCTTCAGATATTTTGTGGTGGTAAATCTGCGGTTAGTATATAGACATTTATACAATAATATGTAGGTACTTTCAATTTATATTAGCTCGATTGCCTTAAAATGCTGAAATGTAGTTAAAATTAGATGGAGTTTTCGTAATATATTTCTAGCTATTAACGATTTTCTTTAATGATGAAACGTTAGTTTTTATCGGGTATTTGGTTAATATATATTGTTAGTAGCATGAATAAGACATTAAACAAATAAATCATTTATTCAGCCAATACAAAAAGAAAGGAGCTTAAATACGAAACTTAGTAGTTAAAATAAAGATAAAGAAGAAACAAAAAATATTTATGTTAACCTAATTTAATCTAAAAATTATATAATGGGCAGAAAAGGAGTTCCCTCATCTTTTATATTACACATTATATGAATTTTTTAAAGAAATAAAGGGATATAATTTGCCAAATAAATTATAATATAAATGGAAATGTATAAATACCCAATTTAAATTAGTAGAATTATGATAAATTTTAATATAAACGTATAAAATTATTGTTTCAATCCCTTATATAGTATAGTTTAAAAGAGATACTTTTGCATTAATAATATACTGACACAGGTTTTCTTTAAACTTTTATTATAATACGAATTTTTACGCCTTTTTATGCCCTTTTTTTTATCAAAAATGATGTCAAGTTTAACCAATGTCAAGTTTGATTTGAAATATATGTTCTCTATAGTTTTAATACTTGGGTTTTCCCCCTAAATAAATAAGAATAAATTTTTGATGCAGCAGTTAAAAACAACCGAGATTTTTCGTTAGAAACAAAATAAGTGATATATCCTTTATATACCCAGTTTACTTTTTGAAAAACCGATTTTGTTGTACACAATAATTATACATGCAATGTATGTAACAAATTTTCAGGGGAAGAACCTAATTCTCTGAAAATGGACTCTTGTCAAATTGGAATTGGAAATTCAAAACAAATTGAAAGACGAATTAAAAACAATATATCTAGTCCAGTGTTGATATTTTTTCTCATTTTTTATTGTTTTATGTGGTTAACGTTAATGAAATGCCGTTATTTCTAAATCTAAAATTCAAGGTAAATTTTCGCTTGTTAAAACAAAATGGCGGGTCTAATCTTAAAACAATGCTATACGTATATTATTATTACGCTGAAGGACGACGACGGGAGAATATAATATAATATTTCTTATTTTGCGTACATGTTAACGCATGTCTGTAATCTCACTCGATGGTGACAATTTTTTTTGTTTAGGCGCACGTCTTTGCTGGTAGTATGGTAACTAGCCACGACCGAAGCATCCCAGTCTTGACTCAGATAAATTACTAAATGCATATCCCTAAATATGCCCTATTAGTATGATGTTTATCGATTAAGATATATTTATTTCAAAATTCCTTATAACACTTAGAATACGTGTCGTAAAACATTCATCACTTTCATTTTTTAATTGGTATTCACTGTATTCCTTTAATTTAGTGTAACAATTAGAATACATGTCGTAAAACATTCGTCAATTTCATTTTATAGTTCATATTCATTGTATTCGTTTGTTTGTGTATTATAATCAGAATATGTGTCGAAAAACATTTATTTATTTATTCTTATTGCACACAAACATACAGATTTTGAAAGAAAACACTAACATAATTTTAGTTAAGAGTGTACAAAGGCGGACTTGTCGCTTAAAGCGATCTCCTTCAGACAACCTTGGAGATAGTAGCCCATGAAATTACTGGGTAAGAGCAATAAAACATCCTACTATAATTTCTACTACTGGAAATGCATTCGTCAATTTCATTTTATAGTTCATATTCATTGTATTCGTTTGTTTGCGTATAACAATTAGAATACATGTCGTAAAACATTTGTCAATTTTATTTTATAGTTTTTTTTTCCACCTGATTTATTGTATGCCTTTTTTATATAATAACTAGAATACTCGTCATAAAACATTGTTCAAAAACATTTTTTAATTGATGATTTCCTATATATAAATATTGAAAATTGTTTATCTGTTAAAATTATATTTTAGATAATGTGCGTTGTATTCGAACCCATATTTATTTTACTAATAAACAGAATACTTAAAAAAGATACACATTACTTTTTTTCATGATTTTACTTTAGAATGCTTGTTAGAAACTCTTCAATCGATGTACAACTTTTAGAAAGTAGAATCATTTATAATATTTTTTATCGAGTCCATTACTCAAAGACATTTTGAGAGAATGTTTGTTTGCTATCAAAAGATTTATGTTGTAATAACATCGTTTGCTTGTGATAGTGTTATCAGCGAACATTGTGCAGGTGAATACAATTATCTGTACCTATTTGTATTTACCTGTTTCTGCGGGCTTAGTAAGTATTTGTGTTACATCAACACTTGTTTCCACCTCAGATTCATTGGTGAGTAAGTTTTTTAATATTTGTATATACGTAAAGTTGACGGACGTATATATTTGAAAATATTACACTTATCAAAGTTTATCATATGAAGAATAATGTAATGAATTTTAAAGAAAGTCTTGACGTCGTTTCTGGGATATTGTATGTCCGAATTTGCTTTTGATTCGTTATATCTGTCTGTTGTTAATAAATTTATCAACATTTCTGAAGATTGATACTATCTAAAAGATGTTGTCAATAAACCTCGCTAGGTACACTTTTACATACATACATAGCATTGACTCATAAATCCTTTTTGTCAGATTCCTTTCATTCATTCTCTCTACATGCCCAAACCATCTAAGCATACCTTTCTCGATTTTAGTCACTACGTCTTCTTTTATACCACTACATTCTCATATCACACTATTTCTGTTCAGTTTTAATCCACACATACTTCTCAAGGCTCTCATCTCTGAAAAAGGGGTAACGTATGGCCAAGTCTTGGATAGAGCCGACCAAGCGATCAATCTACAGGAACTAGGAATAGGATCAGGATTAAAGATCCGTCGTTCTGAGACAGGAGCTAGGTTGTTGGAACTCCCAGAGGAACAGACGGTAGAACAAGCGGAAGCACTAGCAGCAAAACTAAGAGTGGCCTTGGATGGGGTAGCTGAGGTTATCCGTCCAACTAAATCAGCAGAGCTGAAAATAACGGGATTAGACGATGCGGCCACGGCTGATAAAGTTGCTACCGCAGTGGCAAGAATCGGGAGCTGCCCTATTCAAGCTGTCCGAGTAAGCGATATTCGCCAAGGCTCGCTGGGAACTGGTACCGCAGTAATAAGGTGCCCGATTGCGGTAGCAAAAATCTTGGTGGAGGCAGGCCGGCTCTTGGTCGGCTGGAGCTCGGCTAAAATCTACCTGTTGGAACAGCGACCACTAAGATGCTACAGGTGCATGCATCTCGGACACACTAGGGCGGTGTGCACATCAGAAGTGAACCGAGGTGACTTGTGCTTTAGATGTGGCATATCTGGACATAAATCATCAGTGTGTTCTGACGTCGTTCGTTGCGCTGTATGTGCGGATTCAGGGCGCCCATCTGACCACATAATGAGTGGAAAGGAATGCAACCCTCCAAAAAAAGCAGCTGTATCAGCTCACGGCGCTACCTTGGATCCAGCGGCACAGTCGGAATCTGATAATATAATGCAATGATGAAAAGACACCATAGTATCTTACAGACGAATTTAAACCACTGCGCTGGGGCACAAGATTTGATGATGCATTCCATGGCAGAGTGGGACATTGATCTAGCAGTAGCCTGCGAGCCGTACTACGTCGCCAACCAGCACTGGGTCGGCGATCTAGACGGTTCTGTAGCAGTTGTGCCCAGGGCGGGAGCTAGTTCGCCGTTGAGAGCACTGGAGAGACGATCTGGATTTGTGGTGGTCGAGTGGGAAGATCAAATAATAGTTGGCTTGTACTTCTCTCCCAACCGGCCCCTAGTAGAGTTCGAGGCATTTCTGGACTCCGTGGGGGCAGCAGTCCGCTCAAGGTTACCGGGACACATCATTGTCTTGGGCGACTTCAACGCGAAATCACAGGCTTGGGGTAATCCAACCACCAATGAAAGGGGAAGAGCGGTCCAGATCTGGGCTCTAGTCTCTGGTTTGTGCCTACTCAATAGGGGAAATGCCCATACCTGTGTCCGGCATAATGGAGGTTCTGTGGTAGATCTCTCGTTTGCCACTCACAGTGTGACGGGTAGAGTAAGAAGCTGGAGAGTCGAAGAGGCAGTGGAGACTCTTTCCGACCACCAGTATATTAGATTTGAGATAGCCTCTGCTCCCCAAATTCCAGTAGCTCTTTCAGGAACCTCAGGTCGTCTTCCACGTTGGGCCTTAGGTCAGCTAGACCGAGAGCTAGCAGCAGAAGCGGCTATCGTTCAGCGATGGGCTTCTCCCGCTCTTCAGGGGAACAATGTAGAGGAGAAGGCCATTAGTCTACGAAAGTCCTTAACAGAAATCTGTGACACTGCTATGCCGAGAGCAGGGCGCCGGCTGCCTCGTCGTCAGGTCTATTGGTGGTCTCAAGATTTGGCAGACCTACGAGCCACGTGCCATAGGGCTCGACGACTATACTTGAGATACCGAAGACGAGGCTTTCGAGGCGGCAGCTGGCAACAGGAGGAAGAGATCCGGCTGCGGACTACATATCGCGCGGTTAAAAAACAACTGCAGCTTGCAATCAGACATGCGAAGTCAGGGAGCCGGGAGGAGATGCTGCAAGGCCTCAACCGGGACCCTTGGGGACGCCCTTATCTGGCAGCACGCAAGAAACTAAGCGCTCGGGGTGCCCCCGTGACGGAATCTCTTCGGCCGGAGCTTTTGCAACACTTAGTGCAGAAACTATTTCCCAGCTCCCTTAATGAATTCGTCCCTCCGACGATGGCCCCTCCTGTCAGAGATGCGGAAGATGTAGCTACCTCTCCTGCCATCACGGATGGAGAGATGGACTTAATTCTCGAGCGCCTGAGGACCAGGAAAACCGCCCCCGGCCCTGACGGTGTTCCAGGCAGAGTTCTGTGTCTTGCCCTGCAATACCTGCATGTGTGGATTCGGGAACTATTCAATGAATGCCTCATCGCTGGGCAGTTCCCGAAGGCCTGGAAGGATGGTCGACTGTGTCTGCTGCGGAAGGAAGACCGCCCAGTCGGCTCCCCTAGCGCATATAGGCCCATCGTTCTTCTAAATGAAGTGGGAAAAGTCTTCGAAAAAATCCTCGCTTCCCGCCTCACTAAACATTTAGAAGAGGAAGGACCGGGTCTATCAAGCTTTCAGTTTGGTTTTCGGCGGGGTCGGTCTACTGTTGATGCCCTGGAGACACTAAGGGGTCTTACAGAAGAGGCAACAAGTAAAGGGGAAGTAATCCTGGCGGTTTCTTTAGATATTGCAAACGCCTTCAATAGCCTTCCTCATGAGACATTGCTGCAGGCTCTCTGCTATCACAGAGTGCCTTCATATCTCAGGAGGCTATTGATGGCGTATCTCCAAGATCGAGAGATTCTGTGGGAGAGTGGTGGTCGCCTTTTCCGGCACAAAGCAGACCGCGGAGTACCGCAGGGGTCAGTGTTAGGGCCCGTATTGTGGAATTTGGGATTTGACTGGCTCCTGCGATGTCCGCTCCTCCCAGGTATGAGCATTTTGTGTTATGCCGATGATACCCTAGTTACGGCACGGGGGAAGAATTTCGAGGATGCAGCTATACTGGCTGAAGTCGGGACGGACTTGGTGGTGGACAGAATCCGCAGATTAGGTCTGGAAGTATCCACCACCAAGACGAATGCCTTACTCTTCCACGGAACTCGTAGGGGTCCTCCACGAGGGGCAGTATTAACTTTGACAGATACGGTTGTTGAATTGAAGACCCAGATGAAGTATCTGGGTCTAATACTTGACGGACGCTGGAACTTTCGGGCTCATTTCGCCCAACTAACCCCACGCCTCATGAATGCAGCAACCGCGCTAGGTCGGCTACTACCCAACGTGGGAGGACCAGGATCGCCCTGCAGAAGACTATATGCTGGAATAATCGCCAGCATGGCGCTGTATGGTGCACCCGTATGGATTAATTCTCTAAGCGCTCAGAATAAAACTTTCTTGCGGCGGGCCCAAAGAGTAATAGCGATTAGAGCAATACGGGGGTACCGTACAGTATCGTGGACGGCAGCAACCCTACTGGCGGGCGATCCCCCTTGGGAATTGAAAGCGGAAGTTCTCGCAGCTTCTTACCAGTGCAGAGTAGCTGCGAGGGCCAGAGGGGAAATACCTAATGCCGACGAGGTTAGGAGGGTCAAGATCATTGCCGACAGAGCCCTGATCGAAGCATGGAAACAGGACCTCGGGTCCCCAGCAGCCGGTGGGGCCATAATTGCGGCACTCCGCCCTCACTTGGAGCAATGGCTGGGTAGAAGACACGGAGTGCTTTCCTACCGTTTGGTGCAGGTGCTAACCGGTCACGGCTGCATTGGAAAATACCTGCACCAAATCGTTGGCTGTGAGCCGTCGGCCATCTGCCACGAGTGTGGTGATCCTGTGGACACAGCGCACCACACGGTGGCCGAATGTCCTGCTTGGGGACCCCAGCGTCATCTGCTGACGTCGCAGATCGGTGCAGACCTCTCGCTGGCAAGTATTATAGATGCAATGCTTGTCAACGAGCGGGGCTGGAATGCTGTTGCCACCTTCTGCGAAACTGTCATTTCGCTAAAGGAGGCACGGCAAAGAGAGAGGATGAATGCAGCTGAAGCACAGTACCCCGGACGGAGGGGAATAGGAAACAGGAGACGGAGGTTTATCCAACTCCTCCCCCTGTAGTGCACTTTTGAGCCGGCTTCATTCGGAGGGGCCAGAGTGGAATGCCACAACGAACCTCTGGTCCATCCATTCTCGAATGACGAGGGCTCCGCTGGGTTTTAGTGGGTATTCTGGTACTACCGGCGAGTCCCACACTCCCGTCTGTCTCACGGGCGGGGTGCGTAAATGCATTTCCCAGCGAAAAAAAAAAAGGCTCTCATCTCTACCGCATTTATTTTACTTATGTAATTCTTCTGCCATACCCAACTTTCACTACCATACATAAGTGTTGACACCAACACTCCTGCATACACTTAACAATACTATTATCAAAAGATTATACTTAAAAAATAGTTTTGCAATAATCTATAAAAAAAAATGAGTCCATATTTTCCTATTCCCACCTGGAGAAGGTACTTATGAAAGAAAAATTAAGAAATTTTACGAAAACAACAGTTTTTAAAGAAATAACCAACATAGTAACATTTCAAATTCAACCTCTTTAGTGCTTTTGACAATGTAAACTTTTTAATGGAATCTTATGACGTTTGACAATGACAGCGATTGACAATTACGCATATATACTCTGTATGAGTGCGTGTGTATGTTTTGTTATCGATTTAATGAATTTTTTATTTATTTTATGGACTTTTAACATTTGTATTGATACAAATTATCTTTAACATTAGAATTTTTACATTACATGTACATATTTAGCTTTCTCGTATACGTGACTATGTAAACGATTTCTGAACGTATTCTATCTTAACATATGCTGAATTTTAATAAATATAATCATTTTTTATGATAAAATAATTAGTTCTGGTAAATTCTAACGACAAACAATCAATGTAAAATGATGACGTTTTCATAATATTCACGTGACGAGATATAAAAATTGTTCAACAATCCAACAGAACGATTATCCATTAAAATCCGTTCAATATCTTATAACTAATACCTACAAAGTAATTGTTGAGGTGATTTGTTTGTTTATCTGTGTCAAAAACTCTGATAAGGGGATATAAATACGTATACTTCTTCAATAAATCATTACTTGACATGGTGAATGATACCGAAATCGGGGGATACAGTTTCGAATTGAAGCTACATATCTATCACCTCCATCCGAAATTCAATTACACCACTGTATAGCTAAAGAGTCAAAGAATTATTACGCTAAATAAGGACTGTAACACATTACACGCGGTAGAGGGGGAAAGCCCCAAATTTGAAGGTTATCCTACTGCTTATCGAAATTCCATTTAGTATAGGAATGTCGGAAATGCAATAAAACAGCGATTTTTTTTAAATATCAATATTGATATCAATATTTTTATCAAAAATATCTAGTTGAAGTTGAAAATGACAGACTAAGTTGCCAACTTAAAAACCAAATTGTAAAACAGCAAATCCGAGTCAAACAAAACTTTATATAATATAAATAATAATTTGTGACAAAGAATGAACTGGTTTGGAACAAAATGTTTATTGGTCTGAAAAAATATCGATATATCAAAGTATTAAATATCGAGACATTGAAGAAATAATATCGATGTATCGATATTTTTTCAACAAGCCTAATTTAGTATAATTTTCGACTCTGTGAAGGTTTGACGTTATTTCAAGTTTCAATCGGCAATTTTCGTCAAAATCTATCGATTAATATAATTAATACTTAATATAGAGACCTTATGGGTCATGTTTACGTAAAACAAACATTTTACATCCATTTATTTAAACCAGTTATAAAAGTGATTCTTGAGGAAGTATTATGTCTATAATTTTGCGATTAAATTAAAAACTACTGAACGGATTTTCATGTGATCTTCACTAATAGAGAGAGTAATTCTTGAGAAAGGATTGTGTGGATAATATGCCTAGGTTTCTTTTTAAATTTGTTGAAATATAAAGAAAATTGTTGTAAATGTCGGAAAAATCTATCCGCATGGGTTCTCTCATCGAAAACACTGCCTTCTCTTACAGATGTAACAAAACCTTGTATGGTGGGATGATTCCTCCTATATAGATCTACAAAAAAGTCCGCAATGGTATATATCTATCTATTAAAGATAGCTCATTATACCCTTAAATTGGAAAGTTATACAGACCAAAGCCTTATCTACTTAAATCGCTTGTATAATGTAGCGGTGCCTCCGCTTTTTAAATCTCTGATATCTTCTAAGATATCCATTTTAATTAAATGCTGTTTAGAGCAGTTTTGATCTCCATTAAATATACAACGTTTATAATATATTTAATTGGATAAGGAAATACAAAGTATTGTGTAAAAGAGCTTGGTATATAACACATTCTTTTTGTAATTTGTAAAATATAAAAATGGCGAGTGTGGATTATTCCTTACAGATAAATATATACTATAAAATACTTTTTTGTCGATCTTTTTATGATATACAATTATGTAGTACATTAATTTGATCTATCTCGTAAAGTTTAGCAAGCGTTTGCGATTTAATTGCACAAAATACTGTCTGTTACGTTAAAGTACAAATCCTTGAATCTTTCGATGTTTCTGTTCTTTAATATATATGTATTATATATATAAACATTCCTCTTGAATCACTCTATCTATTTCTGTAAAACCGTATTAAAATCAGTTGTTTGACGGCCTCGCTGGCGTAGTGGTGCGAGTATTCGCTTTGCTAGCGGAGGTCCCGGGTTCGATCCCCGGTAGGACGAATTTAGGAAATTGTATTTTCTAATTTGTCTGAGTCCAGCTTTGGTCGTGGCTAGTTACCACCCTACCAGCAAAAACGAACCGCCAAACAAAGAGATTAGTGTTCCTGTGCGCTTCCATCTTAGACTGTATCATCACTTACCATCAGGTGAGATCACAGTCAAGCGCTAATCTGTCAGCAATAAAAAAAAAGTTGTATCAAAGATATTAGGGAATATATAAATATCTAAGTACTTAAAGTGAACATATATACGTAAGTACTATAATTTACTGCCTCATTTGTCTAGTGGTTAGGATGTTCGACTACAGACATGAGGTCCCAAAAATCAATATTGAGTTGCCACCCCCGTGCCTCGGAGAGCACGTTAAGCCGTCGGTCCTGCGCCTGATCTCTCTCCGGTTGTGTCGGATTCCCGTCACATCGGACTATGAGAGTGAAGGAATAGAGAGTGCACTTGTGTACTATGCCTGCCAATCCGCAGTGGAGCAGCGTGGTGGGTCTATGCTCTAAAAACCCTCTCTCATATGAGCGAGGAGGCCTGTGCCCAGCAGTGGGACGTTAAAGGGCTGCTACTTACTTACTTTACTATAATTTGGCAGCCAAAGCCGCAGAAAGCAGCTTGTGTTGTCATATTATATAAGTGCCTCGAGGTAACGCTTCTCCAATCGATAATTGTAATAGTCAACAATAAACGAATCTCTCAGTTTGATGTCAACAGATTTGACGCAGTTCGGACCTATTTATTGTTTTATTGTAAGTATTTGTTCATTGCAGTAAGTTAGTTAATATTTTATATGTTCTAGTAAACTTTTAAATCTAGTTTTGAAATGAATCCACACAGCACATTTCACGTAGAAAAAATAACGACGAATAAATTAAAAATGTCATTTAAAATTTCCAAATTGCTGTATCATATATATGTAATATGTATATTTAGCTTCAATTTCTCGCTGAGCTATCAGATTTTGAATGAAAATGGATCATTTTCTCTTTGTTCAAGCATATCTCCGAAACCAATGGTCGTGCAGAAAATCGATGGTGGTTTTTTTAAACTTGAATAAATTCTTTATTCCTCAGGATGATTATTTAGAAAAAAATTTTATATCCTTTGAAAAATCATAAAAAATAGGGCCTTTTGGGGTTTTCAATAAAATGTCTTGCTATATTGAGAATATTGGGATATTGAATAATGTTCTCCGTGGCTTTTGAAGATCATTATACCCCTAAAATCCCCACAAAGTTTCAATTCCATCAATCAAGCCGTTTTCTTGTTTCATTCATTCAAAGGCAGTTTAATTTTNACACCGCCAACTTCCCAACTTCGGGCAAATATTGAGACAATCTTAATAGAAAACTCAATATCGATTTCGAATTGGCCCGACCCGGGACTCGAACCCAGGACCTCATGTCTGTAGTCGAACATGCTAACCACTAGACCAATGAGGCAGTTTGTATCATATATATGTAATATGTATATTTAGCTTCAATTTCTCGCTGAGCTATCGGATTTTGAATGAAAATGGATCATTTTAAGCATATCTCCGAAACCAATGGTCGTACAGAAAAGCGATGGTGGTTTTTTTAAACTTGAATAAATTCTTTATAAAGTCTCAGAATGATTATTTAGAAAAAATCTTTATATCCTTCGAAAAATCATAAAAAATAGGGCCTTTTGGGGTTTTCAATAAAATGTCTTGCTATATTGAGAATATTGGGATATTGAATAATGTTCTCCGTGGCTTTTGAAGATCATTATACCCCTAAAATCCCCACAAAGTTTCAATTCCATCAATCAAGCCGTTTTCTTGTTTCATTCATTCAAAGGCAGTTTAATTTTAATTCATAATGTGTATTATCTATTTTGCTTCTCGGTAACTGTTGTAACAAAATATGCGTAGAGAAACAGTTACAAAGCGACCGTGTGTCGTGTCGTGTCGTGTTTATGAGTGATTATTTGTATTTTTGATAATATAAGTGAAGTTGAGGTAAGTTTTAATTATTAATATATGAACCTGTAAATACGAGACGGACTTTTTTTCACTATCTCAAAGATTAGCGCAACATAACGCTACACCAGTCTTAATTTAATTAACAAAAGATAAAATTATATAGTCTCACTATTAGCAAACATAATTATCATGATATTTCGTAGTCTTTCATGAACATTTAAGTCCCAAAAGCAATTTTAGCGTCATTAGACCCGCGGGGCGATCGACGTTAAAAACATCTGTGCGGGGCGGGGCAGGTGAAGGTTATTTCTGTTAAAAATCGCAAGTGTGTGGTTTTAAGAAATCAAGCTGTAAGTGAGAGTGGATATTAATGCTTCAAGGGTCAGCTGATGCGAGCCGTGGGCGTCTTATTGACCTTGGCTGCTCTGCCGAGTGTCTATCTAATGAGGCATAAGATATATGAACGGAAAAATAATAGTTTCGCTTTAAAAGATGGTAATCTTTTTCCATATGCAGTTTGGTGCAATGTCGAAGCGTACAGTGTTAAATGACAACTACAAGGGGCTGGTGGAGGTGTTACAGGTGCCAGCTGATATTCATGAGCGAGATGGAAAGAAGTTCGCCAGCATTGGCACTGTACTGCCCATACACTGCGCCACCGATGAACAGGTAGCTATTTATCAGATATATAGTTTCTATCACATTTGGTAACGTTGTCACCATTAGAAAGATGCATTTTATATTATATTAAAAAGGTAAGTTAAGTAGCAGTCCATTAAAGTCCCACTATTGGGCACAGGCCTCCTCACTCATATGAAAGAGGGTCTTTAGAGGCAAGCCTTTGTGCACTCTCTATTCGTTCACTCGTATAGACCAATGTGACGGAAATCCAACACTTGCGGAGAGAGATGAGGCGCAAGACCGATGGCTTCCCTACTTCCGGCAAATATTGAGAAAATCTTAATAGAGACCTCAATATTAATATATTACTTTCTTACTTTAAAAAAAAGGGATCCTTAATAAAATGCAACACTGTAACCCAAGGTTTGTAACAATACATCTGTTACCGCGTGTGCTGCGAAAACTACTGAAGATAGAACAAAAAAATGTTTTACATTATTATAGAACGTATTAATATCTACGAAAAAGTCCGAGATACTACTTTTTTTGCATTTTAAAAATTAATAAAAGGGGCAACAATAATCACACTATATTATACATGACTCTGTATTAATCCTTGTCCTATTAGATGGATTTATTAAAGACAGTTTCAATACCTATAGATCTTAAATTATTAAAATCAGACATTCCATACAGAAGATATAAAAAATTTAGCCTTATAACTTAGCCTTATAACTGGATCTGCGACTGGTGAGTTCGCTCATATTCCAAGGATCATATGCCTGGCCATAAACTGCCTCATTGGTCTAGTGGTTGGCATGTTCGACTACAGACATGAGGTCCTGGGTTCGAGTCCCAGGTCGGGCCAATTCAAAAACCAGTATTGAGTTTTCTATTTAAGATTTTCTCAATATTTGCCCNGCTACTTACTTTACTTACTTACCTAATGATGTACCTATATTACTGCAACGATTTGAAAATCTCCAAAATTTGCTAATGTCAGATATTCTACGTAATGATGTGTGAAGCGTGTAACTAATAATCTGAAAGGAACATGTGTTCTTTCATCGAAACCTTTTATAGATTTAAAAAAAACACCGTGAGGGCATACGTTTTAATGATAATTCACTATATGCAATTCATCTTCTAAAAAAAGTTAACGTACAACGCTGTATTTGTTAAGTTTGGTTCAGTATTAATCCTTATCAACTGAATTACATTTACCTTCTGTTATGTACATTATTGTGATCTTTTGCAACAGGGGTCGGCAACCTTTTCTTATAGAATCGCCCATAACTGTTATGAGAATATTGGTGCGGGCCACATTTCATTAATTTTTGCATTTTTAACTCGCATATTATGGAAACGAATAAAAGTGAATGTAGACAAAACGAAAGTCATGCTTTTTGAAAGAGATGAATCTATGATGAATGGCAATATTTTGATAGATGGGGAACAAGTGGAAGAGGTGAACGAATTTGTATACTTGGGATCTAAATTTACAAAAGATGGAACATGTGAAAGTGATATCGAAAGAAGAGTGAATGCAGGGAATATGGTAAATGGTGCTCTGCATGCTTTTATGAATAGCCAGATGGTGTCTCAAAGGGCCAGACTGGCTGTGCATATACGAGTGTTGGTGTCAACACTTATGTATGGTAGTGAAAGGTGGGTACGGCAGAAGAATCACAAAAGCTAAATAAAAGCGGTAGAGATGAGAGCGTTGAGAAGTATGTGTGGATTAAGACTGAGTGACAAAGTAAGAAATAGCGTGAAAAGAAGACTAAAATTGAGAAAGGTATGCTAAGATGGTTTGGGCATGTAGAGAGAATGAATGAAAGGAGACTGACAAAAAGGATTTATGAGCCAAGAGTGAATGGGAAAGTTGGAAGGTACATTCTAAATAAGGGCCAGGTCAAGAGTACTCTAAACCGACAAACTTGTACGCAAGGTTTAATGAGAATGAAAGATGCGAAGGAGATATGCAAGGATCGTGGCAAGTGGAAGGTCGAAGTCTCTGCCTACCCCGAAGGGAATGAGGCGTGATGCTATGTATGTATGTTTTATTCGTACGGGTCCCTATTTTACACCATATAAATGTCAACACGTGAAGGTTACCAAGGTGAAATAAAATTTAGGAGATTTCGTAAAATCATTTGAGGCACGCAAACTAATTTAACTCGGTTAACCCTTTCATATCTGATGGTACAAATTGGTACCGGATCATTCTCCGTCTATTATTACGATTACGATTGCGTATTATATATTTGACACGGACAATCCATTCTGGAACTACTAGATTAATAAGACTATTAAGATTTTCTCAATATTTGCCCGAAGTTGGGAAGTTGGCGGTGTGCTCCACCCCCGTGCCTCGGAGAGCACGTTAAGCCGTCGGTCCTGCGCCTGATCTCTCTCCGGTCGTGTCGGATTCCCGTCAGACTATGAGAGTGAAGGAACAGAGAGTGCACTTGTGTACTACGCCTGCCAATCCGCAGTGGAGCAGCATGATGGATCTATGCTCTAAAAACCCTCTCTCATATGAGGCTGCTACTTATTTTTTTTTTATTAAGTGACACTTTAAAGTTTCGGACTGGAGCATTACGAATTTCTTTGCTCTACTTACAGTACATAAAGACTAGGTTATAAAAATTATATCTAAATGTAATATGAAATTTAAAAAATATACTGTTCTTTAATATCCCTTATCCTTATGATTATTTTTGGTATATCCGTTAGGAAAGGGTTAAGGTGCATCTGCTGTTTCGTGTAAAGATGTAACATATCCGACATGTTTAGGTTGTAAGAAGCTTATGTTCATTGCGATTATTTTCGTCATATCCAGATGGAGCAGATGTCGAAGACAACCCACCATTATTGCGACATCTTCACAGAAGGTCTCTTGGAACCTCTAGGAGAACTCGCTTACGTGCGTCTGGACGAAAATGTCGCGGAAAAGGTAAATAAACCCCTCCTTCCGTAACTAGCTTTATGTATTCATCATTTAAAAACTATTATATATATTTATAGTCATAACTTATACATAGCATACTATCCTTGCATATATCCTTCGCTTCTTTCATTCTCATTAAACCTTTCATACAAGTTTGTCGGTTTAGAGTACTCTTGACCTGGCCCTTATTTAAAATGTCCTTGATTTGGTTCAGACAGGTTCGCTTGGGCTTACGACTATTCGCTCTTGACATCTAAGCATACCTTTCTCAATTTTAGTCACTACATCTTCTTTTATACTACAACATTCTCTTATCACACTATTTCTTACTCTGTCACTCAGTTTTAATCCACACATACTTTTCAACGCTCTCATCTCTACCGCATTTATTTTACTTTTGTGATTCTTCTGCCATACCCAACTTTCACTACCATACATAAGTGTTGGTACCAACACTCCAGCATGCACTGCCAGTCTAGCCCTTTGAGACACCATCTGGCTATTCATAAAGGCGTGCAGAGCACCATTTACCATATTCCCTGCATTCACTCTCCTTTCAATATCACTTTCACATGTTCCATCTTTTGTAAATTTAGATCCCAAGTATACAAATTCTTTCACCTCTTCCACTTGTTCCCCATCTATCAAAATATTGCCATTCATCATAGATTCATCTCGTTCAAAAAGCATAACTTTCGTTTTGTTTACATTCACTTTCATTCCTTTCCTTTTCAAAGCTTTATTCGTAATATTTACCATCTCCTGAAGCTCATTAGCAGATGATGCTAGTATTACTTTTGATTTTGATATCTGTGAACTTTATCCAAACAAAAGAACATTACACAATGTGTGTGTATATGTAGACGATGTTTTTTTTATCATATAGGTGTTCTTGAATAGAAGTAAACGGATTCTCCTGGTGTCGAGCGACGGTCGGCTGGCGCAGTGGCGCTGCGCACCCACTTTTGAGTCAGCCAACGTGTACATGGCGGGAACGCCGATAGTCAATAAAGATGGCGGAGTCGTGTCCGTGGTGACAGCCAAGAGAGGCAATAACTATGCCGTCTCCACCTTCGAAGTAAGTTATTCTTATTAGCTAGTTGTGGTGGCTTCCAACCACAGTAGCCACTGAAGCAAATGGTTGGGTAAGATGAATAAGTATTACACTAGTAAGGTACTTTCACTATTATTTTGAAATTATTATGTCGATAATTATATGGGTAACAACGCGAGTGTATTTCACTGAGAAAACAAATATGACCGGAGCGGTTTCAAGACGTGGTTGTGTTAGCTACCTGTGACATGGTGTGTCCCGTGTGGCAACCCTTATGGGGCGAGCGAGGTACTTGAGAAACGGCGACAACGCCTACACATGTGTATCTCATAATGTATATTCTATACTGTTATGTATCTGTGAACTTTGTAGTTAGTCTATGATTGGCTTCGGCGCGGAGAGAAGGGGGAGGGACGCTATCATGGCGGTGATAACAACGATATAAATAACAATATTTGTTTTATGTCCTTCTATGTCGGTTATAGAGTTGTTATTGTACCGATAATTCAATTAATTATCACATATCAATTATTGTTAGTCACGTAGTTTTTTACCACACCATTGTAGCGTCTATCCCCCCCCCCCCCCCGCGCCGATATTGTTTAAAAATACTTATTTATTACTTTTTTGTAGAGAATAGTGGGTAATAAATATTGTTATGTATCTGTGAGCTAAGTCTATGATTAGATTTCATTAGTCTGTAATATCTAGTCTATAGACTAACTACAAAGTTCACAGATGCATAACAATTTGATATGTGATAATTAACTGAAATAATTGAATAATATAACTCTATACCTAAAACAAAAGGACATTACATCGGTAAATGAGGAAATTCTGAAGAAGCTTGCATATTTTGAGTAAGTTTGGAGTATGTGTAACCTGCCAACCAGCAGTTAATAACCGTGATGGGATTAAAAGATTTTTAGTAGGTATTCTGGTGTAGCTGTGAGTCCTAAACTCCTGGATGCAGCTGTATACTCCAACCGGCGTGGGCAAAAATAAAACCCCAAAGAAACGTGGTGAAGTTAGTGAAGGTAGTTAGAATCTCAAAGTAAAGATGAGGCTGAATGCTCTAAATCCTAAGTTTTTTCTCATTAAAAAGATCTATGAATACTCTCTAACTCCAAAGCAAAATATTGACAGTAACTTAATAACTCTCTTTTGGATTTAAGTTACTTGTTAATTTCTCAGTAAAGTGGCAAATAATGAATCTGTTAATTAGTTATCCCATACTTAGTATGTAGGGTCTGACACACCAGTGTGCAACAAACGATAGTTGCACACCGGTGGTTCCCCGTTAAGGAAAGAATACGCGCTCCAGTCGTAACTATTGTGCGCCTAGAAAAAAGTACTCGTAACGAGAATTATGTCTAATAAATATTACATTTGATCGTTTATTTTCTTATCATAAAAGACTACTTTAATTTAAAAGAACAGGTCCGTTGTAATTGGTTAATTTGTCGCAATGGCTGCCTATTTACTTTTTTTATTTATACATCTGATGGTAGATGATGATACAGTTCAAGATGGATGCGTACTAATCGGCAATTTACCTCTTAAGGTTTCTATGCCACCGTGCTAGAACGAAAATTGTTTTAATTCAAGGGTGAAGGCGGTTACTTCGAGACCTCAAAACCCTGGGAAGTCCTGGTACTGGAAGAAGGCAAATTCTATTACGGAGACAAGAGTTTTTCAACACGCGATGAACTCACCAACCATATTGCTAACCTTCCACCGGTTGAGGTCAACTCTTCGTCTCCTCCAAAGCCCGTTCTGCTGAAAGGGAAGACTTCCAGAGTGATCCTGGTGGCGGAGAATGGGAGACAGCTGTCTCACCATTATCTATGCGGCGTTTTATCTAACGACGTCGACTATTTGTAATTCGTTATTATTAGAACAAGAACGACATATCTACAAAACAAAGACATGGCTATTAAAACATCGTAGTAGTTTTATTTATCAAGGTTACGTTACTTTATATTTATAAAAATAGTTTCTATAAAGTCATAATGCATAATAATACATTAAAAAACTTGTAGTTCTTGCTCTAGTATTATATATTTCCTTTGAAATATTGTATATTAACTTCAGATACATATTTTGAATTTTAATGAAATAACGTCATATCAAAGAAATTGAAACTATAAATACTATATTTATTACGCACCTAGGGTTGAAAGTTTGACATTGGAAACCGCGTGCCATCGATAAAAAATGCGGGTAGCAACGTCGTACTTTCGTCCCGTGATGAGTATACCATTTTTCATCAGACCGGTATCGAAAGTGAAAGAGTTATTTTCTCATTTAATTATGACAACTTACAAACAAACAATAATATTAAAGTAATTAAGTCCTAATGAACCGTGACAAGTAACTTTGATAAAGCAACAAGTAAATTGGCATATAAAACAAGCGCGCATGCGTCGAAAATTTGCATGCGATCTTTCGATACAAGTATAATGAAAATAATGTTTCAATTTAGTTCTATTACTTATACATACAATGTATTTGCAGGAACTTAGAGGAAGTGATAATAACAAAGTTTATTGTGTGAAATGAATTGTTTATTGCAAGAACGTCACAAATGAATTTCTTTCAGATTTAAAGTAGACTTGAGTTTTGAAATTAAGGTAATTTCAAAGCTTGAATCTAAATAGAACCTTGTGAGAAATTGATACATGCTTTTTCGTAAGAAATTGGATAAGAGACAATTAATCATATATTATCTCTTTTCCTGTAAGTTCCAGTAAAAGACATTGTATGTACATCTTGTAGATATAAAGACTTATCTCATAAGAGAGACGGAAGGAAACAATTTGATTAACACAGAAAAGGTTATATTGAGCTGACTCTGAAAGATAGCTGTCGTGTACTTTTTTGTTAGATCTTGTAAAGGAGAACACTATTACATGCTTTTTGCGAAACTTTTACTGTTTACGCAACGCACTTTAGTGCACCAATTCCTATTGGTCTTAATATGATAAGAATTTTTCAAAAAAAATTACATCTGTAATAGAATAATTATAATAGAAATATTTGTCTATTTGAAATGAAACAACAATGGTATACAGTCTTTTTATTTACAGACGTAAATAGTAATAACAAATTATGTCACAGCCCGTTTAATGTCATAATTGTAAAAAAAAAGGAAACTATAATGCAGGCCGTAAAACAATATTTTGATTTTATTAGAAATCCATGTCATTTTAGCCACCACCTACTCTTTTTGTTAACAAAAGTTCTCTAACTCTAATGTCGCCTGGTAGAAATGGCTATTCATCAATAAGCCCGCCTTTATATACCCTGAGATAAAGTTGTTTTATTTTCTGTATTTGTAGTGTACATTATCCTCTCCTTCAATCCATTCATTCAATTGATATTATAATTTATATATCCTAGCTGACGTAACACAAATTGTGTCGTTCTTTTGTTAGAATAGAACAAAATAATTATGTATAATAAATACGTTAATGATTAATGATTGAGAGACGTCCAAAACTATTTTATAATTGGATAGTAGTATTTCCCTATTCCATTTAATGAAATCTACTTAAAAAGTTTATTAATGAGATGTGTCATTGTAGAGTTAAAGCAGCGTGTAAAGGTACAAATGTTTCACATGTCTTTACGCCATCTCATAGAACCATCACCATAACGAGGTAATATATTATTAGGTGTATATGATTTACTTCAATGTTTAACATAGTCCACAACCTTTTAAATAAATACATAACATAAACAACATTTTAACCCTCTGCAGTCCTGTCTAGTCTGACTCGACATCCACTTATTTCTAGTAAGTACTGTTTTCTGGCTGGATTTAGATATTTTTTTTGCAAGTGCTATGTTTAATTTCACGAGATGTCTTGTCCGACTAGACATCGACTTCCCCTTGCCAAGTGCTGTGTCTAGTCTGATTGGACATCGATTTATTCCTCGCAAGTGCTGCCTTTTCTGGCTATATATCTACTATCTGAGTAGATATCGACAAGTGTGATTAAACATCGACGAATTCCTCGCAAGTATTATGCTAAGATAGTGTTACGCGCCTTTGGATCCAGCTTTAGCAGCGGAGTGCGATAGCTATTATATTATATTACATCGACGGACAAGTGGGCACACGGTGTGCAGAGCGCCAAAGAGGATTTATGCTTAGTTCAGTGGTCGGCGCGTTGCTACTGGCAACTGGCAAGCAAGGCTGGAATTACATTCCGTATTGGAAATTAGAAGAAAGTGATTTATATTTCAATTACGACTTCGTATGGAAGATTGAATGGCTGTACAACTGTGACAAACTAAGGAAAATCTGATAAAGAGGGAATAAAAAATTGTATCGAGACGAGTATGGCTTTGCTTTTACAATAGTTATTATATGGCAGACGGCATGCAGAGCGCCAAAGAGGAAGAGGATTCAAGCTTAGTCCAGTCGGCGCGTTGTTACTGGCGAGGAAAGCTGTTATTACGTTCCGTATTGAAAATTAGAAAGTCATTTATGTTTGAATTAGCACTTCTCTTGGAACATTTGATGGCTGTGAAACTGGTTCTAACAAGGAAAAGTCTGATAAAGAAATAAATGATTGTATTGAGACCGAGTCATGTTTTTGCGTTACCAATTATCTAGTCTAACTTGACACTGACTTATTTAAAGTAGTATTATGTTTAGTCTAGCTAGACACTGCAATATGAATTTTTTATTAACATATAGACAAATACAATGAGGATTGTCTATACTGTAATTTACAGATGTCTTTTACGGAATGCAAAGGCTTAAAAGGTTGGTCTAAACTTTAACATATCGTTTACAGACACCCGAGATTTAATGGAATATGCTACACAGTTCTACGTGTCTATGTAGAGGCGAACTAAAGTTCTCTCGGTCGCGGGGAGTCGGGTGACGGGGCACGTGCTGTTAGCACGCACATGTCTCGATATGCACGTGTAGCAAAACACGTACCTGTGAACATATTGCAAGTACGTAATCAATTCAAATTGTCACTCAATTTTTAGAAGAAGAACGACACTTTAATGACCTGTGAGAGAATATTTTAATTTACACACAGTGGTTTTTTATTTCAAAGGAAAACAAACATTAGGGAACAATTATATCTGATTTTGCACTAAAAATTTACAGAAACATAGTCGTAAAGTGAGAATTTTTTTTAAACACAGGGTTAAATGGTTTTTAGAAGAAGAAATACGCATGAGTGAAAAATATTCCCTTACAATTACGTCTGAACATGATTTTAAATCAATCCAGTCGCAAAGTGCGATCTTGTTTAGTAGAACAAGGACACATTGCAGAAAAAACTAAAATTATTGTGGTTTTGGTAAAACACATGATAAGAGAGATTAAGAACTATAAGGGCATTGTAAAGGAGTAGTTAATAAAACTTATCACACCTTAGCATCATTTTTACAAGAAGAAAGGCACATTACAGAAAAAAACAAAATTATTTTAAAGAATTATCACCTTTGTTAGAAGAACAAAGACACATCGTGCGTAAATAGTTACCTAAAATTCCAACAAGGTGTAAAGGATATATATCATTAAAAATAATCAATGCTGTGATATTGAAAGTGAAATTTTAGTACCTCTTGCTAGCTTGGAGCGTTACCATGTTAGATTGTATCACCACTTACCGTCGGGTGTAACTGTAAATGTGTAAGAAATGCTCACCCCGATACCGGCAGCACAGTGGGAACTCTCCATTTCTGTAAACAAACTGGGCACAGGTTCCTCCAGCGTACGTCTCGCTCCTGTTTCTGGAAATGTTTAAGGTAAGTAGCAGCCCTAATCTCACTGTTGGGCACAGGCCTCGTCTCTTATATGGCAGAGGGTTTTAAGGCATGGTACACAAGTGCACTCTCTATTCCTTCACTCTTATGAGGGTGGAGCACACCGCCAATAACATAACACAGGCAAATACTGAGAAATTCTTAATAAACGTTTGTGGTACCAAAAGAACAGCAAAAAATGGCCCCGATGTGCTAATTTCCGAACTGTATTAAATGCAGCAACAATGTGAAAAGAACTCGTGATAGCGCTGACTCAAAATTTGTATTGACTGTTTTACCGACGGCGGGGTCGGTAAAACAGTCAATACAAGTTTTGAATGTCAAAGATACAAAGGCGGGACATTAATTGATTTGAAAATAGGTTTGTAAGAGTAACCTCATTTCCGACACATCGATCTCAAGAGCTAATGATTCTAATTTAAAAAAAAAAAGCGTATATACAAATGCCAGAAGTGAAGTGTGGAACTTCTTTAGGGCATGAGAGTAAATTTTCTAATGATTAATGTAAACGAGAAACACACGCCTATACACATAAACAAATACAAATAATTTGCATAATAATGTTATAGGAATGTCAGTGAAGTAATTGCTAGTACCTGTGGCGGTGGCGGTGTTGGTAGAGCAGCCAGCGCCAGGGGTGCTCTGGCGTCCCACCAGCGGAGCAGTTGCACCACAAACGCCCCATACTCCACGGCGTTGCTGGCCACACGCCACACCATAGGGAAAGTCACCACTGCGGAGCTGTTAAGACAAAAAGAAGGTGGTATATATATGTATGTAAAAGTCTATCTAGAGCAACTCTAATGTTCGAAACAGCACTAGATGGCGCTGGCATCTACTGTACTGTTTTGAACGCTATGCAGCGGCCATTTTGTCGTCAAAAATTAAGCTTTTAAAAAAAGAAGTAATGAGAAAGATATTGATATATTAACTTTTTATGTGGTTTCTTCGTTTTTACAGGTAGTATTACTTAATATTATATCTAGATAACAGTATCCAACATGTATAATTTAAAATAATACTTTGTTTTTACACAGCAACACATAGTTTAATTTATCAAAGGATTAAAGATAATAAACTATATTATATGTATATACATATATAAGTCTTTTACTATTCAAGTGCATAGCTGTGGTTATTTGCAATCTTTATGCAATTGCACGTACTTGGAATGTTGTGTTTGTGTAAAATATTTAGGAATTCATGTAGCGTCACGCTCTAGGAAACTTATCTATATTTTCAAGAATATTAGACAATAGACATGTGGTTGACTCTCAGTGTCTAAAAAATGTTTATTATGCCCTCGCGCAGTCTGTGTTATCATATTGTGTGACTGCTTGGGGGACCGCCGTAAAGACTAATTTGATATAATTGGAAAGAGCGCAAAGAGCTGTTATTAAAGTCATGTACCGAAAACCAGTTTTGTTCCAACTTTTGAACTCTACTGTACTAATAAGTTACTGACGGTGAGACAGTTATGTATACTGCATACTGTTTTGCACAAACATTCTGAGCTCACGTTCTATAACAACATTTATAAAAGAAACCGCCTTTCACGCTCGGTATGTCCAATAAAACCTTTTCGAACTGCAGTTGCGAGACGGCAATATACTTATTTTAGTTGCGTACTATATAATAAATTAAACAAAATTTTAAACATCTATTCACTGACAAAAACTAAGTGCAAGGAAAATTGTATTGAATATTTATTTACCCTTAACTATGAGAAAACTGAAGAGTAATTTAAGTCCGTTGTATGATTTTATCGCCACAATTTACACACACACACTCACACACACACACACACTCACACACTCACACACACACACACACACACACACACACATACACCTACACACGTACATATGCATGCCAATAGTCTTAAATATTGTGTTATTCATTTCAAATAGAATGTACATATATTGCAAGGAAGAGCGTTGCTCACTGTAACACAGTTTAAACTTCTGCAGGACCATCGTTTCCATTTGTTTTTATGGCACATTGTGAGATGATCCGAATAAAACAAATTTTTACAAGCGTATCTATATATAATATCCTTTAAGTTGTCTCTTGTGTTATAATATTATTCAATATACTCGTATCAACATAGGAGCTTTAAAAAATGCTGCTCCGAATTACTTTTGGGATATAGTTTTCTTCACCAAATTACAATGAAATTTATGACATATATTTCCCACAAACAAGAGAATATTCACTTATGTGTAACTTAAGTCTAATAGTTAATATTAAATAACAAAATGACAACTGTCACTAAAGATGTTCTTACAGAAATATAATTACAAATTGATATAATTTGTAGTAGAAAAAATACATTTGACAACCTACTCATTAAAAGTGCATTTAAAGAAATTAGGTCAAATAATACAATTATTTTTAGAAGAAGAAAGACATGTTAGACAAAAAATAAATCTCACCTAAAATTCCCACTAAAAATGCTTTTGAAGAAGTCTGGCCATGTGTCCTCATCAGGTTCTTTTGGGGGAGCATTCCTCAAAGTCAACCCCAACAGTAGCATTGACAAAGTGGGGGACTCCCCTTTGCCAGTGAGGTAACGTGCGAGGACAATCATCTTAGCTGATGCTGTCACAAAGTGAGCTATTGAATAGAGCTTAACTGCAGCCTTTCTAGCCTGGTCTGCCTTACTCTGTAATAGCAAAATTAAAAACAGTGGTATCGTCCAGCAAGTCGGTTACTCCTTTTCATAATAAATAAAAGTATAATACATGAAATACTAGTGTAGTACTTTCAAGGTTGCAGTTATAGGCAATAAGGCAAAGGAGTCTAGGTTAAGATAGTACTGCAATATACTGTGGAGATCTGATGATTATCTTATCAGAAAGTGCCTTTCCATGGACCCAAAAGGAAGGATGGATGAAGATTGAAGATCACACTATTGCTGAGGGTTTAACAAAAAATTACCCTGTCAACAAAAAGAAGTATCACCTCATGGTTGGGAACGGTGACCCTGCATAATCAGGAAAAGGAATTATACTGGTAGTAAAGGTCACTGCTTTGTAAGATAAAATCTATTTTGTGGCAAACAAGAGCACACATTTGAGTTGTGTCATTATTGCATTAAATCAGTATTAAAAAATATTATTATATTTATTTATTGATCCACCTCTTAAACTAACATAGAAATAAAAAATAAACTGGTACACAAAGGGCATTATATCATCATGGCAAAATCTCACCTTACCTAGCCTTCCATCTTCCAAGTCCTCTCTCCAGCTATTCACTATTTGCTCCAATCTATCACGCAAGTATGGTGCAAAGACAAGTAATGCCAGGGATCCCTGCTCCAAAACCTGAGGCAGACGAGTCCCTGAACTGAACTCAGAACTTGGTGATACAGGAACTCGTAAAAGTCCATAGAAACACTCAGAAAATGAAGCAGCTGAAAAAATTAAACAGCTTTCATGGCAAATATATTGAATTAAAATTTTGTTTAACACTTCACTGTTCTGATCTGATGGAACATCACAACACAGTCTATGTTTAAAGTTATTTCACATCATTGTTTTGGAATGCAAATTGTTTGCTTGGTAGTCAGTAGCACAACGTAGAAAATGCAATTGTCTAAAGTTACCTTTTGAAAATTGAACCTAGGATCTCAGATAGTAAAGCAAATACTTGGCACCTTTGGACTACCAAGGTCATCTATACAAACGTTTTATCGAATTCCATCCAATACTTAAAACTTAGCCATTTAAATAAAAAATATTCTTTAAACAAGTAGGCTCTATGGAATTGTCACCAGTCTGTCCACTGGTAACAAATCTATCATTGAATCTGCATCAGAGATGACATTGTGTGAGTGAAATCAATATAAAACACATATATTATTTGGAATTGGTCTAGAACAAACTGTAGTACTTAAAATAAATCTCACCATAGTGTTTTAGATAGTGATATTGTAAGCAACAGTCGAATAGGAGATACAACTCGTTATACCATTTCTCACACCAACCACAGTTTGGATATACTGCTGCCAGGTACTGGAATATAACATATTCAACAATAATGAGGAATATTAACAAAAACATACTCAATTTCTATTTACCATGGATGAACTTCTTAAACTCATTACATAGAAAGAAACTTTTAAAGTTTTCTATTGCAAGTATGAAAGAAATTTTCCCAAATTAAACTTATTTTTATATTATTACTGAAAGATTAGTGCTTGACTGTAATTTTATCTCAAAGTAAATCATGAACAATACAATATGGACACACTCTAACTTGGTGAGAGATTATTTACTACTTACGATATCCATACTTCATCAAACTAGAATGTAAATTATATGCTTGGAGGCACATCTTTGCCAGAAGCTTCTCAACTGTCCAAACAAATAGATAACTATATTTCTAAATTTTCCCTATCAAGAATCAAACCTGCTTACAGACCAAGTACTTGTAGGCAGATGCAATGTTGTTATGGTGTAAGTATGCCATTAAAATATCAACATATTTCATTTGTTGTAGATAAATTCAGAATCAGCAGCAATTTGTCTATTTGTACCATGTTGATTTTATTGTTTAAATAAAAATATGATACCAGGGGTATGGGCACTTTTATCTCACGATTTAGATATTATTTTAAGAATTCTCCGCCTTTATTTTTATGTTTTTTCATACCAATTATTGTATTGCACAGTATACAATTTTGTATGCACCACTACATCATGGAATACACACATATTGGACTGTCTCGAAATGATAAGGTTTACCTCTATTAGTTTCCGTAATGCTGGTTTAACTGTTAAACCTAAAGATTCCTGAGCAGTGACTTGAAACACTGAAGGGGTACCTTGCAAGGTACGCGTTAAATGCGCCGCGTAAACCGCCATGTCGTTAATGTGAACACATTAATTTAATTTACAATTACTCAGTTTAAAAACACATTTCTTCTTAATTTCCTCTTTTATAGTGACGAATTTACTATGTTCTTCCTTTAAAATCGCAATATTATTATTATCAGCTGCCGATGACAGTGACATTCACAGATTAAATGCCAGTACACAGAGTATATTTGTAAATACATACATACATAACATCACGCCTCATTCCCATAGGGGTAGGCAGAGACAACATCCTTCCACTTGCCACGATCCTTGCATATCTCCTTCGCTTCTTTCATTCTCATTAAACCTTTCATACAAGTTCGTCGGTTTAGAGTACTCTTGACCTGGCCGTTATTTAAAATGTCCTGGATTTGGTCCAGGAACGTTCGCCTTGGTCTTCCCCTTCCAACTTTCGCATTCACTCTTGACTCATAAATCCTTTTTGTCAGTCTCCTTTCATTCATTCTCTCTACATGCCCAAACCATCTAAGCATACCTTTCTCAATTTTAGTCACTACGTCTTCTTTTATACCACAACGTTCTCTTATCACACTATTTCTTACTCTGTCACTCAGTTTTAATCCACTCATGCTTCTCAACGCTCTCATCTCTACCGCATTTATTTTACTTTTGTGATTCTTCTGCCATACCCAACTTTCACTACCATACATAAGTGTTGGCACCAACACTCCAGCATGCACTGCCAGTCTAGCCCTTTGAGACACCATCTGGCTATTCATAAAGGCGTACAGAGCACCATTTACCATATTCCCTGCATTCACTCTCCTTTCAATATCACTTTCACATGTTCCATCTTTTGTAAATTTAGATCCCAAATATACAGAGATAATAGAGAAAAAAATAAATAATGATCACTGATTGATGCAGTTCAACAATTTATTTTATTTACTAAAAAATAACTCGCAGAGCAGATTACTAGTCTGATTTAATTCCTAACCTCTCATATTTCGAGTTATATTCGAGTTATTGCTTATAACTTTGCAATAACTGTAAAACTAAAAATTTAACTAACTTTAAGTTATTTTCAAACATAACTAAAAACTAGGTTTTTGAAAATTTAAAAATCAATCTTTATCAGTTAATTTAGAATTTGTCAGTAATTCAAGTGCAAAATGTGTAGACCCGAAATTGGACTTTCATACTTAAGCCTCGGTTGTTGATACACTATGAAAACTATTTGATTGCAAAAATTTATTTGAAATTGCGAAGGACAAAAACGAATATATCTAGTAAAATATTTTATTATAATTGATCAAAATATAATATACTTTTATACAGTAAAGCACTTCCAAGTTACATATAAGGCAACACAGACTCAGTTGTCTAACTTTTAAGTCATCAAATTTAAAATGTCTTACACAAATGCAAATCAGACGAAACATTTTGGGTTATTTATTTTTAAATTACAACTAAATCCGCTATTGACTAGGTACTTATAGGTAATTTAAGCCTTGTATATATTGTTAACATTATCTGTGCAAAAGCGTATAGTGCTTACACAACACATTTTGGTCCACGAAAAAAATTGTTGCATGCTAAACAGATAACAGGCAATATAATTCCTAATGGTCTCTACACACCATTGTAACGGAATACAACTTTTTTAATTTGCTGGTAATTAGGGTAGTGGGGGGGGGGGAAGGGGGGATTGCCAAAAATTCAGCCGAATTTAAAATACAACTATGTCCAGCGTGAATCGTACCTATGACCTCTGTTAGCGAAGCAAGCACACCATTGTTGTAGTGAGGTCGTCGAAATACATAAACACAGCATCAAATTCGAAATACATATTAATACACATTTTATATAAAAAATATTGTATCTTACAACTAATAATATTATACATGGTTTTTAATAATTAATTTATACATATGTGAAGTCAATGTCTTTTACAAAATGATTAAATAAATCATTTATGGCGAAATATAGTGCGTTTAGTAATTACAAGACAGAGATGTCATATTTCAATTCAATTAATGTCATTATTTCTTTTTAAAGAGGCAGTTTTCTTTACGTTATCATCCATACAAAAGTAGGAGTAAATTACTCAATTGATACAAAATATCTACATCCTAATAAAATATGAGCCTTTTTTGTATAGTGTGCGATTTTATATATTATTACTCCAGTGGCTTTTAACATTATCCAATGTTATAACAAAAGCATCACAGTCTAATGATAAGGTCAATTTGAATCATTAACCAATGACTCGATTAATACAAAAGAAAAGTCTTTTCCATTATATACATAAAGATAGGAGACAAATTACTTCATTATCAGATAGGAAATTAATTGCATCAGAGATGAAACAAGCAACAATGGGGAACTTGAGTTGTTTAACAATGACTCGAGTAATACATAAGATAGTAGTCTTGCGTACTTTTCTATATATAGTGAGGTTTTTTTAATAGACTCAAATCCTCGAAAAACTCGAATCTTTTTCTGTTTATTGTGAGATTTTTTATTATCCAAGTGGCTTTTTAATCCATATTCGTGTAATGAGGCAAATTACTCCACTATCTGATAGCAATTGAATAACATTTAGTATGTTCACTCGTGCACAAGCACTCGTGCACAAGTTCACAAGCTCAACTCGTGTCATTTAACAACAACTTCAGTAAGACAAAAAAACTCTAGTTCTCATAAAATATGACTTTGTTTTCTGCTTATTGTGAGTTTTTTTTTAAATATCCAATCAGCAAATTATTTCACAATCTGATATAAATTGATTTTCATAAAAAGGACAAGCTCAACTTGAGTCATTAAACAACTCAATAAATACAAAAAATCTCTAGTTCTATAAAACATGAGTCCTTTTCTGTTTATTATGAGTTTTCTTTATAATCAAAGGCTTTTTCGATGCCCATATAAATATTAAAATTACTCCACTACCTAATAGTAAACTTCATGACAAAGTGGTCATTTAACAACAACGACTCATCGATTAATGTTTTACAAAAGATTTAAGTATTAATAAAACATTACTCTGGAGGCTTTTTCTATTATCAAATCTTATAACAAAAGCATCGCAGTTTAAAGATGTGGTGAACTCGAGTCATAAATAATGACTTGAGTCATACAAAAGATTTAATACCCCCATAAAGAGACAAATTATTCTATTAGGTCAAAGAAAATCTGATGATAAAGTGATCATTTAACAACCGACCCATCGACAAATGTCTTACAAAAGACTTAAGTATTAGTAAAATATGAATGTTATAACAATAGCATTGCAGGTTAATGAGGAGTCCTTTAAAAATGACTCGAGTAATACAAAAGACTCAAATTGTAATTAAACATGAGTCTTTTTCCGGTTGGTGTGGGGTTTTTTAAATATGAAATTTGATAATGTTCCTGTTAAGTACAACTTTATAATTTTAAGTACATTTTATAATACTTATTGGCTAGCCAACAGATGTTTTTTTTGGGTATATTATGACGGAAAGTTATGGCTTAATGTATCATGGACATGGATTTTCCTGTTCAGCTGAAATTTTTATAAAACGAATAATTTATAATATCACGTATCTCGATAGAATTTAGGAGAGTTTCTTGTAAACTGTGGAAACAAATAGGTAATTTTTTTTGCGAAATGTTACCACTTTGGCAGTACAAAAAGTCTGTATTTGATGACATTTTTGTATTTAGATAGTCAATGTTATCTTAAACAGCTGAATCGACATTCATACGACTTTCAATGGTTAATAGTGTGTTCATTAGAGGAACACGAGGTCATTAAGCCAACCAGGGTCCTGGAGTCTTAGGTTTGGGGACCGGAGCCCTGTCCGGCGCCGTCTTCTTGCTATGAGGCGGAGTTGTTGTATTGCGGACGGCCGGCCAGCTCCAGCAGGTAGCGGTCGGGGTGTTCAATCCAGTCCGCTGCTGAGATCTTCACCTGGTGAAAGCAGGTGACATTGTCAGACAGGATAACAAATCTCTTTTAGTATTAGTCAGATGGACAATATCTATATGACATTGGCCAGATGGACAATCTGTAAATGAGATAAGCCATCTGACGGAATCCGACACAAATGAGTATGAGATATTAACAGTATTATGTGTGCAAAGTAGACCTTTTTACACATACACTCCCAACAGAGAAATGAGAAGCATCAGGCTGAACTATCTGGGAGATATTGCTGTACCTGTCTTTGTCTCTCTGCTTCCTTCACTTGCCACTTCTTGACTTCCATCTGAGCTTCTCTTATTGACTGCTCCCCACAACCCCACACCTGTGGAGTTAACAGAGTCATTTGTACATGTTTTATCTATTAAATCGATCTAGTTTAGTAATACACAAACATACAGAGATATAAATAAAGATTTACCTCCATCGCACTCAAAGGGTAAGGCACTCCTTTGAAGGTAAAAGAGTCGAAGCCCTCGTTGATGGAGAGCAGCGGCTTCCGTGGGTCAGAACCAGCCCGCAGACCCTTTGGGTACCCTCGGATGCAGGAGTTGAGATACATCATCTTGGGGGCGTGCTCCACGAGAGCGAACCTGGTCACCGACACATATTTTTACTATACAATTTCATTTATTCCTAACTTAATTTCGGCCACGACGAATAATCTAATATAGTGCTGATGTTTATACGCAATCTCACAATGGGATGAGATGATCAACCTCAAATAGAGATTAGCCACCTGCACTAGAATCATTTTAATGCTACAAGTACAACGGAATTATACGTGCACTATAGATAGATAGATAGATCTATACTTCATTGAACACCACAGAAATACGACAAAAGAAAAATACAACAACTTAAAATTAACTAAATTTATTGTGCAATTGGGCGGTCTTATCGCTACATAGCGATCTCTTCCCGACAACCCTTGCGGTTAGGGAGAGTGTCAAAGAAAAGAGAGAGAAGGTAGGCGGTGTTACTATAGAAATAGACATACATATATTACCTACATCATAAAGATATTTATATTATAGATACATTCTCTGTTTTAACTACATGTGGCGGATAATCTCAGGAGCAACCTGCGCCGAAGAGTCACAATTATATTGGTGCAGTGCATGCGCAATCACACTTAAACTCTGTCAATTCACTATCATAATGGGACGGGTCAACTAATCTCATATAGAGATTAGCGACCCGAATAGCACATATAGTGCTTCACTGTATAGTGCTCTATTCTAATATTATTTCTCTCACTTAAGTGCGACAGTAAATCTCATTTCGAGATTAGCCATCAGCGTAGGGGGTGCGATGTAATGTAGCCATAAATAAGCATGCAGTATTTATTACTTCAACCTATTGAGATTGGGGCAAGTAATCTCAAATAGAGATTAGCCGCCTGTACAGGAAACATCATAACATACAGAGCTAGTGTGAATAGACGTAAGTTTATATCAATTATTAGTGGGATGGGTAGAGCAATTTCATCTAGAGATTAGCCACAATGATGTCATAACTCGCTTTGTTATCATAGGTCTTAGAATTGATTTCCGAAATCATTAAACAAATTACCGTCATTTGAGATAACCGTCTTATTTAAAAAACTTACGTGGGTTGAAGCTGTATAAGAGCACAGTCTGGTCCACCCCAGTACTGGTGGGTATCACGCCATTCCTGGGGCGAAGCCACGACCAGGGTCACCCCCTCCGCCACGCCTTCATCACCTGTCGCCCTCCCTTCCACCACGACCAGGGTAGGGCCTCTGCGAAATCAATAGCCTGTTCAATAACTAGATAAACTGAGTGTAATCTCAAATGACGACGATTTATGACGTCACTTATTTCACTAGAATACTGCAATATACTATCAGTTCATAACGAATTTCTCCCCAGTAAGAATATTAAACATTGGTGGCATTGTAAATCGAGACTCACTCTAGGATACTGCAGGAGTATACTGTCACTTTATAACGAATTTCTCCACTGTAAGACTGGTTATTTACTTTTTACTCGTTCAAGCATGTACGTTTGTCAGTAGCTGATATACAAATATAGTTTTTCAGTACATTTTAATAAAAAAAAAATTGTTTAGACTAGTTTCCTATATATATCCCGACTAGTTTAGTAAGCATTGGATTGCTTAGTTACAGGTTTGACCCAGCTGGGCTTATAACTTTAGCCGCTTGCTACTTTTAGCAGATGTTACCTGTAAGACGGGGACTATAAATATATGTTACCTATAAGCCTGAGACTATAAACAGATGTTACATGTAAGCCAAAGATTATACACAGATAATACCTCTAAGACAGCGACCATAAACAAATGTTATCTGTAACGCAGAGACTATAAATAGATGTTACCTTTAACCGGGGACTATAAACACATGTTACCTGTAAGCCAGAGACTATGAACTGATGGTTTTATTTAATTTTACTATATAACTTCTTTTTATACCACACTGTCGCGTAAGTTTACCTTCTGTATCAATATAAATAGTTGTTACCTGTAAGCCAGGGTGTGGTGGAGGAAACGGTTGGCTCCTAGTCCATGTTCACGGGAGGCGTACAATGGCACCCAATGGGAAGGAACCGCACACACCAGCCGAGCCAACCACGCTGCTGAAGCACTGGTACCACCTGTATACAAAATGTATTAGTAGCTATCATCAGCCTTTAATATACCGTCCTCCTCCCACTCGGATACCAGCGCTTCACACATAACACACCTTATAAATATTATAATGCAACAACAAACATAACTTTATTGCAATTTGGTTACAACCGCAACCCGTACTGTAAACCCTCGAGGAGTTCCATTGATCATTATATTTAACTACGTCAATCACTTGACCGACGTCACGGTAGGTGACTGTAATATCCGCATAGTCTATAAAAGATTCTGCTGAATATCGACAATTTGCTCCTAAGAATTGAAGAGTTCCCTAAATTTTTCAGGGATCCCATGATCAAAACATAACCAAACTATCAACAAATAACCCTTGAAGTATATCCTTTCTAATAAAAAACGAATCATCGAAGTCGGTTGGCTTCATCTTGAGTTCGTTGTACATTATTTCAGATACGATGTTCTCATGGATGCACTAGCATCAACTTTTATATAAAAAAGAATCACCAAGATGGGTTCACCCAATCGGGAGATATGAGTAACAAATATCGAATTAATAACCTCCTTTTTTGAAATCGATTAAAAGAAGTGACAATCACCGGGATGTGGTTGCGTTGGGGGTTTCAAGGGTCGACTGAAGAGGGGTGGTGCTGTGGCCGCCAGCAGCCAGGCTGCGGACATGGGCAGTAGAGCGCCGCTGCTGGCCCAGGCGCTCCTCTCCAGCACTGGAGTCCCTAGTTCCAAACCATCGCCACCCCCATTGCCTGCTTCCACCCGGGCCTCGATATCCCTGTGGCGAGTGGCCAACATGTGGACACAGTATCTGAAATGTAAAACAACCACCTTGTCAGATACTCTTATATTTTTGAAGTAATAAATCTATTAAAAATTAATGAAATATAAATAACTTCATATATATTCAAGTGTTTCTGTCACTGCATTTAAATATTTTATTTATATTATGATTTTCTTCCTTCATCACACCTCTTTAGATGAGTGAATATTTTGCAAGTCCAAGCCTTCTAAATAAATCTGAATTGACTGACAGCTCGGGCATTTATGTTGCCAAATCGGTTTCATAACAACCATGCACTTGTGACAATACTTAACTAAACATGTGTGTGAAATAGTGTTAAATGTATGTTACCTGTGCACGGGGAATATGAGCCTGTGACAGTGCTCCTCCAACCAACGCACCACGAAGCCCACACTGTGGGTGTCCTTCTTGTTGAAACACCCCCTCACCACCGCCGTCAGGGTTTTGTTGATCTGATAATTCAATTTAATTAATATAAGTGTTACTTACTTGAATTTATTACTAATTTTGTTTATATTTATATTATATTAGAAAATAGGCACATAGAGAGAGAATGAATGTAAGGCGACTGACAAAAAGCATTTATGACTCAAGAGTGAAGGGGAAAGTTGGAACGGGAAGACCAACGTTGCTGGACCAAATCCATGACATTTGAAATAAAGGCCAGGTCAAGAGCACTCTAAACCAACAAACTTGTGTCAAAGGTTGAGTGAGATTGAAAGAAGGGAAGGAGATATGCAAGGATCGTGCCGAGTGGAAGGATGTTGTCTCTGCCTACCCCTATGGGAGTGAGGCGTGATGCTATGTATGTATGTAACTTTAAATCAAATCAAATCAAATCAAAATATTCTTTATTCAAGTAGGCTCAAAAAGCACTTTTGAATCGTCAGTAGTCTGTCCGTTGTTAACAAATCTACCACCGGTTCGGAAAGTTGAATCCGCTGAGAAGAAACCGGCAAGAAACTCAACGGTTACTCTTTTAAAGATAGTTTAGTATGCTACAATGTGTAATATATTGTTTCTGTGAGCAACTGGAATCAAATCCAAACATTTCTATCGCTTTAAAATATGATGTGTCCCTATGTACGAGGTAAAGTTTCACACTGCAATCAGATTTTTATGTTGTTTAATGAACTTACTAGAACGCTCTGCTGAATAGTTTTTGTAGATCCGAATAGACCTTTCTTAATATGGACCAACGATATAGGAACCGACGTGATAACGTGTTATAAAGCACTGGGTTTACGACCTGCAAAGTATGACTCATCGTAGCGAGCGATGGAGATGCGCGATCGGCCTAACTCCATTGTTTAAAACAACAACAATTTCTCATTAATGTTGTTATGTAAATATATCACTTTTATTACACATTTTTCAATTACCTACGACTGACGCTATTCAGAAAGTTCACCACAAGCTAATCAAAAGATATAACAGGAAAATTCATATTTGTATATCAGTAAAGAAATAAATAACTACCCACCATAAGACAAGTTTGAGGTCCCTCTGGGTAATGGTCCATAGAGAGCTTGTAGCTTATGTAGAGGAGGCTTCTGAGGTCATCCGGCGTCACCACGCCCTCTTCCGGCTCCGAACTGAACATTCTGTTAAACAATGACATGAAATAGTTTAGTGTCCTAAAATACTACACACAAGTAGCTTTGCTTTATATATTATCATCAACCAATTGTTTGCCACTTCCATCCATTATTAGTATATAAGACTCACATTTAAAATAATTAGAATTGTATAAACACATAGAAAGAGAAAAAAAGGACAAATATATTGTAAAACAATAATAACATAAATTGTAATAAAGACACGCCTACAAAGCGCTTACTCGTTGAGTAGTGAACGTTTGCCAGTTAGTTAAACAGAAAGGGCTCTTTTATTTCAAAGATTGTGAAGTATGGTTAGTTGTATAAAAGAAAAAAACGTAATTGCACTTCACATGATTGTAGAAATAAAAAACGCATATAACCAAGTAGCTAATTACATTAGTAACAATTTAAACGGCTCTATGGAAGTATATCTAGCTGATTTTATAGTGGATTCTTCTGAGAATACGAAAGGACCATTGTAATTTTAGATTTGGGAGTCAATCTTTAATATGATCATTAGAATATTGGAATAGTGTATTTGAACAAAAGGTTGGAGGTAAAAATTGAGAAGCCAGGAGTTTGATCTCACCGCACATAGGTGTCGATGATGATGCTGTCATCCAGCATGGCCAGGATCCTCTCGCACTGCTGTCTGAAGGTGGACACGGGGATGTGCTTGTTCTTACACTTGCCGCTGCTGTGGATATACTTGTAGAACTGACGGGCCAGCTCTGGATACATGGGGAATAGGTATTTCTGGAAGTGGAATCAGTTGTTCACTTGATTTTCTACGTATAAAGTAACAAGTGCAACATTAATCTTTAATATTGTGATGATATGTTCATCTAAAGAGGATTCGACACAGAGGCGGTCGATATTGAAAATTGTTAAATTGTGGAGGTAGTTTAGTAAATATTTGTCACGTATCTGTAATCCGTGGTTGTTTTAGAGCTCAGTGTGCTCGCTTTGCTAGCAGAGACCCAGAGTTCGATTTTCGGAAGAACTAATTTAGGAAATTGCATTATTTTTCAGAGTCTGGCCTGATGAAAGGCTTCGGCCGTGGCTAGTAACCACCCAACCAGCAAAGGTGCGCCGCCAAGCAAAAGGTTAAAGACAAGCGCTTCCAATTTAGTATCATAACTTAACATCTAGTGAGATTGCAAACAATAATAATTTGACTTGACAACGTCATACAACATTGATAAACAATCGCGTTAGGCTGATCGCGCATCTCTATCGCTCGTTTCATGCTCTCACATGAGGGGAATGAGTCATGGTTTGCAGTGTGTGCCGTCGATATTGTAACACGTTGTCACGACAAAAATTAATAACTGGAGGTGGATGAAGTACTAAATTGGATTTTTTTTCTATAAAGAGCTTGAATTTGCGGTTTACTACGATTATTAAATTATAAATCCACACTTACGGTGAAACAGTTCTCTGTGACGCCATTGATTCCATCTTCTTTTTGTGATCGTTGCGCCAGTAACTGCGAAATAAATACATTATAGTAGTAGTATTAAAAAGAAAACAACTAAAAACCACGCTTCAACAGTGAGCTGAACTAATTTTTGAAGTGAAACTTCATTAGAATCGTTTTAATTTGAAACCGGATGCAACGGAAAAAACGACAAGTGGGAGACACAAATTCAAAAATGTGTAGGATGAAGCCACAAATACAAAAATGTATAGGATGAAGCCACAGATAAAAAAATGTATAGGATGAAGCCACAGATACAAAAATGTATAGGATGAAGCCACAAATACAAAAATGTATAGGATGAAGCCACAAATACAAAAATGTATAGGATGAAGCCACAGATACAAAAATGTATAGGATGAAGCACAAATACAAAAATGTGTAGGATGAAGCCGGCAAAGAATGAGACAGAAATATACATATTAGTAAAGTGAACTCTTCTTTTGCATCGTTGTGATTTGAAAGTCAATGAAACGAAAAAGCGACAGTAAAAAGAGAGAGAAACATAAATTTAGAAGATTTAACGTGGGAGAGAATGATATAGGAAGCACTATCCAGCATTTGTTGTTTGTGGTTAAGTAAAATTGTTAAGGCGTGCTGTATATGTGTATATAATGGGCAATGAACGAGACTGAGCCGTCACGCTGTGAGTTATAGTCAATGTCACTGCTATATTTTACATATTGGGTACAGAATGCGAATGGGTCATCACGCTACACGAGCACGTAATAGTCAATGATATTTATATATCGTGTTTGGTGGGTAGTGAATGAAACTGAGTCGTTACGGTAGACATTCTTTTTTCGCGAAAAAAACTGCTCTCTTTGAATATGAGAGCGAGTTATAGTCAATGCCACTGATATATTTGTATATGGATTGGTACTGAATGAAACTGAGCCGTCACGGCAAACTCTACGACATTGCTATATGTTTTATAAGGTACTGAATTATACCAAGACTTCATCATTGGCTATGTAGCGCTCGCAAGAGAGAAGTTTCACTTCTGTCATATGTACTTTGTAGGCACGCATTTTTTATCTATATATTAACTTTGTCATGTGTATAACAAAACATTTTAACCGTAATCCTTTCACAAGATTATACAAATGCTGTTCAATTCTGTATCCTGTTAATCTATACAAATAAAAGAGTCATTAATAAATAAAAGTTTTATCGAAAAAAAAGCCGCCTTCAATACAAACTGTTTCAAATATATGATCTAAAAAGAAAAAAAATAATTGCGTAGAAGTTCTTCGTATTTTTGTATTCGGAGTCGGCGTCAGCCAAAGTAGGTGTGTCCCGCGTGTCAATGTGTCGTGTAAATAATTATTATTCTTTACTTTTAAGAGCATTTATTTGAAACAGTTTGTTTTGAAGGCGGCTCTTTATTTGTTAAAACTTTTTTTTTATTTTATTTTTAGTGAATCTGAAGCAAACTAACTAATTTGTCTGTATATGGGTAAACCTGAAAAACGTGTTGCTCAAATGACACGGCACTTTTTAAATAAAACAAATTCATTGGTAAATTGACATTGGTACCCACACGCCCGGAATCGAACCCGCGACCTTATACGTTACAAGTCGGTTATTTTGCCTCCCCGCTATCACCAGTCTTTTATATGGTAATCGAGCACATCACTAATACGCAAAAGTGTCCCCCCCCCCCCCAAAACACTCGCTACACACATGATACATTTTATAAATATTACAATGCAGCAACAAACGTAAACTCATTGCTATTTGTTTACAGACAGTTACATGTTCTGCCACAAATCGCACCCTTACTGTAAGCCGTTGAGGAGTTCCATTGATCATCATATTTGACTATGACAATTACTTGACCATACCGATGTAAAAGATTCTGCGCAGTCTCGTTAATGCACTACTAAGAATTGAAGAGTTCCGTTACTTTGTCAAGGATCCCGTGATCAAAACCTAACCAAACTATCATTAAACAACCCATAAAGTATATCCTTTAAAATAAAAAAAGGAATCATTGAAATCGGTTAGCGTGATCTTGAGTTATTCGTACATTTGTCGAGGTTTTGTCATGGATGCCATCATCAGACCTGGACTAAAAAATATGGGACTCTACGACAAGCACCACCTTCCATATAAAAAGGAACCATCAAGATTGGTTCACCCAGTCGGAAGATATGAGGTAACAAACAAAAAAAAAATTCAGACGAATTAGTAACCTCCTTCTTTTGAAGTCGGTTAAAAAGAAATTGGTTTGTCTATCTGTAATGTTGTTCCAGCTAATCTCTGTAACGGTTGGGCAGATAATTGGTTTTATAAGGAGTAAACTAGGCTACCTTTACTTTTACCTTTTATCATTCTTTTCTCAAATGAGCTGGTCAGATACACGAGGGTATTTTCATTTTGATGATACCATAAACATCTATAGTCACAGGAAGAAACGAACAGTCTATAGCAGTTAATTTATGGTAATATCAAATGATCAGGCAAATGGAAAATATATCTAGAAGCCAGTTGTATGAGCGAAAGGTCAAATATACAGTTTTCTGATGATTGGAACAATTGCCTTGATTAACTGGCACTAATGAGTACGTACTTTGAAACTATTTTTCGCATTGATGCGTATTATATACTTCCTGACTGCCTCATTGGTCTAGTGGTTAGCATGTTCCGCCACAGACATGAGGTCCTGGGTTCGAGTCTCGGGTCGGGCCAATTCAAAAATCGATATTGAGTTTTCTATTAAGATTTTCTCAATATTTGCCCGAAGTTGAGAAGTTAGCCTCGCTCCTCGGAGTGAGGAGGCCTGTGCCCAGCAGTGGGACGTTAAAGGGCTGCTACTTACTTTACTTTTTTATATACTTCCTGTGTCCTACGGATTGACCTGCGTGGTCCTCGGCACTTTGGGTTTATGGGAAAATTTGTATTTAGAGACTGAATACATTGAATAGTTCTGAAGATCTCATGATGAGTAAGTTGCCTTTATAATGTCCGAAATTTGAGGCACAATTTGATGGTTTCAAACACTACAACGGATATAACCACGAACAATTTCTATATATGTAGACGTATAGATAGATAGATCAAGTTATTATTGATTCTTGACAATAAACTTCACGAAATAGTCCCATTTATTTACGTAATCGTCGATTTATTAAATCTGACCATTAAAAGTAATTAGCATCAACCTTTATTTATAGTTAATCATGATAGATGCCTATTAAAACTAGGGTGACCAGAATTTCCTCTCAAATACTGTGTACGTTGAAGATATCGTGGGAATATAGGGGAAATCCTTTTATAATAAACGTCTGCAATAGCTGCAATGCTTAATTTTTTTTGACAAAACAATCCATCATGGATAGATTTCTGGTTATCAGGTTATACGGGACTCCGGCTATAGCAACTTGTTCAATATTCCTACTCAAATCTAGACAAAGGCAAGACAGCTTTGAGTAGGACATACAAGAAGTCCATGTCCATATAACGCCTAAATGAACGAGTGTCTCATCTTTATCTCACGTTATTAATTTTTTGAGGTAGCGAGTGAGAAAGTGAAGCGGAGAAGCGGGTTTTTTAAAATCTTTATTTAAAAGGTGTTTTATCACTTATTGATTATGCCAAAAATACAAAAACTTAAACTAACAACAAAATAAAAACATCTTAACCTAAAATTAATTATCATCTAATAATAAACATAACACCTTAGCCTCTTCTGTTAAAGGGGAGGCTAAGATGCTATTACATAGACCCACCTCAAAACCTACAGTCAAAAAATGCTTCTGACGTTCTACCACGTTCCGTTCACATGCCATCAACATATGTTGCACATCTTGCACTATCGAATTAGGATGATCTCACAAAGGTAGCTTTAAATATTATATGCTATAGGATTAATAATAGGATAAATCTTTAGATAATAAGATAGAATAAGTTTTTCACTATTGTATTAGGATTACCTGTGATGATAGTGATTAAAAAATAAATAAATAAGTAATAAGTAATAAGGATTCCTGTAAGGGTAGTGTAAGTATTTGGAATAAATAAATAAATCTTCAGTAACTCGGCAAACAGAGCAATTTGGCGAGTTTGATATTCCCATCAGATGTGCAAACTTGTTTGATGTAATATGACCCGATCTACATCTTTGCATAGCCACAATATATTTCCTTAGCATGTTTGCCTCTTCTGTGTTGTGGCATGTTAATCGTATGAGCTCACTTTAGTACGCAATATTTGAAGTAGGACTTTGACTAGAACTAGTGAAAAAAAGGGCTATATGTTCAATATAAAAAAGCGTGAGTGATTTCGCGTGAAAATTTAAGAAAAATAAATTTCCACGATAGCGTCACAGTAGACATATTCAATATCACCTTGAATGTTACTGGAATAGAATACAATAAGAAGAACTTGCCTTTACATTCAAGATATATGTAAAAAGCATCTTGAGTAAATATATGTCGGAGTGCAAGAGTCTGTGGATCGCTGGTCTGTGTGTTATAGTCTGAGGAACGCTGGCGCCATCTGTGTGTCGGCGTGGGGGCAGAGTCAATAAGTGGCAGTCCGGCCCGTCTCTAGCAGTCCTCGAGTGGCGGTCGGCCGGAGTGGTCGACTATTGAAACTGTCGCGTTTCTAGCTATTAGTGTTAATGAGTTTGTGTAAATTGATATCGGGAAAATTAAGTGATAGAACATTATAATCACGTGCTTTATGCTTCTCCGTTCTCTCTTATTCTCCGACATATATATGTAAAAGAGATGTCCAGGTATCTATTGACTCATCGCGATATATCTGCGACCATAACGCGTAGAGACTTGAAATTTGGTAGGAATATTCCTTTTGCCGAGTAGAGGTCTGCCAATAACGGATTTTACGAAATTCTAACCGGGGGTTGCGGGGGTGTTAATTTAAAAAAAATCAAATTTTCACATTAAATAACAAAGACAGTGCGGGTATCGTTTTTATTTGTAAAGAAATTTGTCTAAATTAATGTAATTGCTACCAAAAAAACTTTCCATGCAGACGAAGTCGCGCGTTCAGCTAGTATATGTATATATATCTAGATTTAAGGGCATGATATCACTGAATGAATAACCACGTTATCATAAAGAGGTTAGATTAAGTATGTGTAAATCAGCAAACCAATCAGCTTCTTTTTACAAAAGGTGATATAAAATTTTAATCGAGCCAAACATGGAGTAGCAAGCATTAACATAATTTACTATATATTTTACTATAAAAAATTAAAAATAAAACTTAATATTAAGTAGTATGCGATGCGAAGATTAAAATATGCTGTTTTTTACCAATTAATAAAAATTATGGCTACACTAAAATAAATCAACATTACGCCATGATTAATTTAAAGGATAAACAGTAGATTATCGATTTCATTATATTTTACGAACTTGTATTAAGCTTACAGCTTATTTGTAATTATTTTTTATATTATACTCCGCTTAGTAAATATTAGAAAATGCTGAAGTTTAAAAATTGTAAACGCATATTGCATTGCGTCGTATCTGAAATCCCCGAAATTATAGATTAGAATGACTTGAAATTTGACATAGTTGTTCTAGTCGCAACATAGACGATCACTAAGACTGAGTTTCCGAGAGAGGGAACGGGGTATATCAATCCAAACAACCACTTACTGAGAGATCTTCAAATAAAATTACTCGAATGACATGAAAGTAGGCATACACATTTCTTTTGCGACGAAGCCTCTCACGAAGAATGGGTTCACCAAAATCCCACGGGATCGGTTTATCAAAAGCAATAAAGAAAGACTAGTTAAACTTAAAACTAAGAGGGTAAAGCCCTGATCGGAGGACAGTACACAATAAACTTAAATTACCTTGCAAGCAGTTTTAGCTTTGAGCTGTCGTTTCGGCTTCTCTTTAACTATAGTTAACCGCAAATCTTTCGCCACAACAACAATCCGTTCCATAACAAATAGATAACAAAAGAATAATGATTTACAATGCACGACAAACGTATCACTAATTGTGATCAAATGGACACCATTTAACCGAGACTTATCTCCAGTATCGCGATAAGATTGCCACCCGACTTTTAAAAAAAAGCAAACATTCAGTTAAACAGATAACTTTGGACAGGTTTCTTGTTCCTATATAACAAGGCAACTTCGCCAATGTTATATCGCCTATAGCCTTTACTTTTATTGACATTTTCGCCTTCGAAGAAACAATCAAATTCTTCTGCTTTGATTTATTTGGCTACAAATCTTTATGTACTTTTAATAGGAACATACATAGTATCACGCCTCATTCCCTTCGGGGTAGGCATCCTTGCATATCTATCGCTTCTTCCGTTCTCATTGCACCTTTCATACAAGTTCGTAGTTTAAAGTTCTCCTTATTTAAAATGTCCTGGATGTGGTCCAGGGACATTCGCCTTGGTCATCCCCTTCCAACTTTCCCATTCACTCTTGACTCGCAAATCCTTTTTGACAGTCACCTTCAATTCATTCTTTCTACGTGCCCAAACCATTTAAGTATACCTTTCTCAGTTTTAGTCATCATCTTGCCACTCTGTTTCATTCCACTCATACTTCTCAACGCTCTCATCTCTACCGCATTTATTTTACTTTTGTGCTTCTTCTCCATACCCGACTTTCACTACCATATCAGTGTTAAGTGTTGGCACCAACATTCCATCATGCACAGCTACTCTGGCCCTTCGAGACACCATCTAGCTATTCATAAAACTACCCTCACCCTATCAAGTCTATGCAGCGTTCTTTTCCTTATAATAATATTGCAGAATATATCAATTCTTCAACCACTGACACAAAATAACGTTCAGGTCACCTATAAGCTATTTGCCGCAACCGCCATCTTTCAGAAATATTGCCACGAACTTTTTCCCAGACGTCGTCGCTTCAACCGATGGACGTCCACTGCTGGACATAGGTCTCACGAAATTATGTCCACAAGCCCCGATCTTGTGCCGCCTGGCTCCAGCGGCTACCGGCGATCCTCCTTATAACGTCGGACCACCTTGTGGGGGGTCTCCCTACACTCGTCGTACAGTGCGGAGTCGCCATTACAGCACTTTCCAACCCCAACGTCCATCGGTTCGTCGGACTATGTGCCCCGCCTATTGCCACTTCAGGTTCATGATTCGTAGGGCAATGTCGGTGACTTTGGTTCTGCTAAGGATCTCCTCATTTCTGATTTGATCGCGTAGTGAAACTCCGAGCATAGCCCACTCCATCACACGCTGAGTGACTCTGAGCTTTCGAATGAGGCCCATAGTCAGCGACCACGTTTCCGATCCGCAGGTAAGCACGTAATAGTATTTTATTTATCTTACTAGAGTATATAAAAATACTATTAAAGTATAAGATGCATTCAATTTACGTAGTTAAAAAACAGATTCAGATTTAAAATTGCCTTTGAACATTTAGTATGCATGGCAAGTCATGTGATCACCTTTTATCACAAGCACATTATACTTAATTAGCTTACGTAGTCGATCACTATTATACAAACGCCATTTATTAAGCAATCTGAAGGTAAAGATGTTCTACGTAGGTATTTAATGACGCAATATTTTTCATTGTTTAATGAGAAAAAATACTCGTGACGTACAATGTACATGCATTTACATATATTGTAAGTAGAGTACAGATTTTTGCGCTTAAATCGAAAACCTTACTAGATATATCAAATTAATGATCTACGGTATTATACATGTTAAAAAGATCGACAAAAAAGAGCGCAATAGTAATATTTATGTCCAAAAAATAATCCACAGTAATCATTTTTATCCTTTACGTATTACAAAAAATATGATACAACAGAATATCAAATGTGTTAAATTTTATGTATTACAGAACATTGGCTAAAAAGTTATGAATTCATATATAGTTTTGGTAATTACCAGGTTTGAAGTTCATTCAACAGAGTATGATCCATTTATGGGGGCTCGTTAATTTAAGTAAATGAAAATTTTAAATATAAGGAACGTATGGTGAGCCTGTCAGTTGAATGGGCGTTAAGAACTGGCGTCTATTGAATTAGAGCAGTTTGTTATAGTAACAGTATATAGGCCTTCTTAGTCCATTTTGTATATGAAAAATTAATGGACCAGGGACTATTTATAATTTCAATATCAAACAAAGAGTTAGTAGAATGTGGAGACTTTGATATAAATATTTTGGAAGGTAGCTCTTTAAGTATAAAACTGTTAAACTGTTTATGGAATCTAGAAGAATAACTTCCTGTTATCAAAAAGATTATTATTAGTTTAGTGTCTGATCATTGTGGCCAACTCATTCGCTTTCGAATTCCACGAAAAAATGTAAAGATTCAAAAATGTTGTAATAGGCCTACTTGAATAAAGATGATTTGATTTATTTACCAAGCTATTTTGTACATTACACTATTATACTATATCCGATTAAATACATTACATACGTTGTATATTTCGTGTAGATCAAAATGGTCCCTAAAAGCATTTCACTAAAATGGTTATCTTAGAAGATATCGCGGATTTAAAACGCGGAGGCACAGCTGGCGGGGTGCTCGAAAGTCACATAAGCATTAAATAGTAGCAGCCGTACTTTAACACGCAATTTTAAGAATATGCTGCTGATATACAAAGTGTTTGGAGACCGTTTCCGAAAACGAAGACAGACGATTATACTAATGACGTTTGATGATAAAACGGAAACAAATACGATGCTGATTCAAAAAGTCACATTTTTATTAGCATTGTATACGCTCCATAATGTCAGTACAGCTAAATTAAACGATAGTTTCATAAAAAAAAACATTACTTTACTAAAAAAACCAGCAATGAAACACAAAATTACAAGCTGATGGATCAACGCACGAGTCGGCAAAATGATCAAAGAACGCGCGGTCAAACGTCAGCTGTTTTCGATATTGTGTTTCATTGCTGGTTTTTTTAGTAATGTATTTTTATGAAACCTTGTATAAAATTGAAAAGACATTGCAAATCTATTCTATAAACCGAGCGATATCTTTAAGTTGCTGTCAACATATTATAGATATTAAGTATGTACCACTTATAAGTGAACACAGGCAAAGCTGCGGGTGTCAGGTAGTAAATCTAGATAATCTCTGAATGAAAGAAAAACCAAAGATAATATATTTGATAATTAAGTACTTTACAATGTCATATTGTTTGGTTCAAAGGAATCAATGAAAAATATTAATACATCATTGATTACACAATCTAGTAGTGATTTAGTTGTTTAAACCGTGGTGATATTGTAAAACAAAAAAACAAATTATAAAACGACTGTAATATAGTGGCCTGGCTGTTTTCCATGGTGTCATCCGCGTGGTTTCCGAACCCACGGGAACATGGGGAAATCCTTACTCGGTGACTGTTATCATTGAAATAAGTATCACGTGGATGAATTTTAAGTGATCAGTGAGTATATTGTTCCTTTCCCGTGGCAATCTGTACATAGAAACCATGTTAATGGCGAAAGGATACAAGGTTAATTGTTAATATGGTCGAATTTAGAGTCAATCGTGAATAATTTAGATGATCTTGTGATGAGTGAGTGATTGAGTTTAGTGAATTAGTGTTTAGTGAAAGTTAAGAAAAAGTAACTAGCAGCCCATTAACGAAGGCCATACATAACATCACTCCTCATTTCCACAGGGTTAGGCAGAGACCATTTCCTTCCACTTGCCACGATCTTTGTACATCTCGTTCATTCATTTCATTCTCATTAAACCTTTCATAAAAGTTCGTCGGTTTAGAGTACTCTTCGCCTGACTCTTATTTAAAATGTCTTGGTCTTCCCCTTCCAGCTTTCCTATTCACTCTTGACTCATAAATCCTTTTTATCAATCTTTCGTTCTGTCTACGTACCTAAACCATCTAAGCATTGACGTAGGAGAGAGTGTTTTTAGATCATAGACCCACCACGCTGCTCCATTGTAGGTTAGTGGTGTACAACCATTTCTAGTGTGCTCCGATCCCATCGGAATATGGGAAAGTCCGTAATCATATGATTGAATAATTTTAATGGTTTCGGATTATTGCCTTTCTAGATCCCATAGGAATATAGAGAAATCATTTACATTGCGAAGGGACTTGCTTAACTAAATTACAAGTCAAATTTCCCATGTTCCTGATCTGAGCCACATCGGTTGGATGAGTTCAAAACACAACAGACGTAGACACTAACAATTTTTGTATTATAGATAGATAATGAGGTGATATATTAGACAGATACATAACACTTAAATGCTAATTTTATACTCACATTCAAACTGAATGAAGTCAAAGTATCTATTTTTGTAATTTTTAATATTTTTTGTTAAGCATTAAGAATATATGCCAATTTAGTGAGGAATTTAAAAGATAAATACGCATTCTTCATTAATGATAAAACTATGTACATTACTGATTTTTGTCGCGATTATGGTTAAAATAAAATTATATTTCATCATAATTCTATCGAAAGTTCGTAATTTCGGCCTTATTTTGAGTGACGAAAGTACCACATTGCCTCCTGACTAATATTTATGGTTAACTTGAAAATTTTTTTTAGTATATATGCTTCAAATTTACGACGCTTTCGCGCTTCTTTTATATGTCAAAATATTTGGCAATTTGTGTCGTCAACATTTGTAACTATTTCTTTTTCACTTAATTTTTCTTATGATTCATTAGAAATTTTCTTTAATTTATTTAGCATATTTTATTAAATTTTGCAGATTTATTGCGTTTTCATTGCATATCTAAACTTATTTTTATGCTATAACATAGTTTGTGTTTGAAAGTTATCATAAATAAAAGAGTGTAGGTGAATAATGTACTATTGTTGATAATATTGTATGTTACTTCCCTTTAATACAAAAATTGTAATATAACAATTATTACAAGCATTAAAGACATGGATATATTATTTAGGTGGCCTGTATATATAAGGAATAATTGATGTTTCCAAAATCTGATCACATTTTAGGACCAATGTCAAGTATTTTTGAAAGAATAATTCCAGTAATGTTTTTCTAAACTAAACTAAGGTATAAGAAGTCACATTTTGTTTTGTAATTAGGTAATAAGATCTTCTAAAAGTGAAATTTGTAAGTATGTAATTACAACAAGAATAATTTGCCTCTGTTAAAATTAAATTACAAAGTATTACCATTATTATTGAATAATGCATACCTCCATTACCTTAATTGTACATCAGATAACAAAAGAAACAATTAAGCTTCATACTGTTGCATTAATCAATATTGCATAATTATTTATGAATATAGCATATATGATGAAAAAATAACTAAGTTATAAAAGGTAAATGTAAGAAGCGAACTATAAACGTTCCATAGCAGGGCCTCGCACTCGTAGGAGGTAGGGTTTTTAAAGCTTAAGCTTAAGCTCACCATGTTGGTAAGCTACAACAAACCCCAGAATTACACACTGGATGTGCAGGTTTATTCACAACATATTCCATAACTAAAAGGCATAATGATTGGAAAGAAAAATCAAGAGCATATGTTTAATTTCTAAACAGAACCTTATAGTCTAAGATCTGGCTGCAGAATTAGTACATTCATAGAGTGTTTGCTAAAACAAAATTTTTACGCATATTTAGGATTAGAAGAAGTTGCTTATTAAAATGTGGCCGCTGATATTTTAAATTAAATTATTGCTAACTGATTTTTCGGAAAAAGATTAATTTGCTTGTTTTTAATTAAAATATCGTCCACCTCAGGGGAATTTACATGAAGACTGAAAAATCACGGTTGCCGTTGTGCACTTGGCCGCACCTCTTAACAGCCAGGTGTAAATGGTAAATATTAAAGATAGTGTTTTGATAAAAGGAATTCAAAGATAGTGATTGTTACTAGCTCTCTTTCACTCTATCTTTAAGAGTTACCATTTTTTAACAGCCAGCAACCCCTATTTGCGTCCATATTTTACTAATCAATGGTATATCATAATAAACAGGAAAATAATTGCTTTCATTTGATATATTAATAATAAATGTATGTTATAAATGCAACAAAATCAAACCTGTTTACCTGGCTGAGAAGAGGTGCAGCCCAGTGCACAACATCAACTGTGATTTTTTAGTCTTAATGTATAATGCAGTGAAGAGGATGATATTTTATTTAAAAAACATGTGAATGAAATCTTTCCCGTAAGATCCATTAGCAATAATTCAATTAAAAATATTAGCGGCTACTTTGTGATAGGCAACTTGGTAGATATACATTCTTCTAATCAAATACATGTGTAAAAATTTGGTTATTAGCAAACACTTGATGAATGCAGTATCAATTCTGCAGTGGGATCTTGTACTATTGGTGTATTCTATTTGAGTTATTTAAAGTTTATTTGAATTTATAAAACCATTTCAGTAATATTGTGTATTCACATCAATTGTTATATATGTTACTAACATTCTACTCTCACTTCACACTGCTTAGAAGTAGTGTGTATTACTTCTACATGTATTGTTAGTAATAAGATCACATTGATCAAATAATACGTAAACAAGATTTTAATTTATATTCAGAATTGTTACTTTTTACTTGATTACCAAAAAAACTTTCTTCAAAAATCACTAATGGTGTGGACGACATGAATCAGTGTACAGTCGATTACAAGTTTATTCAGAATATCAATAAATATGATATTTTACAATGTGACATTAGTACAATGGCATGTCCAATTTAAGCCTTGAAATGAGCTATTCATTTTCCTTCCTTATATTTGCAATATCATCAAACAAACAGTATGAGGTCAGAATGAAACATAAGGCATACTGTATGCAATAATTATCATATTGTTCAACACTTGAATTTTTTGCTAGCTCAAAATTATAAAATTTGCTAAACTAGCATTGCCACTAATCAATCCTAGAATCTCAAGTAGTGACACTATCAAAAAAGACTTTTTCTTAAAAAAAGTTTATAATCTTAACAAGTTTATCAATTTTAATATTTAAGCTGGCAAATATATTACCTTATATGATGCCACATTTTTAAAAGAATTAATATATAAATGTATGGAATATGCCCATTGGTTTACTGCCTTATTGATCCTGTGGTTAACACGTCCAGCTACAGACATAAGGCCCAGTTTGGGCGAATTCAAATGAGAAATTGAGTTTTCTATTATGATTTTCTCAATATTTGCCCTAAGTTATCAATGTGCTCAACCCCCTAGCCTCAGAGAACATGTTAGGTTATCTGTTTTACACCTGACCTCTCTCTGGTCATGTCACATTCCTGTCAAATCAGACTATGACAGTGCAGGAAAAGAGTGCACTTGTGTACTATGCCTGTCAGCCTATGAGTAACAAAGTCTGTGCCCTATGGGACTTTAATAGGATGCTACCTAAATGGAACAAATTAATAAATTAATCCATATATAACTATCACTTAATCATTTATATGAGTAAAATATTTTATTAATAATATAAACTAGTATATAATTGGTCAACCAATTTAAAACATAATTATTAGTTAGAAAAAGTTAAAAGAAGGAAATACATGCACAAATTACTTTTAAAACAACTTAATTTAAAAAATTGCATGTAAACTCACAAAGTAAAAATAAATTACTGTAAAATAGATCTAGAAAAAAATACTATACCAAACTATAAAATTTGTAAAAATTATTTTGTAACTTTAGGAAAGTTGTTACTAAAATACTGTATAAACCATTAAATTTCTTTATAGAGTTCTTACAATTTATCTAGTAGCTGTTTAAGCTTTTATCATACGTATAACACCTATTAAATATGTAATATTAATTATCTTGTTTGTTTTTTATGTGTCTTATGAAGTTAATGTCTTTTCTTTTGAGCATAAAGATCTGTAAACCTAATATCAATTGTTGATTAGCCTCACGAGGTTTTTTTTATATTTAAAACCTGTTAGACAATTTTATAATGTTTACATTCCTTATCAGTAAATTGTTGAATATCAAGGCCGAACAGAATAAACTTGAATAATTGTACATGAACAATAATGGTCCAGACGAATTTTTTCTTCGAACCGAGTAAGCCCAGGACCTCATGATCTGCAGCCGAACAAGTTGACTTCCAGATAACAAGGCAATCAAATTGTATTTGTATGCAAAATACACCGTTACCTTGCCGAGTTTTTCTACTGGTACTAGAGACGTTGTTTGAGTTTCAGGCTTTTCCTGGTGGCCTTGGAGCTCGCCGCTGGATGCTGACCGTGTTCCCCGTGTGGACCCTCGCGGAGTACTAGTACCACTTCCGCCGTCCGATAAACCTTTTTCATGGGTGTTATGGTTACCCATCTTTACAATAACATCACTTTATAAATTAGCAAAGTCACAGCTCCTTGAAATTACCACTTATGCATAAAAAACCAATTATAAATACTCATTTGTTCTATCAGACAGCGCTCACGTCAGATCACACACTTCACAGATTAACTAACTGTTGGATACGTCAATTGTTACTCTTTACGCAGATTGTAAAATCTTTCACAAAATAGAAGCTTACTCTGTGATTACATACATTCATAATTTTAATATATCAAAACCTTTCATTAGTCCAAGCTCCGGGGTAATAGAAAATGGAATTGTCTAAATTTTCCCTGCAATCGTATCCAGGGCCTCTTTTAGTGAGAAGAATTTCCGAGCTATAAACCCTACGACCCCGTTAAAATAGTAGATTTTGTGTACAGTACACTACCGCACCATAGTTAAAGTACAAGTACGATAATTACATTTACTACATACAATGTAAAAAGACATAAATTTTTAATGTATTGTAAATTTTTCTTTGAAAATTTTGGCCTGATTTTTAAAACCAACTCTTGGAATTTACATTTCACCGAATCTTAAAGAAAACTCAAGAAGGAAGGAAGGAAGGGCAAGAAAATTCTTTAAAGGAGTAATACCTAGTAGTTGAATAATTTAGCTTGTCGTAAAAAAAAAACGATACACTTATACAAAATATTTATTCGAATATTATTTATACACCATTCCAAAGAGTAACAACTATATATTATCACAGTAAAATTGGATATCTAACTACTACGCTATAATAGAAATGTATAATTGTTGGTGTTTATTTCGTTGTAATGTTTTGTAAGCGAAAACTTCATCAAGTTCTTTTTAATATGAAGATAAGATCGTTCTCGATACGGGCTTAAGAAACTGGTCCAAAATATTAAAAAAAGTCAACTTTGAATTTTTCTATCTAGATAAGAATTAGAGTAATGTTTAAATTTAATACTCTGTCTGTTATTACTGTAAGTTGTGCAGTTCACTAGGTATTATATATTTTATTTATTTATTGCATTCAAGAAGTACATGTGCAAGCGAAACACTGTCAGTTTTTAGTGTTATGTCTATCTTCTCCGGGATAGTTTCTGAAAATTTTGAAACGTACCAGTTATATGGATTTGAAAATGCAGAAAGAGACTACAACAGTACTAGATTGATAAGACAGTGTAAGAAGTTAGTGGCTGACTAAAAAAATATTTTCTATCTCGTAATGGTTTTGCTTGTGGGATATATTTGCTGGTAGGCTGCTAGCTAACCAAGGCGAAATCCCCCATCAGTCCAAACCTAGATTAGCTAACACAGTTCTCTAAATTTGTCTTGTCGAGAATAGAATCCAGGAACTCTTCCAACGAAACAGGACCGTAGAGTAATATCATAGAGAGCTAAATACTTAAAATCTATGAAAACACTTTTTATACTAGATTTACATATTATTTACAAAATTATGGAGACTATCGCAGCGTCTGTAAAATAGCAGACGGGCGAGTCATTTTTTAAATTATTAACTATTTTGTTTGCAAAACAAATGCTTTTTCTGGTATGCATTATTAATCAGATAATGTTATATCACGTGAAGAGGGATTGTAGAAACTTTTGTGTGGGTAGTTCTACAAAAAGATGCAGAGGTAGCGCTGTGAAGTAGGTCAAGAATAGTGAAGTTGCGGAGTCGGATGTCTGGAACAAACAATCGTTTTTAATAAAAAAAAAAACAGGAGAGAGGAGTTCCACCTTACCATGATTGTCATTGTCAAAGTTAGGAAGGTCGTTAATATAAATGTGGAATAGGACGGGACATAATATTATACCTTGTGTCAAAATTTTTTTAATTGCATAAGCGGATTGGGTTAGATACTTACAACATCAAGCACCGAGGTTCGCATCAGGTTGGTTCTGACGGCGAGTAGAGTCAAGTTGTAGCTCCAATGCACCAGCAGCACACATAGAGACATCCTGCCCAAGATCTGCCAGCTCTTCGACGATAAGAACAACCACCATAAACCTGCAAGTTCCAATATAGATCCTGATACAGGGAATATGGTAAACTCGTTCTTATTGAACGTTTATGTTGCAAGAGGAGTGAATTTGCTAACTAAAAGTCAATCCAGCGAGGATAGCGCTTGACTGTTATCTCACTCGACAGTATTAATGTTGAAATATTCTTTATTTAAGTAGACCCAACAAGGATGTACTTTGGTGATAAGTCCGTTAGTTCCACTGATTCTACCGAGAAAATATCGCCATGAAACTTAATAGTTATCTTTTTAACATCACCCTTCACAATAATGACATTTAAATGTTTGCATATATGGAAGTGGAATTTAGTCCCAGAGTTTCTACATACATACATACAGACACGATATCCTTCCACTTGCCACGATCCTTGCATATCTCCTTCGCTTCTTTCATTCTCATTAAACCTTTCATACAAGTTCGTCGGTTTAGAGTACTCTTGACCTGGCCCTTATTTAAAATGTCCTGGATTTGGTCCAGGAACGTTCGCCTTGGTCTTCCCCTTCCAACTTTCGCATTCACTCTTGACTCATAAATCCTTTTTGTCAGTCTCCTTTCATTCATTCTCTCTACATGCCCAAACCATCTAAGCATACCTTTCTCAATTTTAGTCACTACGTCTTCTTTTATACCACAACGTTCTCTTATCACACTATTTCTTACTCTGTCACTCAGTTTTAATCCACTCATGCTTCTCAACGCTCTCATCTCTACCGCATTTATTTTACTTTTGTGATTCTTCTGCCATACCCAACTTTCACTACCATACATAAGTGTTGGCACCAACACTCCAGCATGCACTGCCAGTCTAGCCCTTTGAGACACCATCTGGCTATTCATAAAAGCATGCAGAGCACCATTTACCATATTCCCTGCATTCACTCTCCTTTCGATATCACTTTCACATGTTCCATCTTTTGTAAATTTAGATCCCAAGTATACAAATTCTTTCACCTCTTCCACTTGTTCCCCATCTATCAAAATATTGCCATTCATCATAGATTCATCTCGTTCAAAAAGCATAACTTTCGTTTTGTTTACATTCACTTTCATTCCTTTCCCTTTCAAAGCTTCATTCATAATATTTAGCATCTCCTGTAGCTCATTAGCGGATGACGCAAGTATTACTTGATCATCAGCGTAGAGTAAATATTTGATACATACTTTCTTTTAAATCTGTCAAACAGTTATCCATGAAAAGGTTGAACAGCTATGGTGACGCAACATGTCCCTGTCGAACCCCTCTTTCGACAGGAAACCACTCCGTGTACGCCCCATTTATGCTGACACAAGCACTAGAACCCTCATAGAGAGACTTCAATGCTTGGATCAGACAACCGCTCACCCCATACGTAGATAGCGTTGACCACAGCTCATTCCTCACCACTCGATCATAGGCCTTTTCTAAATCTACGAAAGCGCAATAAGCTTTTTGGTTTCTGTCATTTGTATTTACGCTTTGCGCATTGGAGTCAATGTCTTTACAGTAAATGATGATACAATCTAAGATTACAGGTTATTTGACTGGTTATGTATCTGTGAATTTTGTAGTTAGTTTATGATTAGTCTCCCAAACAAAAGGACATTACAGGAATGATTTATTTATTTCATTGAAAATATTTCTTGCTTTTTTTGAAAGCACTTAATTTGTCTGGAAAGTTTGTATAAAGTGAAAGACAAAATCGAGGGAACCGATTGGTATAAATACTACGTTAAGAAAATAACAATATCTGTGAAAGAAATGTGTCAAAACATTCCATTACATTGTTATACATTTCATTTAAAGAAAACGCCTGACAAAAATCAAAAGCAAAGTTTACGTTTGTATAATTAGGACTCTATATTAAAAAGGCGTCTGAAAACTACGCTATAAATATTTTTTTATACTAGAGGCTTTAAAACCTCTAATCTACGTAGTGAAAAGGCATCACTGCGAGTTTAATTTAGTGCAAAAAACTATTAAATTTGTCCAGTTAATTAAAGTCTTTAAAAGATTTCTTTATTTCAATAAAACAACTTTTTGGTTATATAGAAATTATTTTTTGATTTCATAGAAGTGATTACTTTCTTGATTTGAAAAAGAGATTTGTTGTTGAGAGTTTTATTTAATTTACAAACACATCTATCAAATATCGTTAGGCTATTTAAATTTTAAAAGTATTTGTAACATCCTTGTGAAACAACAAACAAAATTTGATTTCTTACGATCAACTTTGTTGAAGAAGCCTATCATGGCTACGGAGACGATGAGGCTGAACACTGGTCGCTCCAGCGTGGAGTACAGCGACACTACCATCCTGGACTCGGAGTCCTTCACCAGGTACCCGCCAAGCACCCACAGGAACATCAACGGCACAGACAGACGGTACATCACACGAAACCACTGTAAAGTGTCATTATATATTTTCATTTTATGATTTGCTGTTGTAAATTTCTTTCAGGTACCTATTTTTGTGTATCTGTATAAATAAAATTAAATTAAGAATGTGAAATAAATATAAACAATGAAAATTAAACTATAGTAGATAATAATAAGTGGTGTGAAATTAAATTAAAAATAAAAAGCACAATAATCCATTGCTTTATGTTCCTCGTCTGGTGCATTCGTAACCAGTTAGCAAAGAACGCATCTCGGGGGCGCCTGAACTACGGTTCCGATGAGACTGTTGTCGCAATTGCGAACAGTCTCACAGAAGCCAGCGACTCTGTTGTGTATAATGGCATAGAAGTCGGGAACGCCAACGCCGGCAAGCATAGGCCATACACTACAAAACCTTGGCATTCTTAGCAAGATGCGAAGAGCATTGTTGTACTGCACTCTGAGGGAGCTAAAGGCTTCTTTGGTATACAGCTGTGTAGTATAAAAACTGGTGCAGTAGGCTTTGTATAAAGTCACCTTAACACCCTCAGAGCACCTTGCAAAGCGGCGTGTAAGTATATTACACCGCGCCACCAGCGACAACAAGTCATCCTGTCAACATGTGTCCTAGATACCGAACTGCAGAATAACTTGAACTGGTGAATCTTTTAATAGCAGTGGAGGTTCTCTGTCTGGACCGCTGCCATATCGAAATAAGAGTAGTTCCGAATTTCACACGTTGGAACTAGCTTGCCAAGCCTTTGTATTGAGGGACTGAGCAACACCATGTCATCTATATAAGTTAAATTATCGAAGCAGACTGCATCAATATGGCAGCCAACACCGGTGCTACTCAGCTTCCCAATCAAGTCGTTTGCATAAAGGTAAAACAAGTCCTGAGAGTTAAGTCCTCCCCGCTGTACTCCACATTCTAATCAGTTCTCATTAGGCGCTGCACCTCCCTAGTGTACCGTATTAGATTTACGTATTATGCTACATACGCGTAACGATATTACTGTGTATATCTTTTTATAACTCAAGAAAGGCTTGATCGATCTTAATTAAATTGAATATAGATTAAGATAATATTGTTGTGCAAATGATAGTCTATTTATGATCAAGAGCCAGTGGAGAGGGGAGACAGTGGTCTGGTGTGTTATTTCAGAAGATAGTGATTAGAAGAGGAGAGGTCAAAAGGGTAAGGGGAGAAGAAGGGTAGAGTAGAGGTAAGTTGGGGTGAGTAGAAGAGTGGTGGAGAAGGAGAAGGATGGAGAGGGTGATCGTAGACGTGAACAGGGGCTTTCCCCTTCTCAAGTGAGGCATAAAAATGGGAGAAATAGACAGTGGAGGGATAGAGAGGGAGAGTAGGGGAAAAGGGGCATTTCTCTTATCGGGTGAGAGATAGAGAGGGGAGGGGTAGAATGGGGAGAGGAGTGTTAAAACGTGCATTTGTCTGCCTATTTAATTGAAGAACTTTATTATAATATAAGTGTTATAGTTATGTTCAAAATGATACTCACCGTAGCCGTTTTAAGATTGTATTCATTCTTTTGCAATAAATAATGTACAAATGCTAGAAGAAGCCCTAGAAAGGCCGCTGGCGCGCTGCTCCACGTCGCCGAATAAAACCACTTAAACGATGACACGCCATTGAACTGCGTTCGGAAGTATCTGTAACAAAATAAAAGGTACAAATATGTGACTATCTTGTCAAAGACTCAAATCCTGAGCAAGACCTATTACATATTTATTAAAAAAAAGAAAGTCAGATGCTTCATGATTTTTAAATCCACCATTTGATGAGGAAACATGCGTATCCAGGAAGCAATTCCAGTGTATATGTACCCTTCTTGCAGTGAAGCCTTTTTGGTCTATGCTCTAAAAGGACCCCTCATATGAGTGAAGAGGCTTGTGCCCAGCAGTGGGGCATTAACAAGCTGTTACTTATACATTAAAATGTAAAGATATGCCTTGAAGATAGCCCTAACTGTTAGTAGTTTTATAAACTACATCCTGTCTCATTACTCTGTAAAATAATGCCGCCATTTTATAAAATAGAGTAAAACACGATGTTAGTGTTAATATCAATTAAATTACTCGACTGAGTTTGTTGTTGGTTTTCTACTACAAAGGAAATCGTTTTAGTTCTTTAAGTATAAAATGCCGTGGAAATATAGGGAAGGCTGGATTTAATTGTCAAACTAAACTATTAAGTTACACAAAAATGGAGTTCAGTATATAAATACAAAAATAATTACGCACATAAGAACGAGGAATGAGGAATGAGCTGTGGTCAACGTTATCTACGTATGGGGTGAACGGTTGTCTGATCCAAGCATTGAAGTCTCTCTATGAGGGTTCTAGTGCTTGTGTCAGAATAAACGGAGCGTACACGGAGTGGTTTCCTGTCGAAAGAGGTGTTCGACAGGGATGTGTTGCGTCACCATGGCTGTTCAACCTTTTCATGGATAAATGTTTGACAGATTTAAAAGAAAGTATGTATGGGTTAAGAATGAATGAATTACTCATCAAATGTTTACTCTACGCTGATGATCAAGTAATACTTGCGTCATCCGCTAACGAGCTTCAGGAGATGCTAAATATTATGAATGAAGCTTTGAAAGGGAAAGGAATGAAAGTGAATGTAAACAAAACGAAAGTTATGCTTTTTGAACGAGATGAATCTATGATGAATGGCAATATTTTGATAGATGGGGAACAAGTGGAAGAGGTGAAAGAATTTGTATACTTGGGATCTAAATTTACAAAAGATGGAACATGTGACAGTGATATCGAAAGGAGAGTGAATGCAGGGAATATGGTAAATGGTGCTCTGCATGCTTTTATGAATAGCCAGATGGTGTCTCAAAGGGCTAGACTGGCAGTGCATGCTGGAGTGTTGGTGCCAACACTTATGTATGGTAGTGAAAGTTGGGTATGGCAGAAGAATCACAAAAGTAAAATAAATGCGGTAGAGATGAGAGCGTTGAGAAGCATGAGTGGATTAAAACTGAGTGACAGAGTAAGAAATAGTGTGATAAGAGAACGTTGTGGTATAAAAGAAGACGTAGTGACTAAAATTGAGAAAGGTATGCTTAGATGGTTTGGGCACGTAGAGAGAATGAATGAAAGGAGACGGCAAAAAGGATTTATGAGTCAAGAGTGAATGCGAAAGTTGGAAGGGGAAGACCAAGGCGAACGTTCCTGGACCAAATCCAGGACATTTTAAATAACGACCAGGTCAAGAGTACTCTCAACCGACGAACTTGAACTATGAAGGGTTTAATGAGAATGAAAGAAGCGAAGGAGATATGCAAGGATCGTGGCAAGTGGAGGGATGTTGTCTCTGCCTACCCCGAAGGGAAAGAGGCGTGATGCTATGTATGTATGTATGTACATAAGAATTAAATATATAACAGGTAGATTTTAAGAGTATAATAAATCTATTAATATGTAGTGATATATAAACAAGTCGTGTCTGCCTTATAAATGTCAAGAGAAACAGCTGATTTACGAGTAATTACATCGTTATCAAAACTTATAATCTACAGAATAAATTACGCGAAGAGATTTATTTGAATTGTTTTATGTGGCAATATGGCGTATTGAATGTCTTCTCTTTAAATTTATTGTATTAAGAATGGCAAAAGATATCACTAAGAGTTATTGTATTTGAATTACTCTCGACTGTAATATTTTTTTTTCTAAATCGACTTACACGTATTATATACCTTATAAAAAACATGGTATCAGTCGTGGTATCGCAACACATACCGCGCATTGTATTAGTTAGGCAGCCGATAACAGTGTTGAAAAAGTTATTAAAATATATGAAACGTAACTCTCACTCTTTTTATCTTTACTAAATGATATGTCCATTTAAACCATTTTATTGCATTCACCATCTAACGTTCCTAGTCAAGAGTTCGCAAAGAAGTTTTATTTTAAACTCATATATTATTTGTAAACCTATTTAGTTTGTCCTGTAATTGTGCCAACCGAAATAGTATTACCAAACACTGAGTTTTAGTAGGAAATACAAAGATATCTCTCACCATCTCTTTCTTGCGCTATACTTTTGTGACAAATGCCAGCTTAATACTTTAATCACGGAACCAAAAATGGCAAACTTAATAATTGTTAAATAAAGTCTTAACACATTGGTTTAAATTAAATTGTAATATAACAAAAACAACAAAATAGCAATAGCAGTAACTGATATTTTATGACAGTGACAGCTATACTTATTATTTTGAAACTTACTTTATGTCAATGCGTGAAGGTTGTATTTTCAAAGATATATCAAATGATTAGCTTAGCTTTCTTGACACGAAACATCGCAAATATTCAAGGGATAACTGACTAATATATCCGTTATTTTCTACTTTACTGATACTTCAATCCAAAAGAGTATTATTACGTTGCTGTAAGTAATTTACAATGGAGTGAGATAGTGTTATTTTAAATTAAACTAATAAAGAAGCAGTGACAAAGAAATAGTAAGTAAAGAGACCGTATTTCATATCATACTCAAGAGAGATTATATTTATTAAATACGAATATAGTTATTTGATATATAACAATAGAATTGAAGAGCAGGATAATTAATAAGTTATAACGCATTTTATTTCTTACTTGAATAATAGATTATAAAATACAATCCTATTATAATGAGTCAGAATATATTTTCTACATACTATCAAAATGAATTACACGTAAGAAAATACAATGCTTACCTTCATATCGGTTATATGATTATTTTAAAAATGCATTTTTAATGAAAGTGATGGGTTTAGTAACAGTTTAATATGTAATCTATTGAAAAAATAACCTTTCTAAATATAACAGTTATTTGACCAAAAATAACATAACGAGTTACAGTTATCGAACAACAAGCAATAACTCCCAAGCTTAATCGCAAACGATATACGGTCTTTTCGCCGCTGTTTGTCGCCGCGGACGGTCATGTTTCGCGCGCGAGCCGCCATCTTGTGCACGCTTTCCGACGACGTACATCTCCGTTAACATTGATGAAAACGGGTATAATCTAGAGGACGTCCGTGGTGGTAAACTCCTAAATTTACTCTCTTTCTGGATTCGCCAATCTCGCACCGCTGTAGTGTTGGGTAGCACATGATTTTAAAGTAAGTTTGTAATAGCTTCTTTTTTGCTCTAAGCCAGCACAAGTTCGAAATTCAAATGTGGCGAGGCGTATTGTAGGAACGCCATATTTTAGTTTCTTAACAAATATTTGTATTATAAATTAAATGTCAGAAGTGAAATTTCTTTGGCAAACTAATTTGAATGAATTTAAATATTTCAATGACGAATTATAAATTAAAATGCCACGTGATTTTGTCAGTATTAGAAATTATTTATAAAATTTTGTTTTTGAATTTAAAATTTAGAAAACAGTATTTATGAATGATTTTTATTTTAAATTTTATGCATGGTAAATTAAAATGCAACATATCATTTGTAAATATTAAAACTGCCTAACTTTCACACGATGCACAAAACAGTGCACGTCTTTGTGACGCTAATCACACGTTTCATCCGTCAAAATAATACTCCCATGCGCCTAAAGAAGTTTCACTTCAAAAGAATCCTTAAGTATAACACGTTTTTATTTTAAAATGTGTAATTGTAATTCTGATGCCCTCGTTATTTTAAAATGTACTTTAAATCAGTGTGTTAAAGTTTCATATTATTTACAAATATTTGTATGAGGTTTTAATCTTGCTAAGAGCAAGATTATTGACTCAATAAGCGTCTCCGCCTCATTTCTTCCCTTTCCTACCCTAATCTCTATACTATCGTTTACTGGATCAAAATACCGGGACATAAAATTTGACATAATTTTTGTACGGGACAAATGTAAGAGTTTATGTCCTACCCAGCACTACATCGCTGTCAGCCGCCATCTTAGCACGCTTCTGGTTTAGAGTTCCTCTTGTGAAGGAGGATGAGCATCGCTGTTAAAATATTCCTCGCTGGGAAGAGTTTCTATAATTACGTTTGCCGTCGGTGTTCCAACAACTAGTGTGTGAGTGATTTGAGTGAATAGTGAATTCCACGCTAATCGCCTAACATCGCTGAAGCTTGACTACCGCCTCGCTTGCCTGCTTGCATGAGAACATATGCACAATACCATACCTCATCCCAGGTATTTAACACACTTCCCTATTTTTTCGGGTACCTTTTTAACAAGAACTGCTATACTTTATGCCTACGCTAAATACATTCTACTGCTCGACTTGCTACCCGCCTGGTGGCTCTTTTTCAATATTCGAGGTTAGAGAGCTATTAGAATGTTTGGTCCAGATAGCAACTATGTTATTATATTTTATTCCTTTGTATAAAATGCCGCCATTATTGCACAGAGTAATATAATATAGAGGAATGAAACGCGACGTTGTTTGCAAATCTTGTAACAGTTGGCACTACTGTTTGAGTGCTCTATAAAAGCACACGTATAACATTTACGAAGGACATATGATATATGGATAGTTTCTTTTGTACTTTACATTGAATTGTAGTTATTTAGAGCCAAAGTTTAGATAAACTGGTAAGGTAACTTACTCAGGGTATGCGATAAATACGATGGTCTTCAGCTCGAAATGGTAGACTATTGCAAAGTTGGCCACTACACTCATGATGAAGAGGACTGAAAATACTTTAACGGCTAAGACAGGTCTTCGCACCAGCAGAACCAACAGGACTGATGCAATGACGTAGAGCTGCATGTCCACTGCAAGGTACCTGCAGTAGACGAGGAAGGTAATGGAAGGATTATGATCCTAATCCAAGTATCTAATTGAGTTGGCCTTTACTGTGTCGACAAACAAGTTGTTTTTTTTTCATCTTTGTCAAATTTTCAATCACCCACTATATAATTTCTTTACCCAAGTAGGCTTTTACAGCACTGTTTAAATCATCAAATATTGTTTTCATATTTTAATAATACTTTATTTGGGACACATTTAATACTTCTAGATTAAAACAGACAAAACATAAACCAGTAGGGCCTTAATATAAAGTAACTTTTTAATCTTGTGAATGTCATACACTTCAAACCTAGGATTCAGAAGGACTAAGGGTTTTCTGATCATGAAAGTGCAATTGAATGCACTTTTAGTTTTATTGCGGGACTAACATTAAACCCGCGCGAGCCTTAGCTTATCGCCGGTCTAAAGTTTTGAGAATATTTGTCATTAACGTTTTTTGAGGTTACTTGGTTTTGATCCGTTGTTCTAATACATGGGTTGGCAACATTTTCTTATTTGTAGAAGCCTGTCCTGACCGTAGGAGCTTACAGGTTTGTATACGGAGTGCGGGCCGACAGTTGGGGACCCCTTATCTAATCAAATCAAATCAAAAATATCTTTATTCAAGTAGGCATATTACAGCACTTTTGAATCGTTAAAATATATTTATTTTCCACACTCTGATTCTAATATACGTCTGATGATGTTACTCAAAATCGGCTTAAAATCTAAACTTACGAGGGTTCCTTCGCGCCCTGATCCGAGAAGAACCCACAACAAACTCAGTCGGGTATTTTTTTTTACCATCATCATTACAATAACATATTAGTTTACTATATTTTAATTAAAATTAGAGCAATTCGTTCACTCCTAGGCGTATCTATAGTCCAGGTACTCTTGCAACTTTCTTTTAACAATGACTTTGAATTTATTAATTGGCATCTTTAGAACGTCTTGTGGGAGTTTATTATAGAAACGTATACAATTACCTTTAAACGAATTGTTAATCTTATGCAGCCTACTAGAATTTACAACAAGTTTGTTTCGGTTTCGTAAGTTATATGATGTACATTCACTCTTTTTAATAAAAGAGTCACTGTTTTTGTGTACATGCAATAACTTTTCTAATATATATACGAAGTGAACTGTCATTATGTTAAAATAACAACCCCGAGTAAATGCACTGTGTGAAATAACTGCATTTTAGTGCAGGGGTTGTCCACCTGTAGCCTGCGCCAATTAGCAACCCCTGATCAAAGAAACAACCACCCCAAATAAATCCACTTTGTGAAGTAAGTGTATTTTAGCCCAGGAATCGTTAACACGGAGCCGGAGAAGTCACTCTGGTGCAGCTCGCAACCAAATAAATAAGAGTAACGATATCCTCATAACATTTGTGGTCATTCCACAAGAAAAAGTTGTCGATCCATGTAGTAATGGATTGATTTGGTTTCAATATCAATATTATATAACAAATGCAATATGAAACAAATGTCGGAATTGAAATCGAGAACTAGTTAGTTGGTTTTGACCAAGTTTTATAATAAGGCCCTACGTAAAATTTTTAGTTAAAAACATGACGTACAGTGGAACTATATTAATGGACAGAAAACAATAGAATGAAATTATAAATCAAATTAATTTTAACTTAAGACTAAATACTATCTGCTAGGATAGATATTATCTATACTTGTAAAACTTGATGATTGATGTTAGAGTACAACTGACAATCTAAAGTTACGAAGTATCCTTCGCGTTTTGGCCTGAGTAATCAGTCCTTCAAATTTTATTATAATACGATTTTTCAATATTTCTAAAATTTTTGAAAAAATAATTTATAGTAGACTGAACGATTATTTAAACAAAAAAAAATTCCTAATCGACCAACAATATGGGTTTAGATCCAAATCAAATACGCTTTCTGCTGCGATTGATCTAATTACAAAAATAAAAACAAGTATTGACCAAAATCAAATATGCTTGGGAATATTCATAGACTTAAAGAAAGCTTTCGATACAGTTAGTCACTTTAAATTACTACAAAAACTAAAAAACATAGGTATTACGGGATCAGCACTGAAAATTTTGGCTTCTTATCTCGAAAACCGTAAACAAATTGTAAAAATCTCAAACTTTAGAAGTACATCTCAAACAGTCTCTTGCGGCATTCCACAAGGGTCAATACTAGGGCCATTGCTTTTTTTAATCTATTTAAATAACATAATAAACTTAAACTTTTCAGGACACTTAACACTATACGCTGACGATACCTGCCTCTTTTATTTTGGTCATTCCATTCACGAAATAATAAACAGTGCTCAAAAGGATCTCAATATGCTTAACGAATGGTTTTTATATAATCTTCTTACAATAAATACAACAAAAACTTCATACATGATTTTTAGTGCAAAAAATAAAAAAATACCAAACTTCGCGCCCCTTCAAATTAATAAGACAATATTACAAAAATCCAAAAAAGAAAAATATTTAGGACTCCTGTTAGACGATAAACTTATATGGGATCAGCATATTGACCAACTGAACTCTAAACTAACGTCATTAACAGGAGCATTCAGAAGAGTGTCACACTGCATACCACATCAGATAAAATCAACTTTATATAATACCTTGGCAAAACCACATTTAGACTATCTAATAGAAATCTGGGGGACTGCAGCTAAAACCCATTTAAATAAATTGCAAATAACTCAAAACAAACTACTTAAAGCTTTATTTAATTTTAACTACTTAACACCTACAAAAATTTTATATAAAAAAACAAACATTTTGAACATAAGCCAAACCTATACATATAATACGTGCATTCTAATAAAAAAAATTATAACCAAAACTGTACATTCTAATATAACATTTACATATAGGACATACCTTCATAATCTGAGAAACAAAAACAAATTAAATGTCTGGCAGGCACGCACAAAAAATTATGGCCAAAGAAACTTACTACACGAGGGAGCAAATCTACACAATCATCTACCAGAAGCACTGAAACGGAACAACGATATAAACAAGTTTAAGAAAGATCTCAAGGTGTATATAAGAAATAAGTTTCCATGATGTATTACTTAACTTTCTTTATTTTGTTAATTTATGCTACTATGCACATATTAAGAACATCAATGTATATGCGCCCATTGTATTGTTTAAAAAAAATTGTATCTCATTTTAAGTGAATTTGTAAAATTCTTTAACCACAATAAGCTCTCTTTTGAGTGACATATCTAGAACGTCTTCTTGCAGGTTGTTATAGAAACTTATACAATTACCATTAAATAAGTTGTTTATTTTATGCAACCTATTGGAATTTAAGACCGGTTTTACCCTCAAGATCTCATGGGATTAGGAACTACGCGGATGAGATAGCTATTTGTGAAATAACTCACCATGTTTGTATGAGACATTTGTCGTCCGGTTGAACCAGATTGTTTATGTAAAGCAAATGTGTCCACCATTTGTTTCTGCAAATTTCCGCCTCTCTCTCCACCAGGAGAGGCCACAGAGGTCCATCGCCTGTATGGCGCCACCACGTCGCTGTGAATCCAACCACTAACATGAATAGTGGGGTTATCCTGTAAAGAATAATTTAGCTGTGAACACTGTCGGCGCGATACTCTCCAGTGAGAGATGCTGAGCGGGAGTGGCCCTCTTCTGTGAGACAGTCATCTCGCTGAAAGAGGCCCATGAGTGATTGAGGGAAAACACAGTCAATGCTCCCTCTCACCTTAGAAGACAGGATTCCAGGCAACGTATAATTGCACCAGTTATGTCGCTTTCGTGATTCCTCGGTCGGCTCATCGTGGACATTAGAAAAGAATGTGCAAGCGCTCCTTGTATGTTCCACTAATGGATGAAGAGAGTTCTATTGGGTTTTAGTTACAAGGTGTCCCCTTCGCCGAGACACCTGACACCAGTCGGAGTGCATGAATGCATTTCCCAGCGTCAAAATAAAGCACTAAAGTGTGGGGACATAGAGTGCGGATAACTCCACGCACCCACATCACATAAAAACTGGTCGTCCCCTGTCAAATGAACTCTTGACGTCACCAATCACCGGATGTACGTGATCACGGTGAATATGAAGCGGTGACAGCGGCAATAACCAGAACCAGGTAACCATCCGATATGACAAGGATGGATCTACCATCGTTGTCGTGATCCAGTCCGTATTTAAAAGAATACCGGGCATATTTACTGAATGCCTTAGGAATCTTGCCCGAGCACGGAGATCTCTAACTCTGGTCGGTCTGGTAATAAAGAATAAAAAGCAATATAATCTCTAAGATACCCAGCTGCACATTGTACTGAAAGAAAAACTGTTTTGGGAATTCATTTTTGACAATGACTACCTGATAAAAAGAATGATTTTTGTTTCAAAGCGAGTGTGATTTTGCGAGAGTGTTTGCGAGTTTTGTTTTTTTTTATGACTTCTTTGATTTTGTTTTCGAGAAATCATAATACTCTTTCTAACTTAAATAGCCTATATTACTTATTATTACATCAGCTATCTGTAAGAGGAAGTCTTGTCATTAATTGGTCCAGCTTGAAGTCCAGGTCGAAGAAATAACTTTTAGAATTGTTTTTTATGAGTTCTTACTGGCATTATTATATACTCGTATTATCTCTCGCTCTCATGTGCTCCTTTTAAAACTCCCAACTCGAAAAAGTATAACTCCACCAATCAAACTAGATGTTAAAACAACTTCAAACAAATACAAGAACAAAGACCATATAAGATCAACAGCATATAAGAATATGATAGTTAACGTTTTAACGTTAAATCTGTTGCAATTAAAAGGATCGAGACTTACTTGGCGAAGAGATAGTTTATAATAAAATTTCGTAATATTTACCTAACAAATCGATGAAGAAACAATTTCAGCCAAAAAACAAATCCAATTTTCTTCTCGGGGTCCGCTTCCAGAGACAAGAGTACATTGTAGCTCAAGAGGAAGGTGGACAGCATGATGAAGGTCTGCACTACAGCAGTCCCGTTGTACAAGTACGTTGTTAGAGGATGTTCCCTGGTCTGTATTAAAAAAGAACTCATCAAGGCAAATTTTTGGTAATAATACAGTGAAATTTGGTTAAATGGGACCACAATAAATGAGATTCTATTGTTGAGAGTTGCAATGAGGTCCCGTTACTTTTTCATTGCATTACCTCTATTAGTGGGACTTTTCAAACCTGGTTAAATGAGATCTAATTTCTAGGATTTATTCGATGTTTACCTCTACAATTGGGACACTGTAACTCAATTTCCCCTATAAATAAGGCAAATTAATCGGGTTAGGACAGGTTTTGTCACTTTTGTTTACAAACATTAGACTGTCTTTTGCACACGCTTTGTTTGTCTACAATGTCCAAACAAATATATAAAACTTTATCAGTATCTATAATTATGGCCTTTTGCAAGTCTCGGGGCATGCTGACATGACGAGACCTGTCGCGACATGATCGTGCGATCGATGACGTCACCAAGCGGGGATGGCGCGCGTCGGTGGATGGTCGTGCGGGGTTGACTCACTTCTCGCAAGTCATCGCGCGTGATAGGAGCTTTGTCGTTCTAATCACTTGACGTTTTGATTTTTTTTTGTTAAATATCTGAATTGTCGCTAAATCTATAGTATCCTGAAGTAGAAAAATGTCTCTCGGCCTGGATAACGCAGTTAAGGATAATAACATTCCAATAAGCGGACCCAAGACTAAAGAGAATGCTCAAGAATTTGCAAGTAAGCTCCATATTATTAAAGTCAAAGTCAAAGTCAAAATATCTTTATTCAAGTAGGCCTATTACAGCACTTTTGAATCGTCAAATATCGTTTTTTTCTATTTATTATTTAAATGAATGACTGATGATAACATAAAAGAACGACTTACAATCTAAAGTTACGAGGGTTCCTTCGCGCCCTGATCTGAGAAGAGCCCACAACAAACTCAGTCGGGTGTACTTTTTTTTTTTTTTGTTATCATCATTACAATATTTAATTTAAAAATATTCTATATCTATATATATATAGAGCAATTCATTCACTCCCACGCTTTTTTGTCTTCTAAGTATTCTTTCAAATTATAGAATGATTTCTCAATTAGTTTTCTTTTAATAAAAGATTTAAATTTATTAAGAGACATTTTTGTAACTTCTTCTGGGAGTTTGTTATAGAACCGTATACAGTTACCCTTGAATGACTTGTCAATTTTATGTAGCCTACTAGAATTTACAGCAATTTTATTTCCATTTCTTAAGTTATATGAGGTGCATTCACTTTTCTTCCTAAAAGAGTCAATATTTTTATGGACGTACAACAAGTTTTCTAATATATATACGCCGTGAACTGTCATTATTTTTACTGCTCTGAATTTGTTTCTTAGCGACTCTCTTGGACCCATATTGTAGATCGCACGAACGGCCCTTTTCTGCAGCACAAATATTGCATCTATATCAGCAGCATTACCCCAAAGTAAAATGCCATATGACATAATGCTGTGAAAATAACTGAAATAGACCAGCCTGGCAGTTTCAACGTCCGTAAGACGGCGAATTCTTTTAACCGCGTAAGCCGCAGAGCTGAGCCTGTTCGATAGACCTCTTATATGGGGCCCCCACTGTAGTTTACAATCTAAAGTAATGCCTAGAAAAACGGTACTATCTACCAGATCAAGTTCCTCATTATTAAGTTTAACAATGGTTCTCACTTGCTTTACGTTTGGTAATGTGAATTTAATACATTTTGTTTTTTTCCCGTTCAGTAATAAGTTGTTTGCTTCAAACCATTGTACTACTTTATTGAGCGAATTGTTTACCTCGTCAAAATCTGTTTGTTGTCGATTGAATATTAGAGAAGTGTCATCAGCAAACAAAACTATCTCATGACCGTCCTTGACAAAGTAAGGAAGGTTTTAAGGAAGGAAGGAACATATTAATTTTTGGGAGCCTCTCTAAATAACACAATTATAATTTGAAACCTGCCTAATTGGAAAATTGGATCAAGGGGGTCCACCCTCAATAAATGGTACAATCTTCTTGATCCCTTCAGATCGAATTTTTCCATTTCCTTCCATTGCTAAACATTTGGAACTAAAAACTGCCATAAGCACCACTGATAGATCACTGTTGTACTCTATCTTTAAATAAAATCGCACCTGATGGCAATTGGTGATTCTAATATGGTAGCACCCTAACCGGCAGAGTTAATATGGCAAATGATAATTGTTATTTTAATATGAACACAGACAATTGCTTTATGATCCAAGTCTTCTTCAGTTTATCCTATTGCCGAGCCGTTTTATATAGTCGCTTAAACAAAACACTTAAAATTTACTGCTTGATTAATAATCAATGACAAGGAGTTCTAATAACCTGGCTCAAGGAATAATCTTTTCATGATATTTAAAATCTTTTAATTATTAATAAATTGTAATTAATATGTTACAATGCACATTAAATCTAACACATACACACACACACACACACACACACACACACACACACACACACACCCACATACACACAGTTTCGCATGCACATATACACATTTATTTAATTCAGTTGTTATGTCCCTAATAAACATTTTTAATTTTTTTTAATATACTTATAATTTTGTGATTCAATTTTTATTTAAATAAGGAATTTAATGAAATACCTTTTTGACTTAAAGTTTTCGGATACGTTCGCCACTTTCTTTATTTATTAATCATAATCGTCGATACACCCATCCATAGATAGCATCATGCCTCATTCCCTTCGGGGTAGGCAGAGACAACGTCCTTCCACTTGCCACGATCCTTGCATATCTCCTTCGCTTCTTTCATTCTCATTAAACCTTTCATATAAGTTCGTCGGTTTAGAGTACTCTTGACTTGGACCTTATTCAAAATGTCCTGGATTTGATCCAGGAACATCCGCCTTGGTCTGCCGCTTCCAACTTTCGCATTCACTCTTGGCTCATAAATCCTTTTTGTCAGTCTCCTTTCATTCGTTCTCTCTACATGCCCAAGCCATATAAGCATACTTTTCTCCATTTTAATCACTACATCTTCTTTATACCACAACGTTCTCTTATCACACCATTTCTTACTCTGTCACTCAGTTTTAATCCACACATACTTTTCAACGCTCTCATCTCTTCCGCATTTATTATACTTTTGTGATTCTTCTGCCATACCCAACTCTCACTACCATACATAAGTACCAACACTCCAGCATGTACAGCCAGTCTGGCCCTTTGAGACACCACCTGGCTATTCATAAAGACGTGCAGAGCACCATTTACTATATTCCCTGCATTCACTCTCCTTTCAATATCACTTTCACATGTTCCATCTTTTGTAAATTTAGATCCCCAGTAAACAAATTCTTTTACATCTTCCACTTGGTCCCCATCTATCAAAATATTGCCATTCATCATAGATTCATCTCTTTCAAAAAGCATAACTAATAAATAATAAATCGTCGATAAAAGTACAATAAAGTTGATTTTATAAGATTTTAACTAAATAATAAATGTACTGTGGTGAAATATTTAATTAAGTGCCTTAACAGAATGTATAATAAGTTAAAATATGTTTGAGTCATGATATTAGTTTTTGTATTGACTAAGTTAAGAGGCGCGAACGGTGACGAAAGATGGCGATTGTTGGTAGAGTACGACAGTTGTAGTTTTTATATTAAGTGTAATGGAGCGTTACGAAGGTATTATTGTATTGAGTTTAATGTTTAATAGAAATGTGTGTATAAATTAGGATTAATAGAATTACACTTATGACTAGAAGAATATGAATTAGATTTAAACTGATACTTCTTTTTTGTATAATCACCTTTTCCAAAAATATAGGGTTAATAATGTAGGACATGTGATGCGACATCGTAGCGTGGGCAACTACCACCGCCACGAGCGTTATTGCTCTGGAACAAAAGAATAATTTTTTTACTGCTGACATGAATGTAATCTCACCTGGTTATACAGAGTAGAATGAAATCGCGCTAACCAAGTTAAAGGTGATTTACCTCTTACGGTTTCTACACAAACTTGTTTCTTAGTAACTAACCAGGGCCGAGGCCATCCACCAATCCTGGCTCCTTCAAATATAAAAATTATAATTCCTAGATTTGTTCTGTGGGAAATTAAAGCAGGACTTTTGTTGCTGAAGCAAGTATTCGCAAAAATGCAACAGCATTGTTGATCAACTTTAAGAAGATTACGAGTTACACAAAAACTAGAATAAAATTTTATTCTCTTCTCTTTCATTTGTTTTAACATTGTGACATAAAAGAAGATGTAATGTCTTAAATTGAGAGTGGTATGGTTTGCGTACGTAGAGAGAATGAATGAAAGGAGACTGACAAAAAGGATTTATAAGGCAAAAGTGAATGGGAAAGTTATAAGGGGTAGACCAAGGCGAACATTCCTGGATCAAATCCAGGACATTTCACATAAGGGTCAGGTCAAGAGTACTCTAAACCGACGAGCTTGTATGAAAGGTTTAATGAGAATGAAAGAAACGAAGGAGATATGCAGCGATCGTGGTAAGTGGAAGGCCGTGGTCGCTGCCTACCCCTATGGGAATGAGGTGTGATGCTATGTAGGTTTAATTTAAATAATATTGTAAATACTAACTTCATGCCGTTTACTGGTTTAAGGGCACAGAGCCGACGATCTTCTTTATACGTGATTGTGAGTCTGTTCCAGTTTACGAAGAAAGACCAAGTCATTAGGTAGCGGTTAGCTGAAAATAAGTGACGTGTTAACCAACTGAATATAACAGAATAACTTTCTTGGTTTGACATGAAAATGGTAATTCCACAGGGTTCAGTATTAGGACCTCTTTTGTTTCTCAGCTATATTAAAGACCTTCCTGGCAAACTTTAGTAAGTAAAATTAATACTGCTTGAGTAGAATTTCAGTGCTTTAATATCAATCAATGTAAAGATCTACCAATTAATCTAAATAAGAAATACGAATAAGCAAGTCATAAATTCCAGTAGGCCTATAACATTAACATCTATATGTAACTGAATACGGCATTATAATACAGAACACGTTATGATATAATATAAGTATCATACACTGAATACATTCAACATCGATTAAACGAAATATTATTAAAATATCATATTATAATCACAATAGGAACTTTAATAAAGTCATATCAATTTTAATAAAAAATGGTTATTCAAGTATTGTTTTACAAAATTGAATTATCAAAGTATGCCAGTATATACTTACGTTTTTTATCTTTATCTCTAAATATATCGTACACTGTTCCTATGATGTTGCCCATCACCAGCAGGCCCACAGCTGCGGCGAACACCATATCCCATACATCAAACGGTATACTAGTCGCTGTGCCATCATATTTACAGTAATCCAGGTTGAGGATGCTCGTATCTAATCCATACTTTGTTTTGGTGATATTTTGGACGCATTCTTCGAAAATGTCGGGCAGGGAATCCCCCTCAATGTGCGCACAACTAGTAGTCACGCAGTAACCTCGGTGTATCATCGAGCGGTTGAAATGCCTTTTAGGCTCAGAGAATTTCTGAAATAAATCATCATAAATTTTACACTTACAATTCACTTGCTGTTACTCTTTATAACAATTCACAAGAAATGCCACAAATAGAGAAGAAAAAATCGCAAGGAACAACCACTCTTTCAGGAATAACCAAGAAGAAGTTGTTCCTCCTGTAGTTCTCAAACCCGTAAGAAAACCAAAGTTTCAATGTCAGTTCCGAAAAATATGACCTGCTGCAGCTGATTATGATGAGCAAAATTGCCGGAAAAAGTGGAGTTGGCACCGCAAGAAATCGCGGCTCATTAATATTCGAGTGTGAACTAGGGTCACAAGCACCACCAACTTATTTCACCTGACAAAGGTTCAGCAGAAGTTCTCACAGCTGATGTCCAATCTCCAATCATGGGAGAGGAACAAAAACAACGACGTACCGGCACGTAAACTACTTGCCAGGTGGCATATTCTTGGTGATAGAGTGGTGATTAGTCACAGCAGCACACACTCGCCGGAAATCGTTTCCTGGGCCTCTCTGCTAGAGACTCACACATCATTCAATCAAACGCTAATCTGTCTTCAATAAACGACATAAAGCATCTTTGTCGGAACATCTATTGTAGTGGAATCGTCGCATCAGAGTAAAATAAATCTATATAGTGGTTTACTTTGAAAAAGTATTTGGTACTAAATATATATAATTTGGTAATAAATGCCTTCATTAATATTGAGAAGAGTTTTGTTTGTAATACTTTATTGTCTCAGATCTTCCCTATACACGACGTATGACAATCTGGAGGTCGATAGGGGATCCATTTTTTTCTATATATTGTCATTTTTTTGAATTGAATGTCCGATTTTAATAATTTGAAAAGTATTTTGCAGGTATTGAAACGATCTTCAATAAAATATATTTAATAGGATAAGGATAAATACAAAAGTATGAATAATATCGATTTATTATTGTCGGCACTTTTAAAATGTAAAAAGGTAGTTATAGTGGCATAACTACAGTAGTTGGACATATGGTGTCGTGGACTTTTTCATAGATATTAATACGTTGTATCATATTGTAGAACATTTTTTTGTTCTATCTTCAATAGCTTTGGCAGTGCACGCGATAACAGATTTTTGTTTCATACCTTGAGTTACATTAATGTATTTTACTTTGTTATCCCTATTTTTTTTAAGAAAGTTGTATAGCCTATGTCCAAGCAATTCTTAACATGCGCCTCCAGCACCACATCTCGAACGCATCTATTCTTTGCCTTTCTCTTGCCTTTATGGTCCAAGTTTCAACTCCATACATAAAGATAGAGACTAAGGCACGGACCAGGCGAATCTTTATAGTCAGTGAAATACCTCGATTCTTCCAGATCTTGTACAAGCGTGAAGAATTCAGCAGCTCGGAATCAAGGTTAGGCTCTCATGTGTATGTTATCAACGAATTTTGACATTTTTCGGGCACGTCATGCGGCGAAAGGACTGTTTGGAAACACAAACGAAAAAGATCTCAAGGCTGATCCCCGACATGATGAGCTGACCAATTGAGCGAGACCACACAAACTACTTTTTATAACCTAGCCAAGATGGCCACCAACAGAAGCGGGTGGAAAGCGTGGATCCGTTCGCGATTAAGATGTTACCAGGACTACGATCTTCAGTCATGAAGGAGCGATTACAGAGAAATGCCACTCAGTGAAAATGCAGCTTTCTGATGGTGAAAAAAAATTTTGAAATCGTTACAATACATACATACATATTTATATGTAAATGAAACAAAAACACAAATGATTTCTTTTCATAATATTAGTTAAGATGATCCCGCCGAAAGCGCTTGCTCGTTAATTAGACAACGTTTGTCAGTGTTAAATATAAATAGATAAGTTGGGGCACCTGTATTTCGGGCAAATAATTCTTGATAGTATAGTAATAGTTTCGTGGCAAGTAAGCCTTGATATCATTGTAAAATAAGTGGTTTTATTTATTGTACCAATGGTAATTTAGGTAGGGGATCAAAGTAAGCTTTAGAGTTGAGTGCACTTTTCTCGAATAATCGATTCTAAACCGTTATAATAGTTGTAAGCGAATAAAAACTTTTCGTGACTAATAATTCAAACGGATTTGTGTACAAGTTCAAGTTCAAGTCGATCTTATGACGCAAATACTTAGAAAAACTAATTGAAAAGAAAAAGTATTAGATCAATAACAAATCCGTAGAGATTGTATTGTGAAGCAAAAAATAACGTTTTAATGGTATTGGATTTGACATGAATGATGGCCTTTATAATCCTTTTGATGTCTTAAGCTTTATTTTTTATTATATCGTATTGGAGTCACTTCTACAACATTCTATGGTCTACGGTGTATATGACGTAATAAGCCTGCCCTCTCAAATAACAACCTGTAATGGAAATTTTTCTACAGCGGAATATTCCCAGTCTATTTTTTTATTGTGTTAATGTCTTTTAATGGAAATATATCATCAAATTCACGTTTCACTTTGTGTCAAGTGAATCCTGTCGTCCATAGACAAGCAGGACTTGTAGAACTCCCAATATGTCGTTAATCAAAGGTAAATAAAAAATATAGTTCCTTGAAATCTATTAGCCTGTAAGAAATTATCTTTTCGTCACGTGATTTGCGTTTAATCCATTTTGAGTATACTTCACTGGTGTGTGATTTATATTGTATATTTTTCAGCTTTTAAGATATTACGTATCGTTTTGGTTGTATCTTTAAAAAAAAATATTCTCAGACCTACTAAATACGCACAAATTGTTTTTTATCGATTTTTATCATTTTATGCAAATCCTTCATGGGCAGGTTATTAAGTAAATCACTGGCAACAACTAGTTACAGATTAAAAACAGTGAGCTAATATACACAATATAGCACAAAAAGATGATTCGTTAGAACGTATAACCTCTACACATTAAGGTAACTCACCAACCGGAAACAATATATATAAGAGCTATTTTAAGGATTAAATACCTCAAGAAAATCTTAGTTATTGTGCTTTCAAGTAAGAATGTTGTGCTTGTTATAAATTTTAGTAGGCTGCATAAGATTAACAACTATTTTAAGGGTAACTGTATACGTTTCTATAATAAAACAATACGTTCTAAAGATGTCAATTAATAAATTCAAAGTCCTTGTTAAAAGAAAGTTGATAGAAAAATCGTATTATAATTTGCAAGAGTACTTAGACGATAGAAACGCGTGGGAGTGAACGAATTAAGTAAATAAGTAGCAGCCTATTACCGTCCCACTACTGGGCACAGGCCTCCTCACTCCGAGGAGCGAGGTTCTTAGAGCATAGACCCACCACGCTGCTCCACCGCGGATTGGCATGCATAGGACACCAGTGCACTTCTATTCGTTCACTCTCATAGTCCGATGTGACGGAAATCCGACACGACCGGAGAGAGATCATGCGCAGGATCGATGGCTTAACGTGCTCTCCGAGGCACATATTGACAATATTGAGAAAATCTTAATAGAAAACTCAATCATGATTTTTGAATTGGCCCGACCCGGGACTCGAACATGCTAACCACAAGACCAATGAGGCAATTAGTACGAATTGCTCTAATTTGAATTGAAATATATTAAACTAACATGATATTGTAACAAAAAAATTACCCGACTGAGTTTGTTGTGGGTTCTTCTCGGATCAGAGCGCGAAGGAACCCTCGCAACTTTAGATTTTAAGCCGTTCTTGAGTACCATCATCAGATATTACAATCAGAATGTGGAAAAGATATATAATTTGACGATTCTAAGGTACTGTAACATGGCTACTTGAATAAAGATATTTTTGATTTGATTTGAATATCCTTCTTTAAAATAAAAGCTATAATTTTAAAAATGAAAAATAGTGTCACTCTGACATAATATTTGTCAACTGTCAAATATCTATGGGTGCGTTCAGAAATTTAACCGAGTGAAACTTCTTTAGGAATTGTGGGTAATTTTTTTTACGGATTAAACGCGTTACTAGCGTCACGAAGATATGCAGCGTGTTTTATGCCAATTCGTTTGAAGGTTAGCTAGTTTTAATATTTACACAACATGTGGCGTTTTCTTTCCCACTTGTCATTTAATAATTAAATGGTATTAATTAATTTGAGATTCCAATAAATGAATATTCGATACTTTTAATATTTCAATGACAATTAAATTCCTAACATGTCTTCCTGTTCTCCCTCTAAAGTTTTACATTTGCATAAATATAAGTCTCATTTCTGACATGTGTGACTTTTTGGTAGTATGGTAGTGAGAGTTGGGTATGGCAGAAGCATCACAAAAGTAAAATAAATGCGGTGGAGATGAGAGCGTTGAGAAGCATGAGTGGATTAAAACTGAGTGACAGAGTAAGAAATAGTGTGATAAGAGAACGTTGTGGTATAAAAGAAGACGTAGTGACTAAAATTGAGAAAGGTATGCTTAGATGGTTTGGGCATGTAGAGAGAATGAATGAAAGGAGACTGACAAAAAGGATTTATGAGTCAAGAGTGAATGCGAAAGTTGGAAGGGGAAGACCAAGGCGAACGTTCCTGGACCAAATCCAGGACATTTTAAATAACGGCCAGGTCAAGAGTACTCTAAACCGACGAACTTGTATGAAAGGTTTAATGAGAATGAAAGAAGCGAAGGAGATATGCAAGGATCGTGGCAAGTGGAAGGACGTTGTCTCTGCCTACCCCGAAGGGAATGAGGCGTGATGCTATGTATGTATGTATGTGACTTTTTATTCAAGCTACAAAAGGGTATCAAGCTAATTAAAACAAATACAAGTACAGGTAAATGATACGAAGCTAGCTGTGTAATCTAATTTAAACTAGATATCTCAATAATAAAAAATATAAAGGATTTGTTCTTGAAAAACGTCTTAGGGAAATTCAACTAGAAAATAGCGCGGTAGTACAACGGATATAACCTTGTCTTACCATATGCATTGAAATTGAATACTTTATTATGATAAATTATGTAAATGATTAAAGGAGTGGATTTTTTTAGAATAAAAATTAATAATGGGATGTTAATATATATTTTATTACATCGCGGTCCTCGTATATTTTGCATGTAAATTATCCTTTGGCATTTTGTTTGCACGTCATTTGATCGAAGCTCTGGTCAATAAATTTATATTTAAGACCTTCTTGTTACCAAAAAAAAAACTGGAATTTTTGCATCATATGGTTCCTGTTAGAAAAAGGCTGGTTAAAAAGCGTCACGGTAAATTTTGTCCTTTTGGACTCCATCACTTGTTTCGTCACGCTGCGTCACAACAGTAATATGTAAGATATCTTTTATTATATTAAGTAAAAGTCAATTGAAACGACAAAAAAACGTGGGAGTGAATTAATTTCTTTAAGCTAAATGGACTAAATTAATATCACATTGTAATGGTGTTGATATAAAAACACACGAATGGCTTTATTGTTGATTCTTCGCAGAACAGGCAGAAAGAGACCTCTTGGAATTTTAGATTTTAAGCCGTTCTTTAATATCATCATCAGTTTAACATTGGAGATAAAACGAAAGCAATATTTGATTATTCAAAAGCGCTGTAAAAGCTGCATAGTCTATAGTTTTAATACAAAAACTTATAACGCCCTATTTTAGGTTAAAAAATTAAGAAATCATTACCTGGATTACATGATTCAAAAAGCATATTTAGCCTATAACAATAACTTGGTATAAAACAGTTTACGCTCGAACATGTTAGAGGCATACAAACAGTTAATTCTACATTAATAAACAATAAATATTCTTTATTTGAGTTTCTTTATAGGTATATCTAATCAGGCGAGAATTTAGAAAAATACCGTACAAAATCAGATAAATATGTTACATTTAACATATTGGATTAACCTAAGAACCTTTACGCCAATGAGAACTCATTACTGATAATGACTAAGTAAGAAATGTTATTAGTCATCCTTTGAAATATTCAGAAGCAAGTAATAATTGAAATGTCTGTGATGTGGTTAAAATAATGAATTAGGGGTTTATGAACCTTTTTGGATCGCAGGTCAAAATAAAGCAAAATATGAGTACAACTAAAATGTATACAACACCCTATCATATACTGCATCACGCCTCATTCCTTTCGGGGTAGGCAGATACCACGTCCTTGTACTTGCCACATTCCTTGCATATCTCCTTCCCTTCTTTCATTCTCGTTAAAGCTATCACACAAGTTCGTCGGTTTAGAGTACTCTTGACCTGGCCCTTATTTAAAATGTCCTGCCTTTGAGCCAGGAACGTTCGCCTTGGTCTTTCCCTTCTAACTATCCCTTTCACTCTTGACTCGGAAATCCTTTTTGTCAGTCTCCTTTCATTCAAACCCTCTACATGCCAAATCTATCTAAGCATACCTTTCTCAATTTTAGTCACTACATCTTCCTTTATACTATAACGTTCTCATATCACACTATTATTTATTTTGTTACTCAGTTTCAATCCACTAATACTTCTCAACGCTCTCATATCTACCTCATTTATTTTACTTTTCTGATTCTTTTGCCATACCCAACTTTCACTACCATACATAAGTTCTGGCACCAACACTCCTATATGCACAACCAGTCTGGCCTTTTGAGACACCATCTGGCTATCCATAAAGGCGTGCAAAGCACCATTTACCATATTCCCTGCATTCACTCTCCTTTCAATATCACGTTCATATGTTCCATCTTTTGTAAATGTAGATCCCAAGTATACAAATTCTTTCACCTCTTCTACTTGTTCCAATTTTACAAGTACCATTATATACACAATAACTTAATTATTATAGACACGTTTGGCTTACAGATAATTTCTTTTTCATGACGTGTTAGCGCTCGATTGTGATCTCTTTTGATCAGATAAGAGATTATACAGTCTACAATTCCTGATATATCGTACTGGGATAGAAATGTTTTGTTTGGCGATACATCTTTGCTAGTAGAGGGTACTGAACTCAGACACAATATAAAATGCAAATTTCTAAATCAGCTCGCTTTCGGAAATCGCATCCAAGACTTCTTCTAGCTTCTGCGTGGCTGTAGTCTTTCGTACTAAAACAGTCTTATAGTAAATCTAAAATATAAAATTTTTGTGTCACAGTGTTTGTTACCAAACTCCTCTGGAACGGTGTTACTGATTTTTATGAAATTAAAATTCGAAATATCTTTATTTAAGTACATACAGCACTTTTGAATCGTCAGATATCGTTTTTTGATAAATTATTTAAATGTACAATCTAAAGAACGAGGGTTCCTTTTCACCCTGTTGTGAAAAGAGCCCACAAGAAACTCAGTCGGTTGTACGTTTTTTTCTCATCATCATTACAATTAATATTTTAAATTTATTCTGCATCATGCATTAGAGCACTGCATTCACACCCACGCTTTTTTTATCTTCTAAGTAGTCCTTCAAATTATAGAATGATTTCTCAATTAGTTTTCTTTTAATAAAAGAACGTATACGGTTATCCTTGAACGATTTATTAATACTACTAGAATTTACAGCAATGTTATTTTTATTTCTTAAGTTATATGAGGTGCACTCACATTTTTTTATTAAAGAGACAATATGAACGTACAAGTTTTCCAATATGTATTCGCCGTGATCTGTCATTACTTTTACAGCTCTGAGCTTCTTTCTAAAACGACTCTCATGGACCCATATTCTTTTATGCATATTCGGTTGATCTCAGAGGAATAATTATGTAAACTATTTTTAAAACCCCTAAATGATAAGGGTGGTCCATCCCAAGGAATTTTTTTTGTTTCTAGGACAACAGTTTTGATATTAATTTATTTAATGATACGTGCCTTTTTACCAATATAAACTAAAAAGGGTCATCTAATTTAGAAATATTTCATATGAAAATATGTAATTTTAGATCTACGTTCGTCGTCGCCTATATAGGTCTCACGAAATTATGTCCACAAGGTCCGATCTTGCGACCCTCCTTATGTCGTCGGTCCAGCTTGTGGGGTTTCTTCCTACACTGCGTCGTCTGGTGCGGGGTCGCCATTCCAGCACCTTCGGGCCCCAACGTCCATCGGTCGTTCGGACTATGTGCCCCGCCCAATGTCACTTCAAGTTCGCGATTCGTAGGGCTATGTTGGTTCCGCTACGGATCTCCTCATTTCTGATTTGATCGCGTAGAGAAACTCCGAGTATAGCCCTCTCCATCGCACGCTGAGTGACTCAGAGCTTTCGAATAAGGCCCATAGTCAGCGACCACGTTTCTGATCCGTAGATAAGCACTGACAACACGCACCTTTCGAAGACTTTAGTCTTCAGGCACTCAGGGATTTTGGACGAAAACGTCTTCCGGAATTTCCCGAACGCTGTCCAACCGAGTTGGAATCAGCGGTTGACCTCTTTGTCGAAGTTGGACCTACTTAGCTGGACTATGTGATGATTGGGTGGAGCGGAACATGGATATTGGATATAACTTTCGTTTTATCCATGTTCATTTTTAGGCCCACCTGCGTCCTTGAAAACTATAAACTCTATTAACTTCAAATTTGCCATGGTTACTGCGGTCGCAACGTAGACGCTCACTAAGAACGGCTTTCTACATATTCTTACGTGATCGAGAGATCTTAAATTGACATCTTAAGTAAACTATTTCCATATAACGTTTTCTTTCAAAGAAGTAGCTTCATCTATTTCTTCTATACGAAATATATTGATAAAAATATTTTTTCTTATAAAATGGCGTTAATGAGTGTATCTATTTGAAATGTTTCACGGCAGAGTCTAAAGCTAGGAAATTCTCGGGTAATAAATACCTGTATGACATTCATCAACCGGTTGTATCGTTTCGTAGTGAGATGAAATGATCCCACACAGAAGGCTCCTCGTATTCCGAGGCACTCTTCGTAGTCGTCCAGCTCGTACAGCTTTGGCATCGAGTAGTATTGTTCATCTGTAAATGAACATCAAAGTTATTACAAGATATCACGCTAATACTTATATGAGTGATGCCTTAATGAATAATGTTTCAAAATAGGGGTATTTTTTCCTTTTATAAGCTTTCGGTGCGTAAACGGTTAAAGTTACTCAAAAATCATGTATGATTGAATTTTTCCCCCTTAAAATATCTAAAAAAATGTCCATAATAATATATATCTAGGTCTTAAGGTTCGAGACGTCCACTGCTAGACAAAGGTCTCTCTTAATGGAATCCAATGGGCCCGATCTTGCGCCGCTTGTACCAGAGGCTGCCAGCGACCCGCCTGATGTCATCGGTCTACCGCCGCCACTCTAGCACCTTCGGATCCCAACGTCCATCGGTTCTGCTAAATATGTGCCCTGCCCATTGCCACTTCACCTTTGCAATTCGGTAGGCTACATCGGTGACTTTAGTTCTCCTACGGATCTTCTCATTTCTGATTTGATCACGTGGGGAAACCCCGAGCATAGCCCTCTCCATTGCCCGCTGAGTGACTCTGAGTCTTCTTACTAGCCCCATAGTCAGCGGCCATGTCTCGGAACCATATGTAATCGCTGGTAACACGCACCTTAGTCTTCAGGCACTGAGGAATAATGGATGAAAAGATATCCCGTAGTTTTCCGAACGCTGCCCAACCGAGTTGGATTCTTTTTCGAAGTTGGTCCTACCTAATTGGATCGTGTGTCTCAGGTAGATGTAATTGTCTTCAAATACGAGTGCTGAGTTCTCAACAGTGACCGGGTGGGACGAAACATGGATGTTCGACACGATTTTTGTCGTATCCATGTTTATTTTAAGGCCCACCTATTGAGACACTCTGCAGAGGTCATCGAGAACCAAACCTCTTTTATGAGAACCAAATTTGTTCCTTGTGTCTTTCTTAGAAGATGCAAACGAAGGTCCAGATCAAATAGTAGAATATATATGTCATCCCTTAGAAAAATATATATTACGTGAATAGGCTCCATCCAACAAGATCGATGCATAATTGAAAATTACCTTATCGCAATGCAGATTAAGTAACTTTAAAGCAATAATGGTGGAGCTCGTTTAATACGCAATAAAAATGCAAGTCTTGCTCAGCTAAAGAACCTTTGTTAATATAAACTAGGTATAAGTATTTGTTAAACCGTTATATCTATATAATAATAAAGAAAATATAGAAAAATCAATTGCTGTTCCCTTAGTCTCGCAAAAATTTGGGAACAGGATTGATTTTGGTTTAGAATTATTTGTGGAAGTCCAGGGCAGATTTAAAAGATAGTAAAAAACAAAAATTTCGCTTTGCCTAAGAAACTGTTCCCATTTGTCAAACATTTAATGGTTAGAAATCAATTAAAGTCGTTCAGAAATCAAATTAAATTAAAGGAATATATTCTTCTTCTTCCTCTTCTTTAAGTGGCTTTCAGGTGTGACAATTGAGCACACACCATATCGCCAGTGCCACGTAAATTGGAGAAGACACGAATCTAATAAACCCTACAACCTCCGTATGGTTTATTAGATCATAAAACAGAATTTTGAATATCTACAAATAAATATATGTCGGAGTGCAAGACTATGTGGATCGCTGGTCCGTGTGTAATAGTCTGTGGAACGCTGGCGCCATCTGTGTATCGGCGTGGGGGCGGAGTCAATAAGTGGCAGTCCGGCGCGTCTCTCGGCAGTTCTCGAGCGGCGGTCGGCCGGAGTGGTCGACTATTGAAACGGTCGCGTTCCTTGCTATTATTGTTAATGAGTTTGTGTAAATTGATATCAGGAACATTAAATGATTGAACATTATAATCCGAGTTAATTAACAAAGTGTTTGATTGCACCAACATTACCCACGAACGTACACAGAATAAGAAATTAAATAATGGATCCCATTAATGACGATGTCGGTGGAGAACCCTACGCCCCTGTGCTTTATGCTGTTCCGTTTCTCTCTTATTCTCCGACATATATATGTCAAACTAATAACGCAAACTTTGCACAGATATGTTATAACTTATTACTAGGATCAATAGATATTCAAGATTTATGGGAAAAGGAACTCTGGAAGGAATGATGTCATAGATAGGATGGGAAATTTTAGGGCAGTTGAAAATGATATGGGAAATAGTGCCTTCGTCTGTGCCACATTTACAAATATAACTAATTGTCCCTAATCCGAAGTTTCGCTTGGTGAACAGGGGAACGCAAATGGCCAAGACGCATTCTTGAGATAATTGATGAGACTGATCGATTTGCATATCTCTGAACATAAAACCAGGTTCGCCTTGCAATGTTTTGCTTTTGAAGCATAATATTTAGCCGAAACCAATTTTGATAACTTCCAAAAGGTGTTCCAAGATTTTTCCAGCTAAAACTTGAAAAGAGCGCTTAAATCATCTGAAAATATTTTAAAATGATCCAGCGATCCATGTCGGACGACTGCCTTAACGCAAGAATCAGCTATCCCATTTCTAGGGATACCTGAGTGCGTGGGAACTCAAACAAGCAAAACTGATAGATTCCGTTGATGGTATGAGAACAATGCCTTCTTCTTCTTTGTTAAATGGATAACAGGTATTCCGCACAGATTATCTCGCCAGTGTCAAGTTTGTTGGAGAAGACATGAAGGAAATTGATCGGTTTATAAGACATCCGTAATAAAATTTTGATTATCTATATATATAATTCTATTAAGTTTAATATATCTACATGGATATTTACAATTTCGAGTATATACAAGGGTTAATAAATACTCTACATTTATAGGACGAGGGATATGTGAAGGGAGAAGATTATAAATGGAGTGGGAAAGTTTAAGGAAATTGAAAAGGATGTGGGAAACAACCTTCATCTAGGCCATATTCAGAGAACGATGCCTCTCTGATTCTGAAAACAATGCGATGTTTCAATTGACATTGACAACCAACAATTTCCGAACGCAACTATAATATTTGGCGCATTTCTTACTAAAGTTAAAAACATTCCACATTTATCATTGCTCTTGTTTACTTATTGATTTTGAGGCGGTATGAAGTTTGCCGGAGCAGCTCGTTGGAAAAAAATCATTTACATTTTATCTGTTATACTGAGTTTTTTTTTATTGGTCTAGTGGTTAGCATGTTCGACTACAGCCATGAGGTCCTGGGTTCGAGTCCCGGGTCGGGCCAATTCGAAATAGATATTGAGTTTTCTATAAAGATTCACTCAATATTTGCCCGAAGTTAGGAAGTTGGCGGTGTGCTCCACCCCCGTGCCTCGGAGAGCACGTTAAGCCGTCGGTCCTGCGCCTGATCTCTCTCCAATTGTGTCGGATTCCCGTCACATCGGACTATGAGAGTGAAGGAATAGAGAGTACACTTGTGTACTATGCCTGCCAATCCGCAGTGGAGCAGCGTGGTGGGTCTATGCTCTAAAAACCCTCTCTCGTATGACTGAGGAGGCCTGTGCCCAGCAGTGGGACGTTAATGGGCTGCTACTTACTTACTTTTTTTTACTGAGTTTTTGGCCAATCAGCTGTTGAACAGCGTGGTGGGTTTACACTCTCTCTTATAAGTGAAAAGGACGTAACGTTAAAACGTACCGCCAAACAAAGAGATTTGTGTTCCGGTACGATGCTGTGTAGAAACCGTAAGGGGTATATCGCCTCTTAACAGATTAGCGCGCTTCCATCTCAGACTGTATCATGACTTACCATCCGGTGAGATCACAGTCAAGCGCTAATCTGTCAGCAATAAAAAAACTGACCTGCTACTTACATTACCTACATATTTCTTTATTTACTAAGGTCCTAAGCTTAACAATCCTTACATTTTTTATTGAATATTAAATGAACTTGTAATCACAGCAATGTTACGTAGGTATTACCTAAGAGATATGAGTACTAATACTGCGCAGACAAAGCTGCAGACACGAAGCATTGCAATAAATCTTTAAAGACAATAGACATTGTAACTAATTGTAATAGATGGTCGCAATTAAAACTATTATGACTATATTTCCCACTCGGTTTTTCTAAATGCTTACGCTTTATAATGCAACAGCAATTAGATTCATCAGATGATTCGATTACATTTATTGTATAATACAAGCAGACCTTTGTGTTGCCTTGAATTTCCCGTTCCACTTCATATTTTGTCATATAAATAACCTTTTTTCGAATAATAGAGTATAGTATATCTACATGTTTTGTCTGTCGTGTGCATTACAAACATTATGTAGATATTACAAAAATAAAAACAAAATAAAATAACTATTTATATACAACATTGTCAACGTCTGCCTGATTAGGATCGTCATCTTTATAATTATTATTGCTATATTTCCTAATAATGTACATAAATATTGTATAACTTTCAAATGACTGCATTGTACTGGATCATTTTTTAAGAAGCTTTTCTCTTCGGGTATAGTGAGTTATCGTTAAGAGATAGATGTATATCATCGTAGACTAGACATCTATGAAGGAGGAGTTTTTTTTATAATACGTTGTTTTGTTATATCTCTACGGGATTCGATTGTATTTTCGATGAAAGCTATTTAAACACAATTGACACAAAATGGGTGTCCCACAAGGATCAATACTTGGCCTTTTTTTGTTGTTAATATATAAAAATGAAAGACAAACGCGATATAGTGTTATTTGACAACGATACATCCTTGTTGTTTAAAGTAGATAGAAATAAAGAAAATAATGACTATGTGAATATTACCCTGTCGCTTATCTACATTGGTTTTCCATTGACAATATAATATTAAACTCTGCAAAGACTATGTGTGTTGAATTTACTTTGCCAAATGCAAAAGAAGTTTGTATAAATATTCAAATATATGATAGTGCACTAAAGAAAGTTAAGTCTATAGGCTTTTTAGTGCCCATATTAAAACTCTGGCGAGTAAACTTAGTTCCGCTTCATTTTCTGTTAGGAAAGTTAGACAATAAACTGATGTTGAAACTGCCAAAATGGTGTATTTCGCTTATTTTCATAGCATTATGTCTTACGGCATACTGTTATGCGGTAAGGCGGACATTGAAACTATATTTGTACTAGCAGACCCGACAGACTTCCTTCTGTCAAAAAGATTTGGAATGTGGCAGCTTTCAGTTTTACAAATACTAAACTAAACATAATCGATTAAGTGACACACAATCTTTTTTGGAGGATGCGTGGAAGTGCGTGGATGGATGCGTGGGAGTTCGTGGATGGATACGTGGGAGTGCGTGGGTGTATGCGTGGGAGTGCGTGGGTGGATATGTGGGAGTGCGTGGGCGAATGCGTGGGAGGGTGTGTGGAAACGCGTTTGTAAGCATTGAAGTGACGTTAGACATTTTGCCGGTCTTTGTGCGCTCGAGTTTTCGTACCAAATGACTGTCCTCATAAATTTGAAAAAAAAAATGGTAAAAGGTTGATGGAATTCAAAAAATGAATAGCCTAAAACCTTCTACAATTAATTCCGCGTCGAATGGGCATGGTTTCATGCCGATCGGTCCAGTAGTTTTTTTGCCTCGGAGAGCACGTTAAGCCGTCGGTGCTGTGCCTGATCTCTCTCCGGTCATGTCGGATTCCCGTCACATCAGACTATGATAGTGCAGGAATAGAGAGTGCATTTGTGTACTACGTGTTGGGTCTGTGCTCTAAAAACCCTCTCTCCTATGAGTGAGAAGGCCTGTGCCTAGCCGTGGGACGTTAATGGGCTGCTACTTAATTTAAAGAAATATATCAAAAACGTCCATTTAAAAAAGGCATATTATCATTCTGTAGGACTTGGTTCCAGTTATCTACAAAAACTATATTTGAAGGAGTAACCGCTGAGTTTCTATCCAGTTTCTTCTCAGCGGTATCAATTTTCCGAAGTGATGATAGATTTTTTACCACCAAACAGACTACTAAAGGGCTTTTTAGCCCACTCGAATAAAGAGTAATATATTATAAATATAGAACTTCATAAAAAAAATTAACGCATTAAAATGCCTTACAATTAATTAGCAATTATGGGTTTTTCCATTCAGATACAGATAATATATATACATATGTTAATAAAGTGGATGTGTCCGTTTGTAATTATCCATAAATCTATATCTATACATTGGAGTGGCTGTTTATTTTAAATTAAAAGCATTTCATTTAGTGGACTTAGGGAGTAAGCTGGTGAATGCGTTACGGGAACGTTACAAAAGGTGTGATCGGACGAGGTGAACGAACGAAATAAATTTCAAAGTAAAACTTCTCTATGCACGTTGGGCTTGGAGAGTAAGCTGGTGAATGCGTTATGAAGTCGTTACGAAAAGTGTGATAGGGCGAGGCGAACGTAATAAATTTTGAAGCAAAACTTAGACACGGTGTACTTAGGGAGTAAGCTTTTGAATGCGTTACTTTTAGTGTGATTGGGCGAAGCTGGTGGATGCGTTACGAAAAGTGTCATAGGGCGAGGCGAACGTAATACATTTTGAAGCAAAACTTAGACACGGTGTACTTAGGGAGTAAGCTTTTGAATGCATTACTTTTAGTGTGATTGGGCGAGTAAGCTGGTGGATGCGTTACGAAAAGTGTGATAGGGCGAGGCGAACGTAATCAATTTTGAAGCAAAACTTAGACACAGTGTACTTAGGGAGTAAGCTTTTGAATGCGTTACTTTTAGTGTGATTGGGCGTGTAAGCTGGTGGATGCGTTACGAAAAGTGTGATTGGGTGAGGTGAACGGCGACCATTACAAGTATATATTATACATTATATGGTCTGTAAGTTTTAGGGTTGTTTCCGAACTGACTATACCGATTTTAATAAGATTTCCACTGGTGTTATAAAGAGGCACCCTGTAAGATCTAGGGTGTAATGAATTAACTCTATTGTTCGAATTTTTAAAACTACGGGACCGATTTCAAAATTTTTTTCACCATTACAAAGCTGCATTTTCACTGAGCGACATAAGCTATATTACTTTTACAAAGAAAATAGGGATCCCTAATATAAATGCATTAGTGTAACCCACGGTGTGATACAAAGAATCCGTCATCGCTGCGAAAACTATTGAAGATAGAACAAAAAAATGTTCTACAATATTATACAACGTATTAATATCTATAAAAAAGTCCACGACACCATTTGTCCAACTACTGTAGTTATGCCACTATAACTACTTTTTTGCATTTTAAAAGTGCAGACAATAATCAAACAATATTGTCTATACCTCTCTATTAATCCTTATCCTGTTAAATATTTTATTAAAGACCGTTTCAATACCTGTAAAATATTTGTTAAATTTTTAAAATCGCACATTCCATTCAAAAGATATAACGAATTTAAAAATATTAATCTACGAAAATATGTCCGACCTAGTAGACTTTCCATTGTCACAAGATCAGTATCTACTCGGGTGAAACCACAGGGCATTGCTAGTATGTATATAAAACAGAAAGACGTCAGTCTAAAATTTAAAACCATAGTTTTACACCTCTTAACTCACTGACTCAATAGGACTCAAATATTCGCGATTAAAATTTATAGAAGTGACTCCTTTCGAAATGTAGACGATCACTTATGCCTTTTGAATGTACAAGAATAAACAGATCGTTTAGTGAAAGATATGTAGCTAGATATATTATTAAAAATTCCGTCCGTCTGTTTACTATTTGTTGAAGATTGTGACTCACATATAACCAGCTTGAACCAGTGGCTTTTCCATTAATTAATTATTAAAATGTAAGTCAAATATTGTTGTTAAATCGGGTTTTTTTTATTTACGACGACGAGAAATGCTTAATTATTTTGAATGTCAAGAACTTTATCTTAACGATCTATAATAAACGCGGAAGTTTTTTGTTAAGTTTTCACAGAAAAACCGCTCTATCGACTTTGATGTGTTTTGGTATATAAATAGATAGGACTTTGGAGAAAAACATAGGTATATAGAAACATTTAAAGGAAGGTTATATATACACAATTTCAACTATAAAAGAGGGCTATATTTGCTTACATATTATAAAACAAACCGCTATAAACTTCAAAACTACTGCACCAATTCTCATTCAGTTTTCACCAATAGCTAGAGTGGTTCTTGAGGAAGTTTTATGTATATAATTTGTTAGGATTTTGTGTAAACTCGTTAAAATATAAACAGAAAGAAAGAAATCCTTATATGGAGCCGTGCTTTACAAATACACTTAAATTATAGATATATATGTCGGAGGGCAGATATCTGTGGCACACTGGCGCCATCTATCGGCGTGGACAGAGTCAATGGTGGCAGTCCGGCGGGAGTCACTCGGCAGTTGTCGAGTAGCGCTCGACCGGAGCAGTCAACTGTTGAAACTGTCGCGTTCCTAGCTATTAGTGTTAATGAGTTTGTGTAAATTGATATCGGGAACATTAAGTGATTGAACATTATAAACCGAGTTAATTAATACAGTGTTTGATTGCACCAACAATACCCATGAACGCCCACAGAATAAGAAATTAAATAATGGATCTAATTAATAACGATGTCGGCGGAGAACCCTACGCCCCTGTGCTTTATGCTTCTCAGTTCTCTCTTATTCTCCGACATATATATACTAATAATTAACAGTCTAATTAATTGATTAAATAAATTGATTGATTGCGCAGCATCCAAACAGCTGATATACTCGTAGAAACGATTCTATTAACAAAAAAAGGGGTAAAATTTGCCTTCATATTATAAACCAAAGTCCTCTGCCACGTCTGTCTCTTTGTCCTTTATAAACTCAAAAATTACTGAATAAATTTTCAAACAGGTTTCACCAAAACAGAGTGATTCTCGAGGAAAGTTTATGGATATAATTTGTCCAGGTTTTATGTAAATTGGTTGAAATATGACGATAGTTGTTGGAAGTTGTTACTTTATTATTAACCTAGCCATCTTTATACGCAGCAATAATGTTACGTAATGTTTAATTTTGCAGATTTCATATTACGAGGTTTTTGTTCAATATTTTAACGGAATTATAAACATATTTTGTATAAAACCGGCGAATGCAAATTATGAAGTAATTTAATTGTTAATAAGTTTTTTCTCGCATCACGCTTTTAATTACTATTATCTGGTTTAAGTTTAAATAAAGTGTTTTTGACTGGAACCTCTTCACTATTAGACCCAGTGGGAAACAGCTACTAACTGTGTACTATAAACAACTGCTGCTACAGCGACACTGTATGATTATGATGATAACTGATTAAGCCAGATTATTTACCAGGATACCATGTTTCCCATAGGTCAATCCAGGTCTTAAACTATCTATAAGCCTAACTAAAAACAAATCTGCCCATTAGGTTTTGCGTGATCGATGAGCAAAAAAAGGAGAAACTGTCTGTCTCTATGAAATTATGAGTTCAATAGACTCACATTATTACTCATTACCTTACGTACTTAAACTTAATATGTAATAATTTTTTATATGTATGTGTCTTATTTATCTCTTGACCTGGCCGTTATTTTAAATGTCCTGGATTTGGTCCATGAACGTTCGCCGTGGTCTTCCCCTTCCAACTTTTCCGTTTACTCTTGACTCATAAATCCTTTTTGTCAGTCTCCTTTCATTCATTCTCTCTACATGCCCAAACCATCTAAGCATACCTTTCTCAATTTTAGTCACTACGTCTTCTNAGCCAGTCTGGCCCTTTGAGACACCATCTGGCTATTCATAAAGGGCGTCATTTGCCATATTCCCTGCATTCACTCTCCTTTCAATATCACTTTCACATGTTCCATCTTTTCTAAATTTAGACCCCAAGTATAGAAATTCTTTCACCTCTTCCACTTGTTCCCCATCTATCAAAATATTGCCATTCATCATAGTTTCATCTCTTTCAAAAAGCATAACTTTGGTTTTGTTTACATTCATTCCTTTCCCTTTTTTTCATGCTGCGAAATGCTTTATGTATGTCGATCAGATCTAAAGTCTTATCGGGATTGTGGGACTGCCTGGTTAGCCTAAATATCCACCAAACCCCAACGATACCCTCCATATCCGTTTATGAAGCACCAGAGGATCGGATGCAATCTACCTTGGTACTCCGGAAACTTAAGAAGGAGATAGGAGAAGCGGATATCTACACATGCTATCTCCCAGCCCCTTTTTTTTGTCGCTGGGATATGCTTTGCGGAAGTAGAAGGCATTCTTCCAATCGGAAGTGTAGGACTTTCTGTGTAACCAAAATACCCACAAAAACTCAGCGCATCCCTCGTCGTCCTTGGATTAGATCACTAGGATTATGCCAACTATGACAGTTTACTGGGGGAATAATGGAGCGCATATTTATGCCTATTGCAACCCAGCGATGGATAGGGAGGGCATTAGCCGCATCCTCCCTTATTCTCTCATTTTCCTCCTTTAGCGAGATGACCGTCTTGCAAAAGAAGGCAGCCGCCCTCCATTCATACTCACTGGTGAATATCACATCGATTATGCTCTTCAATGAGAGGTCCCGTCCCACCAGCGACAATAAGATATGCCGCTAGGGCGCCCACGCTGGACATTGCCAACGTATGGTGGACCGTATCTACAGTGCAGATACTAGCCGAAGCAACCATGCCTGGTCAGCACCTGCACCAGACAGTAGGAGAGGGATCCATGCCTCCTAATGATCCAATTCTCCAGATTAGGAATGATCGCTGTCAACGTGTTCACGCCTGCAGTTGGGGACTCAAGATCTTCGCTCTAATTTTCGGTCAGTCTGCTCTGTCGGCGAGAGCCCTGGTTCTCCAGACCTGGTCATCGTTAGGTTCAGCGCTGCCGGATGCAGTCGCAGCTACTCTATACTGATACGCGTTCGTGAGAACCTCCGCCCGCAGTCCCAACATCCTGCGTCTATGTAAAAGAGCGTCTACAGCGTCCTCCCTCTATCTCCTTTAGAAGGAGGCCCCTCACTTTCACTCGTGAGTATTGCAACACTCTTTATCTTCTTCGGTTATTCTATCTTCGCTGACCCTGATCACACTTTTCGTAACGGTCTCGTTATGGAGTCTACAACCTAACTACTTAAGTCAAGCGTACGTAAAGAAGTCATCAGGTGAGATTGCAGTCAATCTAGCGAATAGTTTAAAAATATTTCAGTTCATGATCGTTTTTAGTATATACACCACTATAGGCAAAACCCTTAATGAGCGTCTACGTCGCGAAAGGAACATGTATGCCAAAATTTAAGTCAAGTATAATGAGTTTTGGAAATCTCTTGATATGTGATGATTTTTCGCCTGTATTGTTGATCTTGTAGGAATATGAGGAAACCGGGTCTTAGTGAGCCTCTACATTGCTACCGGAGTAACTATGCAACTTAAAGATAAAAGGATCTGTAGTTTCAGAGATAAAGAGATAATGTCAGTGGTAAATCCTTTTTGTACCTACATGTAGGCGGTATAATTATTATCAGATTTAGCTACAGCGAAGCATGTACAGTTTAAGCAAATTAGACACTAAAATATAAAGGAGCCGTGTCAACAATTTTATAATAATGCTTACGGAAGACCTTCATACATATTTTAATTGTAGACACAATATGCATTCGTAAAAATACTTTAAATTGGATCATTCATATTCCGTGAACATCTACAAATTAAATAAACACCAGACGTAACCTATACATAAAGAAAATTAAACGATTTGTTTGTGATGTCAGCAAATAACATTGAAATATGGTTTAACTTTTTTTTTTATTTGCTGACAGATTAGCGCTTGACTGTGATCTCACCTGATGGTAAGTAATGATACAATCTAAGATGGAAGCGCGCTAATCTGTTAAGAGGCGATATACCCCTTACGGTTTCTACACAGCATCGTACCGGAACACAAATCTCTTTGTTTGGCGGTACGTTTTTGCTGGTAGGGTGGTAACTAACCACGGCCGAAGCCTCCCACCAGTCCAGACTCAGACAAATTAGAAAATACAATTTCCTAAATTCGTCCTACCGGTGATCGAACCCGGGACCTGCGAATAGTCGCACCACTGCGCCGGCGAGGCTGTCGAATAATAAAACTACTAAACTAATAAAAAGAAAAATTATAACAAATATTTTAGCACTACCTATATCCACACTAACATTAAAAAGCTAAGAATTTGTTAGTTTGAACGCGTTTATCTCAGAAACTGCTAGTCCGATTTAATAATTCTTTTACTGTTTGATAGCCCAATTATCGAGGAAGGCTTAGGCTACATAACATGGAGCTAAGACCAACAGTACCGCTGACTCAATTAAGAATGTTTCAAAATCAGGGGATTTTTATCCTTTTCAGAGCTTCCGCTGCGTGCGCTGCGCAAACGGTTAAATTTACACTAAAGTCATGTATGACAGAACTGTACTTAGTTAAAAGCTCTAAAAAAATGTCTACGATACTAAACGTCTATCTTTTAAAGTTAAGTCAATATGACCTTTTTTATGCTAACTAAATTTGTTCTTTCTCCATCTCTCTCATTAGGTGCAAACGGAATACTAACGTTACAAAACTGAAGAGTTTGTTTGAATGTGCTAATCTCAAGAACTACTGATTCGAATTGAACAATTCTTTTACTGTTGCATTAGTCCATTTATCGAGGGAGGCTATGGACTATATAATATCATGTTACGGCCAATAGGAGCAGAGCATTATTGAAAAATATTGCAAGAACAAGTGTAATCCTTTTGAGAGCTTCTGTTGTGTGTGTTGCGTAAACGGTTAAAGTTATGCAAAAATCATGTACTACAAAATTGTGCCCCTTTAAAAATCCTATAAAAAACTCAACGACAGCAAATATCTATCTTTTAAAGTTAGCTCACTATAACCTTTTTAAAGTAATACCATTTTCTGCGTATCTAACGCAAGGCAGATGGAGATGTGTGGTTTAGCGAATCATATAATATAATTTAAGGAAGTTATTTCGTCAATTTACATTCAAACTCTACCTGTTAATTAACATTGTTACTCGTTTAATAAAACCGAAATGATACAACCAGTTATATATAACGATTAATAGTAGAAAATTATGTATTTTACTAAGATATACTCGTAGCAAACTCTGTGTATCTTTTAAGAAAAGATGTGAATTTCAGTCTCTGTAATTCATAGGGTTAACTATCTATAAGATAGCGTTTATAAATATAATTGATAATAGTTTACTTGCAAGAATGTTATACAATGAGATGGTGAAGCAATCATAACATTCCACTAACATACAATAGGCTTCTACAGAAGTACTATCGTACTAAGTTTCCTTCGTACGCTTTGTTATAATCTTTTTGATTTTTTTGTTAAAACTTATTAATAACTTTCTAAAAGGATGCGTTAGAACTACGAGTATCGTGATTGGAACTACCCTTTGAAAAATATTTCACCTTTATATACCATTTTAAATGAAAAACATTAAAATAACATTTTTATACAGAATTTTTAAAAGTCCTACTCTATGCAATTTTACATTAACATTTTAAAAATAACACTTTATGCAATGTTACTCCAAGAGTTTAAAAATAACACTTTATCCAATGTTACACCAAAAGTTTAAAAATAATACTTTATGCAATTTTACACCAAAAGTGTTAAAATAACACTTTATGTAATGTTACATCAAAAATTAAAAAATAACACTATGCAATGTTACACCAAAAGTTTAAAAATAACACTTTATGCAATGTTACAACAAAAGTTTAAAAATAACACTTTATGCAACGTTACACCAAGAGTTTAAAAATAACACTTTATCCAATGTTACACCAAAAGTTTAAAAATAATACTTTATGCAATTTTACACCAAAAGTGTTAAAATAACACTTTATGTAATGTTACATCAAATATTAAAAAATAACACTATGCAATGTTACACCAAAAGTTTAAAAATAACACTTTATGCAATGTTACACCAAGAGTTTAAAAATAACACTTTATGTAATGTTACTTCAAGAGTTTAAAAATAACACTTTATGTAATTTTACACCAAGAGTTTAAAAATAACACTTTATGCAATGTTACTCCAAGAGTTTAAAAATAACACTTTATGTAATTTTACACCATATATTTAAAAATAGCACTTTGTAATTTTACACTTAAAATGTCACAATCACACAATGTAATTTTACACCAAAAAGTTCAAAATCGCACTTTACGTAATTTCATAAGATAAATTTGAAAATAACACTTTATGGAATTTTACAAGAAAACTTTCAAAACTGCATTTTTTGATTTATAATTACGAATAATTTCTATCTCTTAAAATATAATTTCTGGAAAATAGATCGATGAAGTGTTAACGACTTACTATTAATAAATATATTCCCGCATTTGTTTTATATTTCATGTAATTAATTATTGTGATAAAACTGATGAAACATCTTTCAATGAAGTATAAAAACTAATTGTTCTAAACTAATATTATATATTTTTTACTAATAGGCTGTTAATATATTATACAAACAGATATTAAAAGGTGTATAAATAGCATCACATTTACTACTAAGCTTATTTATAGTTAAATATCGTATAATTGCAAGCGAAATATAATTTAATATATGAATACCAAACCAAATCAAAATCAAGTTAAAGAATTTCTATTCAAGAAGGCTTAAGGGCTTCGTTCATATCATCAAGTCTGTCCGTTGGTAATGAATCTACCATCACTTCGGATCACAGTGAGCACATATAAATCGATTCATATAAAATTGGATTCCAATCCAAGGGTTTTCTCATTAAAATATTCCTTTAAGGTAAGTTCAGAATGTCACGGTTTATTTTTGTGTTAGAGATACGAATTAATTGAAAAAACAACATAAGATATCAAATAGATACAACTTTTAATGAAGTTAATTTGTAAACACTGTAATTTCGAGTAACGTCCAATATATAATGAAAATTTAAATTTGCCAAAAACTCTGCATTCAATTAGGCGTTTAAATGATCAAATATCGTTTTGTTTTCATCCATGCAATGTCAAAATACCACTAAAAACCGTTTTTATTACACACGTTGAAGTGTTTTATACAAAAGTAAAGTTTGAAGTAAAGATTTTACAGCCTTAGATTTTCAATCTTTCTTTTTACCATGTTGACGATTCAAAATTCAAAATGAAAGGCCTAACGAATTTAGAAAATCGGTGATGTACTTTTAGAGTGTGATCTAACATTGGCAATGATGTAAATACCTTTGTAATCCACGGCCTCCCCCACAACAAGCAACAACAACACTGGCAGAACAATGCGCATCATCACGGCACTATGACACGGTAATGAGGGCTGGTGGACGCTCGCCGCACATATAACTTGCACGAGCGAGCCTTTTACGCTGCTCAATAGAAATGTCGTTTGCACCACACGATCACGACACGACAACAGCCACGATACGAATACGCCTTTTGCACTCACGAACAAAAATGTTCTTGCTTCCTTTACAAATATCATGCAACGCAGCCCACGCTTTTATAACAGTGACTATTGGGAAGAGATCCAGGATGAGACAGCCTTCCGGGTTCAGTGAACTGTATAACGTTTTGAGGGCTCCAACGGTTCGTTTCTTAACGATTCATTGATATGGTTCTTCAGGGTTCAGTGATCTGGCTCGAAGGGCCAAGATATTGGAGAGGGATTCAGAGTGAGACAAATCCCTTCAGGGTTCTGGGCATTTTGAATCATCGTTCATCAGTCTTTGGGTCGTCAATATTTGGTGCCTGGATCAGTGTGCAGTGGTTCGGTTCTTCCAGGTTTAATGCTTCATGGTCACAATTCACCCAAATTCAGACAAATGGTAGCCCTACAAGCTCGGGAGGGGAAGGGGGCTTTAATACAACTTTCCCACTCGGTATGCACATGCGCCTGTGACGAGCGGAAGATAAGACGATCGTGGGTGCTGCGGTAGGTGCTGGAGGGGTGTCGCCGGTTGGCCAATCAGAATTAGGCGTCGCGGTCGCCGCGTTGGGTTCGGTGCACCCTTTTGTAACAGTGACATTATTACCGTCAGTAATTTAATTCTTATGCTATTCTTTACCACCTTATAGTTTTTAAACTATAATCTAGTTTTCGTTTTTTAGTTCGGTCTCCTATAAGACAACCACTTTTAATATGCGCAGGCCCCCTAGTCAAGGTGATATTCTAAGTTCGAAAACGCTACGTCGAACAACTAGAACAGTATGATTTGTACGATCACCTGACATATCACCTGACATATCGTCATTTCCATATATTTAGACTTTAGAATGTAAGTACATTCTAAGTACGCTAACACTGTAGAATGTATGAGAATGACGTATTGTATCGATATGTCACGTGATCACATGAACAAATTGTAATGCAGTAGTCGTTCGACGTAGCGTTATCGTACTTTGAATGTCATCTTGACAAAGGGGGGGGGGGGCGGGGGTATATTAACGGTTAAACCTCAACTTAGAAATATTTGGATTATTATTTGAACCAAATCGAATCATTCAAAGTGGGGCAAAATCACGTTCGAGTTATCAAAATAACAAACTATCACTCATTCGCCACGAGACTGCCGTAATTTTGACAAAGGGACACTTTACGTGATGTATACGATCACTGTGAACAGGTTTCCCATGTTGTAATTGATCTATGTAAAACTTATGTACCTAAAAGGCAATATCGAAGGTAAAAATTGTGAGGAAATTAGGAGGCAAGAATTTGCATATTCTGGGAAATGTAAAGGAGCGTGGTGGGCCCGTGCTCTAAAGGCCTACGAGAATAGAGGCTTGTGCTCAGCAGGCAGACCCTAACCTTTTTCCTGTATTTTATTAAGGTCAAATAAATGAATGTCTGATCGTATAAAGGTTTTCTGTTTTGGTGAATTCTATTGAAAAATGCTGAGTGTTATTTATTTGTAACTAATAGCGTGTGTAAAACTCAATCGGGTGTATAGTTTCAAAATAAACGTGGCCGATCAGTTAGTCAGTGAGATCTTTGACTACGTCTGGACTGATGGGAGGCTTCGGCCGTGGCTAGTTAGTTAAAATACAAGGCATTTTTTGCTCGGTTACATCTTAGACTGTAATTTTACCAAGAGATGAGATTACAGCATGAATTAAAAAAGTATGAACTAATTGCAAATAGGTACAAACTTCACTCTCTTTTTTTTGAAGCTGGGAAATGCATTTACGCACCCCGTCTGTGGGTTCGGGAGTGTGGGACTCGGGAAGGGGAAGAACTCGCAATACCCACTAAAACCCAGCGGGACCGTTGTCAACCATGAGTGGGGAGCCAGAGGCTCGTTGAGGCATTCTTCTCTGACCCCTCGGTTGTAGTTGGCTCACAGATGTTCGACAGGGGGAGGAGTTGCATGAACCTCTGCCTCCTGTTTCCTACTCCCCTTCGTCTGGGCTGGAGTGTCTCAGCGGCGTTCACCCTCTCCCTTTGTCGTGCCTCCTTAAGCGAGACGACAGTCTCGCAAAAGGAGGGAACCGCTCTCCAGGCCTGCTCACTGATTAGCATTACATCTATAATATTAGCCAGTGAGAGGTTTGTGCCGATCAGCGACGTCATAATGAGTCGCTGAGAACCCCCGGCGGGACATTCTGCCATCGTGTGGTAAGCTGTATTTAACGAGGCACCACACTCGTAACAGCTGGCCGACAGCTCACATCCAACAGTTTGATACAGGTATTTACCGAAGCAACTATGACTGGTAAGCACCTGTACCAACCTGTAGGAGAGTGATCCGTGCTCTCTGCCCAGCCACTTATCCAGATGAGGGCGGATCGCTTCTACTATAGCCACGCCCGCCGCTGGGGACCCGAGATCCTCCTGCCACCTTTGGGTCAAAGCTCTGTCAGCTAGAACCCTGACCCTTCTTACTTCATCAGCGTCTGGTAATTCCCCTCTGGTTCTCGCGGCTACTCTGCACTGGTAAGCAGTCGTGAGAACTTCCGCCCTGAGCTCCCATGGGGGATCACCTGCCAGGAGTGTGGCTGCCGTCCAAGATACTGTACGGTACCCCCGCAAAACTTCAAGACTAACTCATTTCGCTTATACTTAGATGCTTTCTGTATTATAGAAACAATACAAACAAACCGACTGAATATACAAAAATATAGTCTAACCTCCTTAGCGCTTTTGACAATAAAACATTTTTAACATAACTTTATGGTGTTTGACATAATTTTAAGCGATCGACAAAGACGCCTAGGATTCATTTGTTTTTGTGTGTATGTTTGTAACGTTTTCACATAAAAACTACTAGACCAATTTTAAAATTTTTTTCCCGATAAAAAGCTGCATTTTCGCTGAGCGACATAGGCTATATTACATCCTCAAATAAAATAGGAATCCCTAAGATAAATGCAGTAATGTAATCCAAGGTGTAAAACAAAATATCTGTTATCGCGTGCACTGCGATACTGAAACTATTGATGATAGAACCAAAAAATGTTCCACAATATTATAGCAGGTATTAATATCTAGAAAAAAGCCCACGATACCATGTCCAACTACTGTAGTTATGCTACTATAACTACTTTTTACATTTTAAAAGCTAACAAAATCGCCGACAATAAACAAACAACCATATTATTCATACCTCTGTATTAATCCTTATTCTATTAAATGATATTTTATTAGAGACCGTTTCAATACACGTAAATTACTTTTCAAATTATTAAAATAAGATATTCCATTCAAGAGATATAACGAATTTAAAAATGTCAATCTAAACAATAAGTCCGACTTAGTAGACTTTCTGTTTCTACGCGATCACTAGTACACTATATGTTTTTATTGATTTAATGTATTTTTCATACAGGTGTCATACCTGCATCGAAAGTTTCTACTTTCGGGCCTATTTTGAGTGACAAAAGTGCCACATTACCTCCCGAATAAATAAATGCGTAATTTAGTCCGAATGCTTCAAATTACATGTCAAAACATTTAACAATCTAAATTTGCAATTATTTCTTTTTCGTTTAATTCTTCTTACGATTCATCAGAACTTAATTTATTTTATGAAGTTTCTAAACATATCTAAAACAAAAAAGAAGCATATGAATGAGTAAACATTTCATTTCATTTTAGTCGCTTTATTTTAAACCTTATTATATACATTTTTGTCGATTTCGATCCCGGTGTTACCAAAAATTGTATACGTACCATGGGACGAAAGTATGGCATTTCAACCCATGTTTTTATCAATTATCAAGCGGTCGGCAAGACTATACTTTTGGCCCTAGGTGCGTAACGTATTTCATGTATAATTTAAACACTATACAACATATCACTGTGGAAAAGTTTATACTCGTCCGTCCGCTCAATATTCGTAAAATTACGTATGAAGTTTTTGCTTCACAAAGCTTGTAAAAAATATATATTTACGAAACACTTACCAATAAATATAAACACAATATTTTATACTTAACCTAACTTACTTCGTTGTTTACCGGACGTTGTCATGGACGGCGGCAACCCTCTTGGCGGGTGACCCTCCTTGGGAACTACGGGCAGAAGTTATTGCGGCTGCCTATCAGTGCCGGGCAGCCGCAAGAGCCAGAGGCGAGTTGCCTAATGTCGTAGATAGACTAAGGATGAAAAAACTTTCCGACAGTACCTTGATCAGCCGGTGGAGAGAAGACCTCGAGTCCCCATTAGCGGGCATTTACACGGTGGCAGCAATCCGGCCGCAACTGGATCGTTGGCTCAACAGAAAGCACGGATCATTGTCCTTTAGGTTGGTGCAGGTGCTTACCGGGCACGGGTGCTTCGGCAAATACCTGCATCAAATTGTTGGTAGGGAGGATTCGCCAGCTTGCTTTGAGTGTGGAGCGCCAATTGATTCGGTGCAGCACACTGTGGAAGAGTGCCCAGCTTGGGAACCCCAGCGCCACCTTCTATCGCCGCTAGTCGGAGACGATCTCACACTACCGACCATAGTCGCCGCCATGGTCGGTAGCGAAACAGCATGGAGGGCTTTCGCCTCGTTCTGTGAGTCTGTAATTTTACAGAAGGAGGCAAGCTCGAAGGCGAGGGAGGCAGTAGCTCATGTCCCTCTCCGCCGGAGGAGGGTTAGGAACGATAGGCGTATGGACGCCCACCTGTTCCAACCTACTTGAACGTTATATAGGAAGCATCTGGGGAGCCATCTGAGTGGAATGCGTAGGCGAAGATCTGGCCCCCCACCCATTAGATGTAGAGGGTTCCGCTGGGTTTTAGTGGGTATTGTCCTGCGAGTCCCACACTGCTGAGTAGAGTTTTTAACTCACTCGGCGTGCGTAAATGCATTTCCCAGCGACAAAAAAAAAAAAAAAAACTTACTTCGTTGTAAGAACTGTTAATTAGTTACGGAGTTAAACTAAACTAATTAACATTTGCACCGAAATATCACGTTCAAGGATGTACTTTTTTCATTTGACGTATCTCAATGATATATATAATTTTACACTAACCGTTGCCCTTGACTTTGAACACTTAGAACTAATACTTGTGTCTATGATACAGGCATTTATGGACACAGAAACATAAGAGAGGAAACTAATTTGATTACCATATAAAAGGGGTTTATTGGTTCAATCTTAAAAAATTGATATATACTATCTTACACTTTTTTTTAGAGTTTTTAAGAGGAACAATTCCGTCATACACGATTGTTGCGTAACTTGCCTTGACTCTCGAAAGAAATTTGCCGATTTTTCATTTATAAAGCAGGGCATTATGTCGTCGACGTCGCTTCAATCGATGGATGTCCACTGTTGGACATAGGTCCAGCGACTACTGGCGACTCTCTCTATATCGTCGGTCCACCTTGTGCGGTGTCGCCTTCCGGCCCCAACGTCCATCGGTTCCTCGGACTATGTGCCCCGCCCATTGCCACTTCAGGTTCGCGATTAGTAGGGCTATGTAGGTCATCAGGGAAGAATGCGCATGCTGAGCCTCTGGTGTCTCACTTACGGATGGAGAGGGTTCCGCTGGGTTTTAGTGGGTTTTGCGAAGTCTCCTCCCTCGCTGAGTCCCACACTCCTGACCCATTTAGGTCAGGGTTCTGCTACGGATCTCTTCATTTCTGATTTGAACGCGTAGAGAAACTCCGAGCATAGCCCTCTCCATCGCACGCTGAGTGACTCTGAGTTTTCGAATGAGGCCCATAATCAGCGACCACTCATAATCACAATCAGTAGGTAAGCACTGGCAACACGCACTGTTCGAAGACTTTGGTCTATATTGGACGAAAACGTCTTCGGAATCGGTGGTTGACCTCTTTGTCGAAATTGGACCTACCTAGCTGGACCATGTGTTCCAGGTATGTGTACTCGTCAACAATTTCGAGTGTCGAGTTCTCGACGACGACTGGGTGGAGCGGAACATGAATATTGGGCATAACTTTCGCCTTATCAATGTTCATTTTTAGGTCCACCTGTCGAGAAGCCCTGCTGAGGTCATCGAGCATTGCATTGAGATCTTCCAGAGTCTCTGCCACAATGACCACGTCGACGTGGTCAAGGCAATACGTTCTTTGTGAAAAAGGTTGTAATAAATAGATCAATTAGCTCAGCACCGTCGCAACATATATTGTATAATATCTTATATATCCGTAATAAGAGAACGTTGTGGTATAAAAGAAGACGTAGTGACTAAAATTGAGAAAGGTATGCTTAGATGGTTTGGGCATGTAGAGAGAATGAATGAAAGGAGACTGACAAAAAGGATTTATGAGTCAAGAGTGAATGCGAAAGTTGGAAGGGGAAGACCGAGGCGAACGTTCCTGGACCAAATCCAGGACATTTTAAATAACGGCCAGGTCAAGAGTACTCTAAACCGACGAACTTGTATGAAAGATTTAATGAGATTGAAAGAAGCGAAGGAGATATGCAAGGATCGTGGCAAGTGGAAGGATGTTGTCTCTGCCTACCCCTAT
>JACTOM010000130.1:675553-764188 GCA_015832385.1 Elymnias hypermnestra
CCCCCCCCCCCCCCACATTTGGCAGCAATCTTCTAAGCGCAGCGGCTGCATTGACGAGCCGCGGGGCTAACCAAGTGAAATGCGCTTGAAAGCCCCAGCGACCATCTAGTAATAAGCCCAGATATTTCATCTGGGCCCCCACTTTTATCATCTGGCTATTCATAAAGTCGCGCGAAGCACCATTTACCATATTTACTCTCCTTTCAATATCACTTTCACAAGTCCCATCTTTTGTAAATTTAGATCCCAAGTATTCTTTTACCTTTTCCACCTGTCCCCCATCTATCATAATATTGCCATTCATCATAGATTTATCTCTTTTAAAAAGCATAAATTTCGTTTTGTTTACATTCACTTTCCTACCTTTCCCTTTCAAAGCTTTATTCATAATATTTATACCATCTCCTGTAGCTTATTAGCGGATGACGCAAGTATTACTAAGTTCGTCGGTTTAGAGTACTCTTGACCTAGCTCTTATTTCAAATATCCTGGATTTGGTCTAGGAACCTTCGCCTTGGTCTACCCTTTCCAACTTTACCATTCACGCTTGACTCGTAAATCCTTTTTGTTAGTTTCCTTTCATTCATTCTCTTTTCAAGCATACCGTTTTCAATTTTAACTACATCTTTTTTTATACCACTAGTACAGCCTTTACTTGGTATATTCATCTTATCGAAAACCTTCATCGTGGTCTCGTGCCTTTATCATTTCCTTGAGCTAAATGCCGATAAATATGCCCTAAAGAAAATTAAGCTTCGATGAGTAGATTATGCCAAGTTCATCAATACTATGCCAAGTTCAGGGCGCCACGTTTATTCAAAACTCAATCCTGGAGAATTCCTCCGACACCACACGTATCTTGTGGTTTTCGGCTGAAAATCTGTTATATCGCTAAGGAGTCATGGTAGAGGTAGTAGCTGAATTCCCTGAAATCTCCGGGGACGACGCAGCACAAACCTTGGCCCAGTGTAGGACTCGACGAACAAGAAGGCCTAGCAATACCCATTAAAACCCAGCGGAACCCATTCATCTCTGGTGTCTCGGATGAATCCGAATGAGGATTACAACCAGGTTACCGAAGTGGATTGCACAGGTAAACTTCTGGTCCTCTACCCAAGGATGTTGTGGATTCTTAATGAGGTGTATCTGCTACTGTAATGCTAAATCTTGACGGCCTAGCTGGCGTTATGTTCTTGCTTCGATAGAAGGCTTCTAGGAACCGTAAGAAGTGATTTACCTCTTACCAGGTAAGCGCGATTTTATCTTAGACTGTATCACTTATAATCAGTAGGGATAATCAGTTTTAAAACTTCTTTAGCCTTTATTGTATGGAATTCTAAAATGTAAATGCCTCATTGGTGTAGTGATCATCATGTTTGGGTACAGACACCGCCGGGTGCCGGGTTGGGCGAATTGAAATGAGATATTGAGTTTTCTTTTAAGATTTTGTCAATAATCGTCTCAAATTGGGAAGGTGGTGTTGTGCTCCAGTCATGTGCCTCGGAGAGCACGTTAAGCCGTCGGTTTAGCGTCTGATCTTTAAACGATCGTGTTGGATGGCTGTCACATCGGACAATAAGATTGAAAGAATAGAAATGGAACAGCGTGATGGGTTTACGCTCTAAAACACCTACCTGAAGCCTGTGACCAGCAGAGACTGAGTATAGTGAAGACCCAATATGAAATATATTTGATTATAACGCGTGACGAAAATTTTCCTCTACCGTACTGCTAGAAGTTTCAGTTTTAAAATCCAGAAAATGTTTGAGTGCGTCATTAAAACTCATAAGATATACTGGTTATTATTTTCTGTCAGTTGTTGCTTGTTAATTGTAAACCGTCTACAAAAAACAACCGACAATATGGCGCAATAAAAAATCTTTACACTTACCATTTTTTACTGCAATAGCATCGTTGAGTGTGTTTACAATTACTTAATTACTTAAGGAAGTAAAAATATTGCTTATTCCAGTAGGATTTTGAATCCTCACAGCTGTCTGTTAGTAATGAATCCACCACCGACTTAGTAAAACTTCTTTAGGCACACTTAATTTGAGGAGTAAGCTGGTGATTGCATGACGAGAGCGTTACGAAAATTGAAAGAAGAATAAAGTATATATTCTATAAAATAGCTTGGATGATAACACAAGGAATAGAAATGGTTACTGTGTTATCCTTTTATAGATAAATATATTATTCATCGCGGACATTCTCATCAATCTTTTTGAGATTTAAGCGCACAACAATACAGTTTGTTCAATCAGATTACAAATCTTTGAATTTATCGGCTTTTCTCCAATATATACTTCTGGACACATCTTTTGGCCCACCTTGCATTTTCAGCTTCGTTTGGTCCTAGCTAAAATTTTATATTGGGTCGAGCAAAAAGTTTTTATGCAGTTTTGAACCTGGCACATTCATAATTTCATTCAATAGTCTTTTTTTTAATTTCGAACACCGAACTTAAAGAAACAAAAGACAATTTGGAGCCTGTTCGTTGTTAACAAACAATCGAATACTAAAAAAAACTTGATTTTATTGGTTTACTCGGATTTAATTCTTGAAAGTGTGATTTTTCTCATTGGTTTTGCAACAAACATTACTTATTCTTACCATTAAGGTAAGGTTCTATCAATAATCAATGGATACTTCGCCTGAAGTCGCCGCCCAAGCTGTGGCACTTATCCAGGCGGGACACAGCCAACGAAATGTGAGTGTTCAACTTAATTTAAGTCGATCTGCGGTCCGAAATGTTTATTCGCGGTACCTAGAGACTGGCGGCTTTGTTCGTCGCCAAGGAAGGCCACGATCTCGGGTCACAACTGAAAGGCAGGATCGATTCATCGTGACGACCAGCTTGAGAAATCGTCACCTTACCTCCATTGAGATACAAAACCAACTTCGCGACTTCCACGGAGTATCTGTGAGCGCTCGAACAATTCGGAGAAGGTTAAAGGTGGGCCAATAGATGTGTCCAGAAGAGTAATATAATTGATTTATACATATAAATATTTCTCTCGAATCACTCTATCTATTGCTTGAAACCTCATTAAAATCCATTGAGTAGTTTAAAAGATATAAGCGAAAAGACGATGAAGACGATTTCGTTATAAAATAGTCTCTCATTACATCACTCACATTAGTTGGGAAAATTTTTTCAAGTCTTTCACATAATGTGGTAAAGCATGCCGGATAATACATAATTATTGGCTAAAACAATAATCGAAATGTTGTTTCAGCAATAAGGAAATAAACCTAAGGAAAATGTGGAAAAAAGACTATATCCTCTACCTACAGGATATCTTGGTAGATAATAAAATAAAATAAAACAATGGACTATAAAACATTCATTTATTAAAGCTTAATATTACACCACGTCATAATTTATTATAAACTACGGTTTTTTTTTTGTCAATTTACATTTTATATAGGGTTCATTTGGTACATGAAATAAACTGTTACTTATTTTATAAAGTCTACAGTTATTTATTTATATAAAATGAAACGTAAACTCTATATACTCTATTTAAGTGCCGCTTTATATGCTTTAAATGGCGTCAATTCAATAATTTCTTTCGTTTTCGTAGAAAACGTAGAAAACATGATTATTTTATGTCATTTCTATGATAAAATTCATTATCATTCAACACCTGGTTCATAGAAGCAATACTTATGGTCTCTCCACACTATGATGCCGTTCACGGTTCGATCTCTCTCCGGTCTCGATCCGATCAAATCTCGCTGCGTTACTCGTTCCACAATCAGTCTCGATCCAAGGCCGAATTAAATTTCGATAGAGCTAATTACATAACAAATTCTATCGAGTCAGCTAGTATTAATATTGAACTATCGCCAATTTCATAAGCTGGTTTTCCGAGAAGAACTTTTAAGTAGCAGCCCATTGTCATCCCAATATTGGGCAGGCATAATACTCTCATATTCAGACGTGACGGAAACCCGACACACGCGGAGAGAGATCAGGCGCAGGAGCGACGGCTTAACGTGCTTTTCGGGACACGAGGGTGGAGCACATCGCCAACAACATAACATAGGGAAAATATTTATAAATCTTTATGGAAAACTCAATATTTGAATTGAATTTGCCCGACCCAGGACCTCGTGTCTTTAACTGAACATGCCAACCACTAGCAAAACGAGGCAGTCAGTCAGAATAAATGTGTATTGTGTGTTTAATACTAGCTGACTCGACAGACTTTGTTATGTAGAAACGTGGAATTAGACTGATTGTGGAACGAGTAGTGTTGACACATCCAGATTTGATCGGACTGAGACCCGGAGAGAGATCGAACCGTGAACGGCATTATAGTGTGGATCGAGCCTTACAGGTGTCGGTTAAAGATGAAGACGTTATTACCGATATATAATATTTACATATTAGAGGGCTTTGGCTTCGGTCACGAAACCTGACAAAGAATTTAAATATCACAGACAGGAAATAAATATACAGAGTATTTTCTAGTGGACGTTGATGACCTAATAGTAAGATAAAGGATAATCTGATTGAATTAATCAGTATCAATGTAATTTTTAAATACATATGCAAAATACCACTCATTGATTACTAACTCTCCGAAAACGGGTTCCCCTTATTTCCATAGGATTAGTTTGCAGCTACTTCCCTATATATGCAAGACAAATGCGTAAAATACATTGTTTAATCATAAATAGATTATTTTTGGCATACGATTGGCAAATAGTTTTGAATTATTTCATCTACCCCCACTTGAATAATACATTTGTATACTTCTAGGCGAAAATCGCTGTGAAGGAGCGCTGTATGGGCGCCTCCACCAACAAAGTCATGGGGAATGCCAGCAGTACTGTCCACCATCCCGTTGAGAGCAGATCGCCACCCTGAAAAACAGTTAATTAATTATCCACTATCTGCTGCCAACTATTTTGGTCTTATTCCCCGAAGGCAATGGGATAACCTGGAAAAACTGGTTGTGATAGGAGGAGTCGAAGGAAAATGATTAAGGGGTTGCTTACCTACACATTGATCTGATCAAATAAAGAGGGTAACGAGACTCGCGCTTCCAGCAGCCCTATAATCAGACTGAAGGAGGTGGGATACTAGACTGCGCGTGATTTCGCACCTCCTCATGCCTCCGTAAATCCTCAACCACCATGGACGAATGGGAAAATTGAACACCTGTTGTCTCGCCCATGGATGGAGAAGGTTCGGCTAAATTTTTATTAGGTATTGCGAGGTTTCCTCCCTCGCAGAGTCCTATGCTTCTGACCCATGGGTCGGGGTTTGTGCCTAAACGCATTTCCCAGCCAAAAAAAGCCGTAAACCAACCATACCATTAATCTAAATAGTTGGTTCTAAGAAAAGATAAGCGGCAGCCTATTGATATCCTACTGTTGGGCGCATGTGTCCTCATTCATTGGAGAGAAGGTTTTCAAAGCATAAACCACTATTCCAGTGCCGGTTGGCTTGCTACACAAGCTTACTCTGGGGATATGCTGGTTTTCTCAACGTGGATTCCACTAGCGAAAAGCAAAACAAAGGACAATCTTTACCCGAGATTACTGTCATCATCTCTCATGATGGAAATTCAAATGTATAATTCATGTGTGTGTCAAGCAGAAACCTGGTAATTACGGCTTCTAATTAAGACGTGGCAAGTAAAACAATAAGTCATTGCTCATTAAAAGTGAATTAAAGTTAATAGATTTGAACCCTAGAAAAAACTAAAGAAAAAAATATATAATTTTACTTAAAACCGTTTACGTTAAGAACTTGTCTAATATTGATTTATTTACATATACTTTAATAGCCCATATCACGGAATAACAAAACATTCTTTTGGGTTCCTTTTAAAATAAAAAGCAATTGGTATCGAAATCTGTCGGTATTTTGGGTTCTTTTTAAAACAGTTCATGAAGAAATTATCACATTTTTAATTTCCTGATGTAATGTTTGGCACAATTTTGAAATAAACGTTTTGTCTTTCTTTCTTTCTCATCAATTTTATCATGAGTCATTTACTTTAATGACAAGATCTCATGCAAAAGTTTACTTAAGAAATAATCTTTGATCTTTTTTAAAGTTATGTTGGCTTACAATAGAAAATACGGAGATCTCCTTGAGGGTTCTGCTGGCTGCCACCAGTCGCATGTTGACGAGCCAGTGCATCATGTAAATGGAGAGGGACATCCGACCCAGTGCTGTCCAGCCGCGCCAGCTCAGCAGTCGACGGAACCAATCTACATAAAATCGAAGATATTTTTCATTCAACTAAGCTCAAAAAGCTCTTTTGAATCGTCAGTAGTCTCTCCATTTGTAGCAATCTCAAAGTTAACTTTAGGATAGGCTTTTCTTTCTCACGTACCGTTCACGTTGTTGGATAGCCCGAGTAGAGTCAGGGCAGCGAGGATAGCGAACCCTGGTCTTTCCACTGCGATGTAGGCTGCTGTGGTCCCTCGCTCTGTGTTCTTCAGTATGGCATTGCCTACCATGATCCACGCCACGTGGAGAGGTACCGTCAGCTGATACAACCATACGAACCACTGGAATATATTTCAATCCACATAAACATATTATTCTGAAGTCAGGAATAATCCCATGGGGTGGGAAAGTTGTAAATACTAGTAAATTTATGCAAGAAGGATAATAAAGAATGAACAAATAGACAATATGGGTTCGGATAGACGCATGCATTTTCAAAACTAACCTTGTGTTTGGTTATCTTGTATCCATTCTCTTGCATGTCAAAGTGTATGTGCGCTATGAGCAAACCCAGGAAACATGCAGGTAGACTGCCCCAAGGAGCAATGTAGAACCTGCTGAATGACGGGACTCCTTCAAAAGTCTTTCGGACGTTTCTGTAAAGAAAAAACAATAATTCAAGCAGCTTCATTATTATAGAGCTGTCAGTCAATTTGATTTTACTTGAACTGGTGCAACCAGGGATATTAGAAATCTATAGCTTGAAGAAGACAAGGACTGCTGCCCTGCTAAATAGGCATTAGCAGCTCAACTGATTCTGCAAATTTCTATTCACACATGGCCATTTAATTGACATCGGGTGAAACGTATGATCTTATGCCGCCTTCCTTTACCGAAAAAGAGAACTTACTCGGGAACCATGATGTATAGCAGTGATTTCCAATCATTGACGTAAGCGAGACCAGCGTTCATCAAGCAAGAGATGAAAAAGAGAGCAGTCAAGACTGGTATGGGACGCTTCTTCTTTTCAATGAGATACATCATCACTGCTGCTGCTATTATATATAGCTGCATATCAACTGCTAAGAACCTGGAATAAGTCAATAATACCACGTTATTTTGGGTAATATTTGATAGAGGTTAGAGCAACAGGAGAACACCTATCGTTGTCGAGGAATTGGACTGTAAGGATAGTATTGACTTCAGAACTCATCCGGAAATTATCAGTGTGGAATTCGTAAGCGGATTCCTAGTCATTCATGCAAAAAGTCCAGCTTTTTTTAGTAGGTTTTATAGGGTCCTTTCTGCTATCTATATCTCGTATAGTATTAAAAATATTATACCCAGCTGCATTTGAAGATATGTATTTGAGATACTAACCATGTTTGCAGCAAGCAGTGTTTATCTGATTCTACGAAGTTGTGTAGAAAGAAGGCATGTGCCCAGAATTTCTTGTAGCAAATATCACTCTCAGCTCCGACGACACTTTCCCACTGAGGACCATCTCCAGTGTACCGCCACCACGTTGCTGCAAATCCCACCACGAGCAGATGTACTGGTGCCAACCTAAAAAGGAAAACTTATGATATACTTTATTTGAATGGCGCCGATCTTGACCCCAACCAAGGATGTGTACCAAATATCAGACCAATCTGTCGACAAACAAACAAATAAATAAACAAACAGGTAAAGCTAAATAAAACCGTTCAAAAACTAAAAAAGACACTCTTCAATAGAAGACGAACGAAAGAGCATACAAAAATTAATATGTTTAGTATAGAGACATTAACAAAACATTCAATTTATCCTTTAAAAGCGTTGTGTGCTTACAACTATTATCATCAAGCACTCCACGCTTTTAATCCAATGGTCCTTGACAATTGTGAAAACTAAAGTGAATGACTTGGGAAAGCCATGTAATATTTTGACTAATTTACCTTGCAATCCTGTGTAATATAAGCAGAGGCAGTTGTGCCGGTCCAAGCTGCCTGTTCTTGGTGAACACGAGCACGCCGTAGGCGAACAGGAAATTGGACAGCACTACGAAAGCTTGCACCAGAGACGATCCGTTCCTTATTAACATCGTTATGGGATACATAAGCGCCTGGAAACAAGGCCAAAATTAACCTAGGAGCAAAGTAATTAGCAGTTTAGTAACGATCCTTCTGGGCACGGGCCTCCTCACTCATAGAAGAGAAGGTTCTTAGACCATAGAACCACCACGCTGCTCCACGTAGGTTTTTTTTTTTGTTAAAGTCCCATACATTTTCTCCTTCGACATGATGGTCGAAGACTGTTCTTAACTATATACTTGTAATTATAGTATTACATTCGCGGTTCGTCGGACTATGTGCCCCGCCCATTGCCACTTCAGGTTCGCGATTCGTAGGTCACCAAGGAAGAATGCGCAAGTTGAGTCTATGGTGTCTCACTTACGGATGAAGAAGGTTCCGCTGGATTTAAGTGGGTATTGCGAAGTCTCCTCCCTCGCTGAGTCCCACACTCCTGACCCATTTAGGTCAGGGTAAGTGCGTAAAAGCATTTCCCAGCGTGAAAAAAGGGCTATGTAGGTGACACTGGTTCTGCTACGGATCTCCTCATTTCTGATTTGAACGCGTAGAGAAACTCCGAGCTTAGCCCTCTCCATCGCACGCCGAGTGACTCTGAGCTTTCGAATGAGGCCCATAATCAGCGACCACGTTTCCGATCCGTAGGTAAGCACTGGCAACACGCACTGTTCGAAGACTTTAGTCTTCAGGCACTGAGGAATATTGGACGAAAACGTCTTCTGGAATTTCCCGAACGCTGCCCAACCGAGTTGGATTCGGCGGTTGACCTCTTTCTCGAAATTGGACCTACTTAGCTGGACTGTGTCCCAGGTATTTTTTTTTTATTAAAGTCCCATACATTTGCTCCTTCGACGTGATGGTCGAAGACTGTTCTTAACTATATACTTATAATTATAGTATTACATTCGCTTTACGATTTTGAACACAAAAACAAATTACATTCTGTATGCGGTGATGATACAATATTGGCTTTTAAAACATGTATAAATAGAAATATATTACAATCAGATATTTTTGCGCATATCATATTTATGTACACATACACACACTTATGCATATATGTACACTCACTGTACAAATCTTATATACACACCTAAATATGTTATATAATACAACCTTTACTAATAATTGACTTCTGTATTTTTTATTATGTAAGTATCATGCTTTATCGAATTAATTCATGGATTGAGTCTTCATTTATTATGAATTCTTTTATCCTTTACCTATTAATTATATGGTCTCACTATGATGCGCTTTGGAACTCAGTTAGGGGACCCTTTCATTAACATTGGGGGTAACATCTAAATTGGTCTATATTTAAGTTACGTATGTTCATAAATATGCCCAAGTATATACATTTCGTTTCATATTGTACTGATGTTATTTACTATTTTCGAATTTGCTAAATTTAGCATTATTTTTCATTCTTCTATTTATCTATTTTCAGTTATGACAATGTTTCCAATATTTTCGCAGTAATTTAAAAAGTTGTATCTAGTTTTTTGTCTTGCAATATATCACTAAAGTTGTTTGGTTTGATTTCATATTCTATTATATTTTCAATGTCATGTCTCTGTTTGTCAAATCGTGGACATTTACATAATATATGGATTATATCTTCTTCGCTTTCTAAGTCACATTTGCAATAAGGATTATCCTTGCGTTTAAATCCGCCGTGTCCAGTCATAATTTGCACGATTATTGAATTTAATTTTATTTGAGCAAATACTTTATATGCTAATCGTATATCCGGTAGAGACAAATTTGTTATCTTTGCAGTGGGTCTAGTTGTATATCTATATTGCCACTTATCCAGTGTTTGTTTTCTCAGGATTTGTTTGATATGAGATTCTGGGCATGCATTGTAATCTGACTGCGTATTTTTATTAAGTGCTGCATCCTTTGCTAGTTGGTCTGCTCTCTCATTTCCTACGATTCCAATATGGGCTTTAATCCAAAATAGTTTTAAATTTCGATTTTCTATTCTGTAAGATTTTTTTAAATAGAATTTCCAAGTGGATGTGTTGTATTATGTCTTTACAAAATGTCTAGTGATGATCTTGAGTCGCTAAATATGTTGGCTTTTTTAATTTTCTTATCATTAACATGAAGTATTGCCCTGTCAAGTGCGAACAATTTCGCCTGAAAAACAGTACAATAAGGCTCAAGTTTGAGCCTCACAGCTAGTATCTCCTGATTATCTTTCCACACCGAGAAGGAAGCTCCTAACTGGTTATTAACTTTGCTACCATCTGTAAATATGTTTACTTCTTCTTTAAATTGTTCTTCCAGACTGTTCATATCTAAGTTCTCTAAACAGGTATAATCGAAATTTATTACAGATTCTGGGTGTTCCGCTTCCGCGAAGCTAACCCTTTTCTCTAGTACACGGTTTGTGAATAAATGTTCTATTTGTCGTCCTCTTTTGATTTCATAGATTTTTGCTTGTTCCTGCAATTTAAGGTCTAATGGGAAAAGCCCTGCCAATACCAGTGCGGAATGAAGAGATATAGTTCTATAACCCTTGCAGATTTTCTGAGCAAATCCTCTTTATATAGTATGAATTTGTCTTCTTATGCCCTCTTTTTCCGTTGCTGGTGCCCAGACACTCGTCGCATACAAAATTATCGGTTCTACTACCGCTACATAAATAGTCCTAATTATCTCTGGACTGAACCCCCATGATACTTTTGCTGCTTTGGCTAGTTGTTTATATATATTTAAAGTTTTTATCGAGATGTTGGATACATGTTTTTTGAAAGTTAATTTAGAATCAATAGTTATGCCTAGAATCTTAATGTCGTCAACGAATTTTATTATCTCACCGTTCATACTTAGCTGCGGCATGTCATATTTTCCTGGTTATGATCATAGCGTTTTTTCTATTATATCCAGTAGAGGATCCAGTAACAAATTCCAAAATAATGGGCCGCCTATCGATTCTTGTACACAACCTTTTGAGGTCTCATTTTCACATTTTTCTCCCGCATAATTCAGTTGAATTTTTCTATTTTCCAAATAGCTATTAACAAGATACCACAAATTTCGAGGGCACCTTTTATCTATCAATCGTAACTTTATGGCTGGCCACCAGGCGCTGTCGAAGGCGCCCTCTACATCCAAAGATAATACGATAATTATTTCTTTTTGTTTTAATCGGTCTTTTATATGCGTCATCAAATCATAGAGAGCGTCCTCCGTATTGCGCTGTGGGGCAAAGCCATACTGTCGTGGATTGAGTTTTGGGATAAAGTACCACTTTAATCTTGTGACCAGCATTTTTTCTAACATTTTTCCAAGAATCGATAGGAGTCCAATAGGTCTGTAAGATTTGGGATTATTAATATCAGCTTTTCTAACTCTGTCTACCTTAACTCCGCTTGTTCTTGCATTTGCCGCCTCTCGAACTTTCGTCAATACATCCTCACTTGTGTCTCTTCCGTCTTTTGAAGAGAATAATTGTATGCGTAGCAGATGGAATCTTTTCGAAATTTGGCCTTGATGATGCAGCAACTTCGGCGTAACTTACATGTGTTTTGACTTTTTCTACTAAGGTTGTTAGTTGTTCAGTGTTTTCTTTTATTTGTTTAGTCATTTCTGCTGTTTCAGAAATTTGATTTTGGTGTTGTTGTTTACTTAACTGATCTAGTACGTCAAATACGATTAATTTTCGAACTGACTTTACTTCATTTAGTATTTCGTTAATCGGTGCTCTGACATGATTAGCTTTTATCCCTTTAGTAATATCTTTCACTTTGTTTGAATATTCTTTCTCTTTGGCTAGAAGTTGAGTTGTAGCGAGAGATCGCAATTTTTCTAACTGTAATTGTAACGTTTGTCGAGATTCGCTTAGTCTTAATACAATTTCATACATAGCTGCAAGATTTTCTAACACTTTTTCCTTTATAGCTGTTTTAATATTAGTCGATTGCTCCATCTTTTGATGCACTATGAACAAGGCTTTATAAAAGAGTTTAAGTATATATGTAAGTATTTCTTTTATCCTAGGATCCGCCACCGCCTTATTGTTTAACTTTTCTCACTAAATCAATAATAATTTTAGTTGCGGGTGGAACGAAAATTATTGTCAACTTTGTTTGCAGTACAAATGCAACAATTCTTATGTTTATTCTAAGGTTCGAAGATTATCCACTTGAATACATAAATACACACTTTTTTTGTCATTAGTAAATACTGATAACACTTTAAATTTTCTGATATACAACTTGTTTACGGAGAATTTTATTTTTTTAAGAAAATGACGTGCGACCTCTTTGGCGCTTGTATCGGGACTTTCCACCTAGGTTTAGCAAACTACCTATATCCAAGAAAATGTTGCTAGGATATGCAGGTTTAAATGGCGGCATCAAAGAGTGGGGACGGAAGCCGTTGCAGAGTCCACCTCTGTCTGAAAGAGGACCCGAGGGTCAGTAGATGTGCATTTGCACGTCCTCTGAACGGAATGAGTCCATCGAACCTCTGGTGCCCTAGATCACAGGATCTGAAGTGTCCCGCTGGGTATTTTGTTCTGTAGCGAGTTCTACACTCCTGGTTGAAGGTATAACTTCCAACCGGGGTACGTAAATTTCCCAGCGAATAAAAATGGTATGGAGGTGTGCTCAAGTACGTAAAGAGCCTGCCACGGAAAATTAGCTCTTAAACATAGATGAAGATAGAGGACATAGATGCCCTATCGAGTTATAGTCTTACCCTCTCATAGAACTCGGGGTTGTAGAGCTGAACTTTGTATGGTATCTCTGAGGCGTGAGTCAACAACACCAATGACAGCAACAGGACCCTGGAAATAACATTTTGTGGTTTACTAAAGCACGATGCAAGTAAAACTACTGACGCGAGCCACGAGTGCCGTCAGATTGGTCTTGGGTACTCTAGTCTAGTTTAGCTCTGAATTTCACAAGAAGTAGGCTGATGCTGTAAGGAATAACTTGAGCCACTTTTATTTCAGAAAAAAGGCATACGGTTTTCGCGGGTAGCTTTAATATTTTCTTACAGTTTCCGGACTGTCACCTGTTATAAAACTTGTGAAATGGATTTAAATCCAAGCGTTTCTGCCATTGCAGCAGTCCTTGTATAATACGCTTTAAGATTACATGCAGATATCCTGGGATCGATTCTCGAAACAGCAGTTTCTTATTTGTCTAATTCTGGAACGGTGGGAGGCTTCGGCCGCGATTAACTAACATCCTACCAGCAAAGATGTACCGTTCCGGTAGAAGCCATAAGTGGTAGATTGTCTTTTACCGGATTGACATGCTGTCATTTTAGACTGTAACTGCGACATTGGTCTAATAAATTCTCAATAGGCTAGTCACAGGGCTATGTGCTTGCTCCACGAGTGTCGGATTCCAGACCCATCGGACTATGAGAGTGAAAGAATAGAGAATGCACTTGTGTACTATGCCTGCCAATACGAAGTGGGTCTATGCTCTAAAAACCCTCTCTCTTAAGAGTGAAGAGGGCTGTACCCTAAGTGGGATATAAATGGGTTGCCCATTCCACCTTAGCCTATATTATCATTTACTATCACATATGATCACAATCAAGCGCTAAACTGACTATAGCATCGCACGATTTTAGACTTCGCGGCACATCTTAGCTGTGAGCCTTACCTTTTTGTAGTTTCTTGACGATTTACAAGTGAATCAGAACTCTTAAATATAACATCACGCCTCATTCCCATAGTGGTAGGCAGAGACAACATCCTTCCACTTGCCACGATCCTTGCATATCTCCTTCGCTTCCTTCAATCTCATTAAACCCTTCATACAAGTTCGTCGGTTTAGAGTACTCTTGACCTAGCTGTTATATAAAATGTCCTGGATTTGGTCCAGAAACGTTCGCCTTGGCCTTCCCCTTCCAACTTTCGCATTCACTATTGACTCATAAATTCTTTTTGTCAGTCTCCTTTCATTCATTCTCTCTACATGCCCCAACCATCTAAGCATACCTTTCTCAATTTTAGTCACTACGTCTTCTTTTATACCACAACGTTCTCTTATCACACTATTTCTCACTCTGTCACTCAGTTTTAATCCACTCATGCTTCTCAACGCTCTCATCTCTACCGCATTTATTTTACTTTTGTGATTCTTCTGCCATACCCAACTTTCACTACCATACATAAGTGTTGGCACCAACACTCCAGCATGCACTGCNCTCAGAGTTCATTAATACGAGAAACTAAGGCGACGGATGAAAATTAGAACGATGTAACTCGCTTTTTAAGTCCACGCAATTTTTCTTCAAATATCATCAGGGAGTCATCACTAGTTTAATTTTCGGTTTTTAGCATCCGCACTCTATTTGGCGCAATGCGAAAGGGAGTGGAGGGCAGTGGCCTCCTTCTGCGAATCTGTTATTTCTTAAGGAGGCACATGAGAGGGAGGACTCTATAGACGCTCCACTTCTCCGGCACAAGAGATTGGATAAATTCCCAGTCGGAGTATCCCGGGGTACCAGGGTAGATTGCGTCTGATGCTCTGGGCTCCACTTAAGGATGGGGAGGGTATTGCTGGGTTTTAGTGCTGTATTCTGGCTTACTGACATCGACTCCAACACTCCCGTTTAGATTTTGTCTGAACGGGCTGCGTAAAGGCATTTCACAGCGCCGCATGCATCATCCGCCATCTTGAATTTAGGGGTAAAATTTTATTTACGCAATAACTCGCTTATTTACCAATTTTCGCGAAAAATGCTAATAACCAAATTTGTTTGCAATTAAATTTCCTACAATTTAAGTCCTTATAATTTTTTTTCTAGGACCAATATTTTTCGAATTAAACCCCAAAAAAGGTGCGACTAAACAAAGTAACTCCCTTTTTGGTGTATAATTTAAAAAATATTGACAATAGGAAAAAAATTATAATAACCAAAATTGTGGGAAATTTAATTGCGAATAACTTCGGTGATTAGCATTTTTCGCGTGATGATGAAAATAAGCGAGTAATTGATTTAACAAAATGTAACCCTTTAAGCCAACATGGCGGATGATGTCACAAAGTGCGAATCCTAGCAAATGCATTCTCAAACAGAATAAGCAATTATATACTTTCGAGAATATAATCTTAGGTTATATACATGATAGCGTTGAATTATCTATATGAGATCTTTCTTTGTCAAAAACCTTACTGTATTATCACTTACTAGCCAGCACCCAAGAGCAGGAAACACTGGGCGTCCCCTGCCTCGTGAGCTTCTGCTGTCACCGCCTCCTGATGTAGGCGATGATGACGGCGAAGACGACGCAATATCAGTGGCAATACCCGGACTTGACCTGGATGGACCCGCTAGCGTAGCCAGCGGGAACCAGCCCGTATGAATGCGGGCGAAACAAAATACCAGGCATCAAATTGATGTCTGAGGAAGATGCCCGGGCAAGGAGGCACTGCCTCGAGGCCCGCAGCCCTCAACTAAAGTTGAGAAGAACCCAGGAGCAGCGGCAATGGCATACCTTCCGTCCTAGATTACAATTTAATTTAGGTAATTTTTGTATTAAATAGACTGTTAGTTGCTTATTTTGTTACTAAATTTAGAGACTGGAAAGGAGGATGTATTAAATCAATCCCATGCTAATACACAAAGAGGGCGTGTGTGTAAAATAATAACCGTTTTTTTATTTATTTAATTACACTTTTTCTGGTATTGTTAATTAAATTTATAATATATGGATAAGAACAAGTTTTTTTTACTCAACGAAAAACAATTTCCGTCAGATTTTTTCGACTTCCGCTTGTATTTTTTTCAACACTTCCAATTTGGTAATCAAGTAGATTTTTAAAATAAAACTAGCTCTTCCCCACATTGTTACTTTTGTAATTCCGGATGCCATTTTTCTATAATAAGAGCAGCCTATCAGCTATCGGCCAGTGAAAACTTCGCCAAAATCGTTACAGCCGTTTTAAAAATAACTTTATTAATTTGAAATTATAGACACTTCACTCACATTAACAACGGATTTCTTCATATTTCCACGTGATAGAGAACTACGTGGGCAACACGATGAAGAACAGCTAGTATGTATATAAAGCTAACATAATTATTGCCATTTTAAATACCTTTATGTAAAATACAAGTTGGAAGAAAACTGGTTCATCGAACTTAAAAGTGTGACCACTTTATTAAATATTTGCGGATGTTATTTAAAAAAACCTGTTGTATTTCCACAAACTGGTCTATAAAATTGTAACAGAATCGTTTGAAATATTAATTAATTACTCCCTTATAATTCTTAGTTCGTTTTAGGTTAATTTAAGTAAATATGTAGATGATATGTATACGAACGTAATCCATGCCGATGTCAATAAAACAAGCTTATTAGGAATATATTGTGAACAGGAAATACACTGTTCATAAGTTATTCGGAAACAAATCTAGTCATTTTGTTTACTTTATTAATTGAAAGGTCTAATTTAAACTATTCGTTTACATATCCGATATCTATGGATATACGTTTATAATAAAATAAGATTTCAAATACATTTTTTCTCCAATGAACGACTGATGATATTAAAGAACTACTTTACGTCAAAAGTCACAAGTGCTACTGTTTCTAGGAACCCACAGAAAACTGTTGAGTTTAATCATAAAAGTAACTATTTTTAACCCTTTTTAACCGACTTCAAAAAAAGGAGAAGGTTAACAATTCGTCTGTACTTTTTTTTATGTTTGTTACCTCATATCTTCCGACTGGGTGTACCGATCTTGATGATCTTTTTTTATATGAAAGGTGGTGCTCGTCATAGGGTCCCATTTTTTTTAACCCAGTTCTGATGGTGGCATCCACGAGAAAACCGGATTAAATTTGCTTTAGCATGTGCGCGACAAATGGACGAAACACTCAAGATCACGCCAACCGATTTCGATGATTCTTTTTTTATTGGAAAGTATATACTTCAAGAGTTGTTTTGTGATAGTTTGGTTAGTTTCTGATGATGGAATCCATGAAAAAGTGACAGAATTTTTCAATTCTTAGGAGCAAATCAACGACACTCGGCAGAATCTTCTATAAGCTATCCAGATATTTGAGTCGCCTACCGTAACTTCGATATGGTCAAGTGATAATCGTATTTAAATATGAAGATCAATGGAACTCCTCAACGGCTTACAGTAAGAGTGCGATTTTTGGCAAAATATATAACTGTCTGTAATCAAATGCCAATGACCTTACGTTTGTTGCTGCATTGCAATACTTGAAAGGTGAATTATGTGTGAAGCGGTGGTAAAAGGTTGCGGGTTCGATCCCGGGTATGTCGATATTAACGTAAATTTAACTTTGTAAAGTTGTTTCATTTAAACGGTGTTATCTCATATGAGAAACGCGTTTTAGGTGTACACATATTGAGGCAAATTTGTTAGTTTACTTCAGATTCACTAAAAATCAAAAATCAAAAAACAAATAGAAATTTTACCAATAAAAGAACAGTTTTCAAAACAAACATACAAATATATTAATAAGCTCTAAAAAGTAAGAAATAATTGCGTATTCTTTTATAGTGTTCTTCGTATTCTTATATTTATTTATATTATTTTAATAGAACTTAAATTCATATATATGTATATCTGTACGTAGGAATTTCTTAAAAAATTATAAGACTGTCTATAATACGACGTTAATTTATTTTAAAATCCCCTTTTAAGTAAAGTTTAAAGTAAAGTTTACAATAAAATATAAATTATATGCTATGAGCTATTTATTTATTGGTAAGCTATATAATCGTCTCAGTTATCCTTTAAATTATAATACGATATTTTAATAAGCTTCCATTTAAGAAAGGGCTTATATCTATGCTTATACACTGTTAAACACATTGGGGGTGTAAAGCCGGAAAAGGCAGATTATACTCCAAGAACCTTTCCTAGAAAAAATATTACCGAGTCGGAAAACATTACTTTTTTTCCCATACAAATTTAAAAAAATATATGACTGAAATAAAAATTGACAACCCTATATTAATGAATGAAGCAAGCTAGAAAAGGACGTACTATAGGCGTATTGACCTACACTAATTATGAGAGATTTTTGGAACATCTGGTTGTTTATTATAGCAACGTATACAGTATTATGATAGAAAAAAGGCAGTCTTATCGCTACCTGGTTTAGAAAATTTGTTCATGAAAACAGAAACTATAAATAACTTTTGTATTTATCGACTATAGTTGTCATTTTCAGACACTATATTTATATTTGATTGCCGTCTATTTGATGTAACTTAGTTGACAGCAGAATTCATACTAAAATCTCGCTTAAAAAAACTGCAATTAAAAAACAGTTATAAATTTATACGTTTTACATTATAATAGTGTCTGTACCTACGTTAACTTATTTATTACGTTTCAAATTATGCAGAATTTAAGTAATTAAACATATATTTACTGCCATTAAAATAAAAACACGCTATATTAGGTGTACTGTTAAATTTAACAGGTTCTCGTTATTTTCCGCGTTGTTCAAATCGAAAGGCCACTGTACAATACACATCCGTTTCTGTGCGTTGAAATTAATGCGAAATACATTTAATTTTATTATATTTACACAAGTTGGTCAATGTTTATTATTGCTGATAGGCTGTCCTTTCATTGTGCTATAGTCTAAGATGGTAACGCGCAACAAGAGGTTACTTCTCGATGGTTTCTTCATTACATCACAGTGGAAAGCAATTTATAACCTCAATAGGGTAAGGTGGTAACTAACTAAAGCCGAAGACACCCACCAATTCACACTTAATTAATTAGGAAACAGAGTACCCAAAATCTTCACTTACGACAATCTAACCCAGGACTTTAGAGCAATCAATCAAGCATAAAGATGTATTAAGGATAATTATAAAAAAATGGTGGGTCACGTTTTTATAATACGATATAAAAGTTAATTTTTAAATGAAGAAATATAAAGACGTAATAAAAATTGGAAGGCTTCTCTTATTAAAAAAAGGGTACTTTAGAAGGGTGTAAAAACTCAGAAAGAGGATAAAAGGTCCAGTAGGGCGTTAAATCTTAGAATGGTATTAAAATCCCAGAAATGTTGTAAAAACCCAGAAAGGTCATAAAGCTTAAGGAAGGTGAAAAAATGTAGAAAGGTTGTTAAAACTTACTTCCTTGTCCTCCTGTAGCCACATCATACAGCGTCCCAATTAAGTTGATAAAAACTAACAAAGCGACGACTCCAAGGAAGAACTGCTGAGGGAATGTGATGACTTCTTCTTTGGTGTGTTCGTTGGTTGAACAGGACATGGTCTGTAGGGAGGCTCGGAAGCCAGGAGCTAGTGCATGTCTCTCCACACATTTTTCGAACCGCAACGTGTTGTTTTTCTCGTCTGATGGACATCTTGACGTGAGGCAGTATCCACGTTGGAGTAGGGTACGATCAAAATTTCGAGAGTCTGATGAATATTCCTGTGAAAATATATATTTGAAGTGAAATTTCTCAACCTTTTCATTTAACTAGCTTTTGTGAGTGTTAAAGTGACCACTATTTGATGTTTATACAACTTTGTCGCAGCCAATACTTTTCAAATCTCTGATATCTTCCAAGATATCTCTATTTTCAAGAAGTTCATGGCAGTTTTGATCTACACGAAATATACAACTTATATAATGTATTTATTTGGATAAGAAATAACACTGTATTGTATAAAATAGCTTGACAAATAACTCTTTTATATTTGTATCATGCAAGTGATAAAAATGGTTATTGTGGGTTATCTTTTAGAGATAAATAAATACCATTGCGGACTTTTTTATTGATGTTTATAAGATATACAATTCCGTTGTACAATAATTTAGTTTATATTTTAATAAGGTACAGGGGCGTAGGGTTCTCCGCCGACAACGTCATTAATGGGATCCATTATTTAATTTCCTATTCTGTGGGCGTTCTTGGGTAATGTTGGTGCAATCAAACACTTTGTTAATTAACTCGGATTATAATGTTCCCGATATCAATTTACACAAACTCATTAACAATAATAGCTAGGAACGCGACAGTTTCAATAGTCGACTACTCCGGCCGACCGCCACTCGAGAACTGCCGAGAGACGTGTCGGACTGCCAATTATTGACTCTGCCCCCTCGCCGATACACAGATGGCGCCAGGGTTCCACAGACTATTACACTCCGACATATATTTTACATATAAACCTTCCACTTGAATCACTCTATCTATTGCTGAAAATTTCATTAAAATCCGTTGATTAGTTTAAAAGATGTAAGGAAATAAACAGCGGATATATTCAAGTCAGAGCAATTCATTCCCTGCTAAGCTTTTTATATCAGTAATCCTCAAAATTAGAATATGATTTATAACTAATGGATAAGTATCAATAGATTATGAAGAGATGATTTATCGCATTATAATGGTTCGTAATACATTGCTTCACGGTAGGTCAGTTGCGGAAAAATTACTGTTTATATTGATGTTATTAATAGGTATGTTTAACTAACCGTGAATAATAAATTGGTAAGCTTGATTAATGTTATTATAAGAGGCGTTAACTTCATTGTCAACGCCTCTAAGTAAATTATATATTTAATCCTATCATTTATGCATATCATTTAATAAAGACGGGTGTTGAAAGCCAATCATTAATTATATAAGGGATTATACATCTCTTATCCTTATGTTATCAGCGAATTCTGGCTTTTCTCCGATAAATTATGAGGCGAGAGGACTGCAGCTTGAAAAGGCCGATAGTAACCGGCAATATAGATGGAACTGGGTCTCCAGGCTTTCACCAACACTATAGGCTGACCAACTAAATTACACCAAGCCATCTATGTTCTATACGATAGAAGATGGCCACTAACTATTCTGACGCTGCTCAGAATTAATGTAGCGAATTCTGACTTTTTTCTAACACGTCATGAGGCGATAGAACTGGAGCTAGGAAAAGCTAATAATAACTGGCAATACAGGCGGAAAAAGATCGCCAGGCTTTCACCAACACGATGGGCTTACCTACGTTCTATACGCTAGAGGATGGCTACCAACAGAAATAGGTGGAAAGCATGGACCTGCTCAAGATTAGGATCTTACAAGGACTACGATCTTCAGGCATAAAGGAACGTCTATAGAGAGACACAAATTCTGGTTGCCTTTTTTTTCTATAAATAATCTTTATTCTAGTGGGCTTAAAAAGCTCTGAAAGTTTATACCTTTTGTTTAATTGTGGGCTCTTCTCAGATCAGGGCGCGAAGGAACCATCGTCACTTTAGATTGTAAGTCGTTCTTTAATGTTATCATCAGTCATTAAAAGATATTTGACGATTCATAAGTCCTGTAATAGGCCTACTTGAATAAAGATATTTTGACTTTGACTTTGACTTTGAAGAAACTCAGTAGTAACTTGTTTTTGTAGGTTACATTGTGTAAATATTTCGGTTCCAAGTGGAATCATTTCTTTTATTTTTTTTTGTTATTTGTTGACATATTAGCACACGACTGTGATCACGCCTGATGGTAAGTGATGATACAGTCCTGAGATGACGCCGTGCTATCACGTTAAGTTGCAATTTACTTCTTATGGTTTCTACCCAGCATCTTCGTTGATAGGGTGGCTCGGGGGCTTCTACCAATCCATCCTTAGAATACAATTACCTAAACCCGCCTAATTTGGGTATCGAACCTGGGATATTTGCTTGCAAAGCATAGCGAGACTATCATATGCCGTCGAATGTGATGTTTCTCAAAATCAAAACAGGTTGTACTCAGCTCAGCTTGGTAAAGTGTATATATTTAAAAGGCACTTGTAGATAACAAAAACTACTTTAATATAATTTATCATCTTCTCAGATTGACAGGACCATGCTTGTTGATAACGTAACTGTAGGAAACATTTAAAATAAAATAATCCAAATGTCATTCTTGAGGTTTTTTTGGAGAATCTAAAAAAGTAGAGAAATTAATGAAAACTTTAAACTGTATAAACTCTATGACGCACTCTTTTGTTGTCGTGACTTTAGATTATAAGTCGTTCTGTAATATCACCGTCAGTTATATTAGAAATAATATAAAACGATATTTGACTCAATAGTGCTGTAATAAAGTTGAATAAAAATAATTAAAAAACATATGTATCTCATGACACCCGACAGATGTTATAACTTTAACTAATCTAAGTTGAACTATTCAACTAACTTAGTTTATTATTTACATGTTATATATATTGATACGATAATGTAAGGAAGGGTTCTTGATGAATAAAATCTTTTATTGATTAGGTTTTAGATTATATGCTCATTGTCAAAGGTATATGTCTATCGCACAGAGGTACCCCAATACGGCAGCGCTGTTAGCGCTGTGTTAGAGTGAGAGAGGAGAAGCCTGCCTATCGCGCGAGAGAAAGAGAAGCCAGGAGTTACGTAACGAAGCGTTGTACCCCCTCATAAGATGTTATCCCTTCAAAAACTGTATATTTTGTAATAAAAACTATGCTGTTATTATTTGCTTCTATGCTATTGTGAGAGCACGTAAAAGAAGGAAACTTCTTTTGGGAGAGAATGAGAGCATGGCTTATAACGGTTTGTGGCAGCCTAACCCTACATTTACATATTGGCTTATCTGATGGACAACAGTAAATGACAGCTGGGGAGGATCCCCAGTTAATATATATGAGTTATAACGTAACTATATTTGTGTATACACATTTTACAGTGACAACCTTTAATTTGTTTAATTGGGTATATTGCCTTTCGTAAATAATTTATTATTGTTATTATAAAATTGATCACCTTTATAAGTGCGAAAGCGGCATTGGGTCTATCGGCTGACAGGCGAAACGTCCCGACGCAGTAGAGGCCGTCACGCGGTATCAGGCAACGCTCGTAGTTGTCCAGGTGGTACAGACGAGGCAGCTGGACTTGATCTTCATCTGGAAACACGGACAAAGCACTAGCATAAATATTTTTTATATATAAGTAGCTCCTGTCTGGAAGTACGACTACATCTATTTGTTTATGTAACTCAGTTGACAGAATACTCTACGATTTCTTGGTAGAAAAGAAAATCGCAATAGAAAAATTAACAATCATCCCATAAAATTAAAGAATCCATTCTCGAGTTATAACGTAAAAAGCAATTAAAAAGAAATATAAAATTAATAAGTGGTAGAATTGTTGACGTGTCACTATTAGCTTTTTTACAGTATTTTTTTTTCACTCACACTATTTGCATTAGATTTTCTTCTTGCTTTAACTCCATTATGTTTTTTCTCTAGCTTCGACTGTATTACAGTTTTTTTTCTCGCTTCAACTGCATTACGTTTTTTTCTCGCTTTAATTCCATTACGTTTTTTCTCTAGCTCCGACAGTATTACGTTTTTTTTTCTCGCTTCAACTCCATTACGTTTTTCTCTAGCTCCAACTGCATTACGTTTTTTTTCTCGCTTCAACTCCATTACGTTTTTCTCTAGCTCCAACTGCATTACAGATATTTTTTCTCGCTTCAACTCCATTACGTTTTTTCTCTAGCTCCGACTCCTTTACATTTTTTCTCTAGCTCCGACTGCATTATGTTTTTTCTCTAGCTCCAACTGCATTACAGATATTTTTTCTCGCTTCAACTCCATTACGTTTTTTCTCTAGCTCCGACTCCTTTACATTTTTTCTCTAGCTCCGACTGCATTATGTTTTTTCTCTAGCTTCGACTGCATTACAGATATTTTTTCTCGCTTCAATTCCATTACGTTTTTTCTCTAGTTCAGACTCCTTTACATGTTTTCTCAAGCTCCGACTGCATTATGTTTTTTCTCTTGTTTCAACTCCATAATAATCTGAGTAAGACTTCCTAAAGTTTTGATTTTGAATAACATAATACAAAATTTACTTAAATCTGTACTTATATGATCAAAATTAAGTGAAACTAAATTAGATTAAGTAAACTGTGAAGTTGTGGCTGTAAGTTTCTTCGTTTAAATGATTCTGTTGAATATGTCACTTAATTTCGAAAGGATTTCAAAGCACATATTTAATATGCTATAAATATCCTCATAATGAGCCATCTTACCGGTTTAATAGAATAATACGACGAGTCCCCGCTGTGTCTGTCTAGATATTTGATTAACATCAATAACAAGGAACATTTTTATTACTAAACGTAAAAACCAACCACAAAAATATTCTTTTCTTAGCTTTTCCTTAAGTTCGATCTCATTCTCTCTTATATCCTTTAACGATTATTATGTACAATATATTAAACATTAACATTAGTGAGAAAAAACTTAAAATGTAAAAAAAGTATGGTAAAGTAAGTAGCAGCCCATTAACGTCCCACTGCTGGCCACAGGCGTCCTCACTTATAGGGGCGAAAGTTTTTAGGGCATAGACCCACCACGCTGCTCCACTGCAGGCGTGTAGTTATAGTTACACAAATGCACTATCTATTCCTTCACTCTCACACTCCGATGTCACGATTCGATATCACCGGAGAGAGATCAGCTGCATAAAAAATATGAATGGAATCTTACGTTATAAAGGTGAAGTTTGTCGAGGAAGCCTTTAAGCTACATAACACTGTATTACGACAAAAAGGAGCGGGATATTTGTGAAAAATGTTGCAAAAAATAGGGGAAAAGATTCCTTTTTAGAGTTGTCAATGCATGTGATGTGGAAACCTTTAAAGTTACGCAATAATGATGTACGTAATAATTGCTCCTCTCAAAACGTTCTACAATAAAGTCCAAATCACCATATGTCTATCTTTCAAGGTTGACTCAGTATAACCCTTTTTACATTTTGTACTATATTTCAAAGAGTAACTGCGGACTTTCTTGGCGGTTTCGTCTAAACACAATCGGATTTTCTAAACGGTGGTAGACTTGGTACCAACGGACTTGAACATTTTGATATTATAAGTTAAATAGGTTAGCGATGTTTTGCGTCGGAAACCACCGCATATTCGAGCGGTATACATTAGCTTCACTCGTATATTTCTAGATAAGATACAATACAAAATGTCACACGAGTCAATTTTTATTACAGTATGAACATAAAAAGGCAAGGCCATCGAAAAAAAACATTCGCAACGTTTTAACGCTTTCTTAAATCCAGGAAACTAAGTAATTAGCATCTTGTTAAAATCAATATTAAAATTATATTTGTTCAAGTAGGCTTAACAGTCTTTTCAATCAAGTCTGTCCTTTAATATTGAATCTATACAATATATCAAGGATGTACGGATTTAAATAAAGGATATTTTATAAGCTTTGATAATGCCTAACATTTCATAGACAAATACTTGGATCAAATCGCACCTTGCTTGACAAATACTTGCTGCTCTGAAAAGGCTTTCTTTAGTTTCCAAGAAGGCTTTCAGTGTGTCACCAGTTACGTTAACCGGTGTGAAACCTTTGACTGTCTCCACAAGCAGAGCGTTAAATGAAACTTGGATTTGGGCAGTGTTTGGGAGGAGTCTTTAAAAATTCTCCATACCCTAATAAAGCCTTACTTGGTTCAAATCGCACCTTCCTCGATAATTACTTGGATCAAATCGCAACTTCCTCTATAAGTACTTGAATCAAATCCAACACTCTTGTTGACACTTGGTTCAAATCGCACCATCCTCGATAAATACTTGGTTGAAATCGCACCTTCCTCGATAAATACTTGGTTCAAATCGCACCTTTCTCGATAAATGCTTGAATCAAATCCAACTTCTTCGATAAATACTTTGTTCAAATCGCACCTTTCTCGATAAATGTTTGAATCAAATCCAACGTCTTCGATAAATACTTGGTTCAAATCGCACCTTCCTCGATAAATACTTGGTTCAAATAGCACCTTCGTCGATAAATACTTGGTTCAAATCCAACTCTCTTTGACAAATACTTGGATCAAATCGCCCCTTCCTTAAAAAGTACTTGGCTCAAATCGTGTCCATTGTTTCAATATTAACCGAAGTTTATCAGTATGTTATACATATAATATGATCTAATAACCGAGCGAAGACGGGGCTAGTTGATAGTAATATTATAAAGAAAGACTAGGATATCAGACTTCGATTGAAGGTCTGTCTTAGCAAAAAAATAGATGTCTAACCATACTAAGCCATGCTGGCTTAAGGAAATTGTTACTTCCTTGAAATAATATCATCTATTCGATTAATTAATATATGTTTACACATTTTTATGCATTTAATTACTGATAAAAATAATCAATACTTAGTGCAAATACATTACATTAAAAGGCAAAGATCAAACTTGAGGCCGCGAAAGCGAGACCGGCTATAGTCAAAAAATCATGAATACTTATCAAATAAGGAAATATTTTTGATATATTTCGTAATTTATTTCATTAATCTTAAGCCGGTTTGCTTCTAGAAAAAATATTCTCAGGATACAGTCGAAATAGTTTTTTTTGCTACGAAATGTTTAGGCTTTGCACTCGCTTTAATTAAGGGCATGGAAAGTTATTATAAAAGTAACAGCCTATTCACGTCTACGTTTGTGCTATGAGCAATTTTTCTAATGTTTCTACCCGTTAGAATCTTCTACAAAGTATAAGATAAATGTAAAAAAGATAAATCACATCCGCAAAGTCGTTGCCAGGTTATGGCGTGAGCAAGGGCGTGGCCATCATTCAATTCCTAGGTCACATTCTTCCCTTACCTAGTTAAAATATTCAAAAGTTAATAAAATCCAAATTGTCAATACAATCTGTTCAAATATCAATTCATAAATTATATTTATTTTTCTAAAAATAATTGTACAGCGCTATTTTTTGAAAGTACTCGTAGAGATTTTAGTTTTCTTTCTTTGAAATTATTTTCAAAAAATTTGTATCAGATATAATTGGATTGCCTTAATCATTTTTATTGGACATGTTATATATATTAGATGGTAAAATTGATACTTAGCAGTCTCAGGGTTTAATAAAAGGACAGTATTTTTTTAAAAGCTGACGATTATGTCAAACCCTACATTTAAAAAAGTTTACATTGTCCAAAGCACTGAGGAGGTTTTATTAGAAAAGTTTATATTATCAAATTTTATTTTAATTGACTAAGTTTGTCTTTGAGTTTTGGACTGAAAAAAAGCTTATTTATTGAAAAGCATTAAAGAGATTACATTAGAAAAGTTACTATTACTATGGTGGTTGAGTTTTCTTAAAAGTTCTGACGTTTCACACAACTTTCTTAATGTTTTCCTTCATAGGAGCTTTCTCTTAACGACAAAAAAGAACATATATTGATATAGGAATAGATTAAATGAAATAATCTATATCGCAAGTCGGAAAAATGAAAACAAAATCTTTAAAATCGGTTGAGTATTTTCGGAGTTTATCGGGGTCAATTACCGTTGCAAGGGAGTTTTATGTAGACAATTTTGTTAGTATTAATTCTATAGATATTTAGATTAATTATTAGTGTAATATTGGACGTACCAGTGAACTCTCTAGCGGCTGCAGCCGCAACTAGCGAACACAGAATCACTCGCAACATCGCGTCGACCCCCGAAGGGCTACACTGGCATTACTACACGCCGCACCGGAAATACCACGCTTAAATAAACGACCTGCCACTGGAAGCACAGCCACGGGACAACAGCTAGCTAGACAAGCAATGAAGGTACGACAAAACATAGTTAAAACAACTACAAATCGCGCTATCAGTTTTATTTCTTCGGCTTTCATGGTCTCTTCATCTTGGACTGAAGGTATAACCTTATTGCAGCTTCTTATGAAAGTTAATTCAACATAATTCGCGAATGATAAAGATTTAACGCGAGTAAAAATCTATTAAAATCTTATTAATGATGAAGAAAAATACAGATTTCTTAGTTTTTGAATGGTTATTAGTGTGTTCGTTAGAAACAAATGTACCATGGGTTTCGTTTGATTCTACCGTAATGAAACCGCCATTAAACTCAGTATTCTATGACCCTTCTCCTCTCTGAAAGCGGCATGCCCGGAGCACCTGTGGGTCAGCAAAAACTGCGTGTACTGCACCAGAGATCACAGCAATATCATCCAGCACTCGCTCTCTGCGGATTTCTGCGTCATAACTGTTGCGAAGAAGGATACAATCGCTTGTCATATCTTCTCCCTGGTCACGATAGCCCTCGTTATAGAAGGCAGGGAAAGCCAACTACCCTCATAAGTGAGGTGTGACTACAGCACTAACGCACTCACGGCCTTCCTCATTTACTTCCCTCCATGGCATGCTACAGAGGAACCGCCCAAAGCAACCCTACCCAGATTAAGTGTAACATTCAGTACCCATGACCAGGTTACAAACATTACCATTTCAATTATCTTCAACATTATAATAGGCTTTATGCTATTGACATATTTATTGAAACGCAAATTTAATACGGACTGCANTATGCTTAGCTCGACAAATGATTTCGGATGCTTAAAGTTAATGTTATTAGTGACGGCTTCGCTGGCGCTTTAGTTCGAATACTAGCTTTTTTCAGCAGAGGACCTGGATTCCTTTTGTTTTTCTCGCTGCGAAATGGTTTAACGCACCCCGACCAAAAAGTCGGGATTGTGGGACTCATTGAAAAGACAGAACGTCCACTAAAAACCACTGGGTTTTCTCCGTCATCCTAAAGTGGGGCACCAGTGACTTGCTTGCGCAATCCAATATGGTGTCCCGGATGACGCCGAATCAACATTCGAGGCTGTAGGACGGGGAGCACAAATAGAGATGATGCCGTTGTGACACCTACGCCGAGCATTCTGCCACAATATTATACGCCGTATCGACGGGGGCACCGCAGTCCTGACAGATGGGCGATTCCACCCGGCACGCAATATACAGGTACTTCCTAGACAAAACCATGCCCGGTGATCACCTGCACCAGTCTATAGGAGAGAGTTCCATGATACCTCTTCGGTCATGACACCTGCTATGGGTGACTCAAGATCCTCCCTCCATTTTATTACCAGATTACTTTCAGCTAGGACCTCGTCATTACTAGGAATTTCTCTTCTCGTCCTAACTTCTTGTTTACATTGGTACGTAGCGACGAGGACTGCCGCCCATTTAGGATCACCCGCCAGAAATGTCGCTGCCGCCCAGGACTCCGTACGGTACCCACGAATCGCCCTAACCCTTATTACGCTCTGCGCCCTTCGCTAGAGAGTTTTATTACGAGTGGTCAGAGCGCTTGCTCATACGGATGCGCCATACGGTGCCATACTAGCGACTCCTCCAGCGCATAACTTCTAACAAGGTCCTGGATTCCTGGCAAATTTTGGAAAATACATTTTCTAATTCTTCTGAGTCTGGATAGGTGACAGCTTTCGACTGTGATAGTTACCAGCCTACCAGCAAACAAGTAGAAACCGTGAGAGGTAAATTACCTAGTATTAATTAGTCAAGTTAGCACGATTCCAAGTTAGATTATACCACTTCCCATCAGAGAATACAGTCAATCGCTAACCTGTTAGCAATAAAATAAATCTATTGACGTATAAAACAAATACAACGATACATCGTGACATAACTCGTTGGAAGTGATTTAAAAAATTAATGATTGTCTGGTTATGTAGATTGCTTAGGTACACTATAAAGATTTTATCTGTTAATCTAAATACGTGTTATATTTCAAATAATTTAACAAAAATCCGGTGCCTTATAATGACGTTTAAATAAACTCATAAATATTTATATACGAGCTAAACTACGTTTTACTCGCTTACTTTGCTTGTATGATTACACAACATTTAAAATTTGCATGTAAAATAGCTGTTTTCGCGCAATTCCCGTTCACGTGTTTGGGGAGATCAGTATTTAGTGATATTGCGAAAGGAGACACCCATAGACTAATTAGTAACAGTAGTATTCACTTAAAGTATACTTATTTTATCTCAGCCTCGAGTCCAATGACCTAAAATGTTCCTTAAATATATAGCACTAGACTATATTGGGCCACTTCTCTATCATTAACTTAAAATTCATTCTTTTAAATGAGCAAGTGAGTTTAGTTGTTCAAAACTATCATCGTGTTATAGTCTTTCCAATGTGTGGGATTTGGATGGTTGTGAAGTCTATTTTTTTTTACAATTATCAAACAATCTTAACAAATTAGTTTGTTCCAGATTAAATCGAAATGTACAGAATCACTTTTTTAATTCGAGCACCAAATGAAAGCTCTATTACCATTGGAAATAGAAGCTAATCGTCGTCGTCGTTTCAACCGATGGACGTCCACTGCTGGACATAGGTCTCAGGAAATGATGCCCACAAGGCCCGATCTTGTGCGGCCTGGCTCCAGCGATCCTCCTTATATTGTCGGTCCACCTTGTGGGGGGTGTTCCTACACCTCGTCGTCCGGTGCGGGGTCGCCATTCCAGCACCTTCTGGCCCCAACGTCCATCTGTCCGTCGGACTATGTGCCCCGCCCATTGTCACTTCAGGTTCGCGATTCGTAGGGCTATGTCGGTGACTTTGGTTCTGCTACGGAGCTCCTCATTTCTGATTTGATCGCGTAGTGAAACTCCGAGCATAGCCCACTCCATCGCACGCTGAGTGACTCTGAGCTTCCGAATGAGGCCCATAGTCAGCGACCAGTTAATGTTTATACCGAAATTCCTATTGAAGCCAAGAAGTTCTAGTATTGTCGCATTTAGCGCCCAATATTATCAGTTGATGTAGAATAGAAATCAATGTATACATTAGAAAATATATTGCACACGTGCATAACGTGATTTAAGAAGAAAATGATATCCTAATATTGATACATTGATTGAAAAAAATGTTACCCGAGTTCTTCTTAAAATAAGTGGAAAGAAATATGTTCCTATACAAAATATGATATATATATATATATATATATATATACACAAAATAATACACTGACGATTCAAAAGTATTGTAAAAATCCACTTAGATAAAGTATTTATTTACTCCAAGATATTCTTTATAATATGTCAATCACTTTCAAGGCTGCATAATATGTATTAATATCTAAATATTCTTTATCCAAAAGTCGTAACAGGCTCTTCCAAATCGTTCACAACACTGAATACTGACACTGACAGGAAGCTGTTCTTTCTCAAAGATAATTTCTACTATATTAAAAGTATCGAAACAATCAAATGCAAATATTATTATCGTTTAAATAATCCTCAGTCGTATAATATACCGTAAGTAGATTGACTTTTACATACAATTTAACATTTATGTGAGGGTAGGTCTAAGAAAAATAAAAGACACCTTCCTTTCCTGTTTATTAATGATCGCAAAGTATATCTGATAGCCGGAAGAATGAAAAGGAAGCATAAGTCCGTTGAACTCATAATTGTTATTAAAACAGTGAAAGTATCCCTTTTCAAGGTCAAAACCTTGCGTTGGCCGAATGTGATATAGATTTCAAAGTTTTATTCGTAGAGTGTAGCTGTAATTATTCCAGAATTGACTGAAATACATTTAAATATGTATTAAATATAAATAATGTGATCATTTATTTAAGTTTCAAGTATTTTTCTTAGTATTAAATTTTAATTTTGCGCCTAGTTAAACATTGTTAGCAAAGTTGTACATCTATAATTTTGTTCTGAACTTTATTCAGGCGTTCCATTTATCTATTTAACTTGATGTGTGGTTAATAATCGAATTTCGCCTTCAATTAACCAGATAGATAGATAGATGAAGAGGTAGGTTAGCATTTGAATTATACATTGGCGAAAGGAGCTTCTTTTCTTTAAATTAATTATTCAAAAATCTTCGTCAAGTTGCAGATCTCTCTTTACTTAAAACTGTCTACTTTGCTCTAGTCCAGTCTATTATCACTTATTGCATTCCAGTGTGGGGTGGGGCCGCTAAAACCTTATTTATGCCCGTGGAGAAAGCACAGCCAGCACGTCTAAAGGTATTAACTAAAAAGTCCAACTAAAGACTTATATGAACTCTGTGATGTGCTTTCCGCCAGAAAAATATATGTCCTTCATACGGTTTTATATAAACATAGCAAATTACCAAATAGTCCAAATTCGGCAACTACACAACGGAGAGTTGGTCCCGCTTGTGTTCCTCATTTCAGCCGAACCACTTTTTCTAGACGCCATTACCCCTTCCTTAGCTGCTTATTATATAATCGGTTGGATCAGAGTCTTAAAATTTATTCTCTAAATAGCAAACTGTGTAAAATTGAAATTCGCACATGGCTAAATAATGCCTCCTATGCAGAAGTTGAGGATTTGTTTATCACACGTTAATTCACCTTTCAAGTACAATTCACACAAATACACTTTTAGAAATTCTAAACGCTATCTACAATCGCAAACGCATTTTAACTCATGAATCATCGCACAAGCTTAGTCTTGGTTAGTTGTTAGAGCTTCAGTTTGGCGACATGGAGTAATCAATCTTCTTCCGTGGACTCAACCTCCTTGTAGAAGACCAAATAACCACGACACAGTTTATAACTAATGCGGTTATATGGTCTTTTCACGCGCGATTAAAATGTTGTGATCTGATTTATCTTTTTTGGTCAATAAAAATATATTATAAATATTTTTTGTTAATTTAGCTTATAAATGTATTCTTTCAATCTTTTAAACGTCACGAGAAACTTATATAATGCGCCTGGCAATGTATTCAACAATATTATATTAAATAAATATACAGGTATATCAAAACTTAACAAGATAGACATCTTTTCAGAAAACGAAAATGTAGACTATAGCCAACTTCAGGGTGTCGGTTTTTTGTGACGGTGTGCGCGCATCTTAAAAATTTACTCTCATCATTTTTCCATATCGCGCCAAAAGAACTTCAATCATTCAGGTGTTTTATTTACTTTGGCGTTGGTGTTATTTTTTGGTTCAATAAGTACAAATACACGGCGATATATCAGTGGTTAGGCATTTAAACTTGTAATAGTCACGGATTCGAATCCTGGACAAAAATGTCTAAAAATTATTGTTAATTTAATTGTCGAGTAAAAATCATCGCTGTGCTATTGAATAATGGGAAACATCGCGAGGATAAGGAGGAAAGTGTTTGAAGAAAGCGTGACAGTCACTTATATAATCTTCTGACACCAAAATCTAGAAGTCATTTGCCAGGCTGTGCATACATATATATCTTTATCAATCTTGGACTCTACATATGTTTAATAATACAAGTGAAGATCATTTCAATGACAGAAATGCTTGGAATTATATCTAGTTTCATTTACATAACTATTATAATTAATTTATATGTGTAATGCCAAAACAGTACCATAGAAGAAGAATAGTAGAATAGTAGAAATATGATAAATAAGGACACGTGATTAACTTTTTCGTGGATTTTTCTCAGCACGAAGACGAAAATTAGTAACATTAGATCATAGGTCGTAACTTAACATCATCAGAATCAGAACTATATTTCATGATTTAAGAGTGCTATAAAAGCCTACTTGAATATGAACCAGGGGCGAGGAGGTTTGTGCCCAGCAGTGGGACGTTAATAATCTATTAGTTAGGTACTTCCAGTAAATTAATATGTCAATTTTGTGCCGGTTAAAGCCGGTCGCCGGTGTCGGTGTTGGATTGCGTTAACACAAACTGGCCTTACGTCGCGTAACGCACGCGGAGCCATTACACAGGCGTACCACTGTTAGGATTTTTTATTACTACATACATATAGCATCATGCTTCATTCACTTCGAGGTAGGCAGAGACCACGTCCTTCCACTTGCCACGATCCTTGCATATCTCCTTCGCTTCTTTCATTCTCATCACCAAACCTTTCATACAAGTTCGTCGGTTTAGAGTACTCTTGACCTGGCCCTTATTTAAAATGTCCTGGTCGTCCCCTTCCAACTTTCCCATTCATTCATTCTCTCTAGTCTAGTCAGTCTCCTTTCATTCATTCTCTCTACGTGCTCAAACCATCCAAACATACCATTCTCAATTTTAATCACTACATCTTTTTTATACCACAATGTTCTCTTATCACACTATTTCTCAACGGTCTCATCTCTACCACATACATTTTACTTTTATTCTTCTTCTGCCACACACAACTTTCACTACCATACATAAGTGTTGGCACCAACGCTCCTCCATGCGCAGCCAGTCTGACCGTTTCAGACCACCTGCCCATTCCTAAAGGCCTTCTGTATCCCCTTCCCTTCCTTCTATACCCTTTAGTGTTTTAGACATATCTTTCGAATTAAAACATGTACTTATATTTGGGTCAGTGTAAATATAAAAATGTTACTTTCGTTGTAAATATACTTAGCTTAAGGATTTCTTTCAAATTCCTTAATCTGTTATGCAATTTGGCATGTAAATATCTATCTACCTCGCGGAGGGGCTCATAGATGCAGTGGATTTACTTCGACCTTTGCGGATCTCTTATACACCCTCCATTTATTAATTTAGTAATTATAAAGTGGGTTTTATGTCAACCGGTTGTGGGTAGCCCATTCCAAGTAAATATATAGGTATATTTAATGGAGGATTTGATTACAGATGAACAACAATATTAGAATCGAAGTTACAACTTAATATTTATTAACAATATTTTACAAAGAATCACGTAAGATGAAAGTCAACCTAACCTATCGGCAATAAAAAGACATTGTGTGGTTTGTATGAAACCAAGACCCGAAAGTAAATCTTTTTAAATTTGAACGAATGAGTGAGAATATTGTATAAGTGTTGTCAGCTGATTGGCTTTGGTTTCTCCGTCTAACTTTACTATCGCTTTAACCCCGTCTTGTGGCCGCTTGTAATGCGACATGCGATACATGGACGGAACAATAACAGGCGATAGAAAAAATTGGCACTTTACTAATAGTTTTTTTATTTTTAATGTAGGCGTTTCGAGATATAACCGTCCGCTGTATTCGTGGGCCGACATTGGACCGAAAGGGAAATTAATCTTTCTAATGAGGTTAATACGCTGAGCATACCGCTGTTATGTAACTATATCTATATATTATTTAGATATATTGAATGAGCAACAACGGCCTATACGAGTATACAAAATTAGCTTAGAGATGATGACGGAAACGCGATCTGAAACCGGATTCCTTTTTTTTTAATTCAGGAGAGGATCCTCGTAATGATTTCGTTTTATAAGATATAGCTCGTTCTTGCGTTCCTATTTGCACAATAAACCTGCAAGATAAAGGATTGTGTATGTATCAATGTAATATAATCTGGAGGAAGTGAAACTCCTTTGGGTTACATTGTATTGAACTCTATAATATTTATTATATTAAATGCATGTTATGTATAAATATGTTGTGGTATTTTCCTTGTAAAGTGTGTCTTGAGTACAGTAGAGACCCAAATGACTCTCTCATACGAACCTCGCGTAAAGTAAGTAGTAAGTAGTAGTAGAATAAAAGTAAAGTAAGTAGCAGCCTTTTAACATCCCACTACTGGGGGGTGGGGGGGTGTTCAAGTATAGGTTCGTGGGCTACACTTACTCCGGCATTACTCCCGGGATGTTCAAAATTTTCCTCACAATGTTTTCCTCAACTGAAAAGCGCAAATTGGCAAGAATCAAGCACCCAAGTTTTTTTTTATAAAGACAAACTTAGTGGTACCCAGGGTGCTACGACGATGTAACGAATACTACGGCCGAAATTGGATTGCATCTTATTTCGAAAGAGGTTAAAACATATATCTGCCCCTAAGTATAAACGGTTAACTGGCATTTGAGACATTTTGATGTTTTTGTATTTATATTATTCCATTTATCAAACTAGGTCAGAGTACACGAAACCCTAGCGATTCGCCATTCGATGGTTGGGAGTTCGCGACAAGAATTAGATATTGATGGCTTGACAAAGACCAGACACGTGCAACACATGGACCTATCATTTGCGACTGTAAAAAAGCTCAAAGATATTTCTTTTGGAACAATGTTAAACCTGACATTAAATCCATAGTTTCTTAGATGGGAAAAGCGGATTTAATGACTTACTTATTTAGATTGATGCAGGTGTTCACCAGGCATGCGTGCTTCGGCAAAAATCTGCATCAAATTGTTGGTAACCTTTGAGTGTGGAGTTCCCATCGAATTCCAAGCGGCACCTTCTAACGTCGCTAGTCGGGGACGATCTTACGCCACCGATCATAGTTGCCACTATATTCAGCAGCGAAACTGCATGGAGAGCCTTTGCCTCATTTTGTGAGTCTGTTACAAAAGGAGGTAAGCTCGAGGGAGAGAGAGCCTAATGCTCCTCTGTGCCAGAGGAGGTTGAGGAACAGTAGGCACACGGCCGCCCACCAGCTCCAGCTTACTTGAACCTTCTGTTGGAATCATCTGGGGTGCCGCCTGAGTTGAATGCACAGGCGAAATTCTGGTTTCCTACCTATTAGATGAAGAGAGATCTGCTGGGTTTTAGTGGGATTTCCGGTTGTCCAGCGAGTCCCACACTGCCGAATGTATTATTACTTCACTTCATTATGCGTTAACGCATTTGCCAAATAAAATTAGTTTCGCTGGCATCTGAAAACTTTTACAGGGGTTCATGTAGCCAAAACTTCCAGAAACCCTGAGAAAACCGAAGTCTTAAGTCATCGGATTTTTTTCATATAGTTCCTGAAACATGTCATTAGAATGAAAGGTAGTGCAGTAATAAATTAATATTTAAAATACTGCTAAAAAATTAAGATTTTATACCCGACTCCTTGAAACTCGGGGTAGTCGATATCATTTCCTGGGATGTCATAAATACATAGCATTCCCTTCGGGGTAGGCAGAGATCACGTCGTTCCACTTGCCACGATCCTTGCATATCTCCTTCGCTTCTTTCATTGTCATTAAACCTTTCATACAAGTTCGTCGGTTCAGAGTACTCTTGACCTGGCCCTTAGTTAAAATGTCTTGGTCTTTCCCTTCCAACTTTCCCATTCACTCTTGACTCATGAATCCTTTCTGTCAGTCTCCTTTCATTCATTCTCTCCACGTACCTTCTAAGCATGCTTAGATGTCATAAACATATCGTATATGTGTATGAAATATCCAATTTGGTTTGAATTATAGATAATTACCAACAAATAGTACTAGTCCTAAATCAGAAACCCCACTTTGAAAGTGAATCGATGTTAATGGTACAATTGGAGCGGTTACTGGGCAGTTGCTTCGGAATGCCAGTTGTGCAAGTGCCGCGCCGAGCCATCGCAGTGAGCACCATGTCGCCGGCGCGAGTGCTCGCTCTCGCGCTCCTGTGCTCGGGCTTGAACGCCGACACTCGCACCACGCCCCAGAGTAGCCCCCACGACAACGAACCAACAGTCATTTATAAACCAAACGATCCCTCGACTCCAAGTGACATCGAAAATGTGGTTAACGTTGAAAAAAGTGGTTCGGTTTCGAGCGACGGTTATAAAAGTGACAGCGCAAACCCGGGGCAGGATATTATATACAAATTGAGTGGTATGCAAATATTATATTGTTTGATATACATACTAATATTCTAAGCAATGATAGGTCAGTGGTGAGACGCGTAGATTCTCCTTCAGAGATGTCATGTGCTCGAAGCCACAGCGGGCACCACTAAGTTCTTTACAAAAGGAAACTGCCGTGCTTTAGGGTTAAGCTTCGTCGTAGCTAGTTACCATCCAAACAGCGAAGATGTACCTATGAATGAGGAGGCGAGTGCCCAGCAGTAGGACGTTATTAGGCCGTTCTTGCCTTTTTCGTAGCTTTAAATTAATATTTTTGTTTGTGTTATGTTTTTCATGAAAATTATGAGATGGACATAAGTTAGTTTTCGTCGCGAAAATAGAGAAAGTGAATTAAGGTTTAAAAGTTTGCTTGAGTTATTTTATCCTAAATTTGGGAAGAGAGTTTTGACCTATCTCCCCCTTCCAAGTAAATTTCCCGGGTTCGATACTCAGCGGGGCAAATTATTTAAAAATTGCCTTTTTTAATCCTACTAAAGAAGACGCCGCCATTCTATATAAAAACTCATAAGAGGTTTACATGAATCCATCTTTAACTGTACTGTGTGTCACTTACCATGATAATTTCACCATGAGCATATCAAATGAATAAATCCCTAGATTATAATGTTCTGTTTAATATACTATACGAAATGCTGTCATATATTGAAAGTCAAAGTCTTTTTTCTTACTGCGGGATAAAAGGTTCGCTTCTCAACTCCTGTACGCGGGACAAAAGTGCCTCGTTCTCTCTCGTGTTCGTAACTTCAACTTATAAATGCTAAAATCAGCAATATGGGACGTACCACTAGAACTCTTACATCTGGTCGTATGACGATGTATAGATATTTTTAAAAATACCTTTACTATTTTTTAACTATATAGTTTTAATACACAGAAAACATTGTATATAAAATTAACTGCATTAGAAATTCCGTTTCCTGTAGAAATTTCAGGATAAAAAAGTCAATGTAAGATTTGGAGTTCAACCGGCACATAGTAATATTCATTTTTTTCTCTTTTTATAATAGTAAAGGATACAATTACTACCACAGGGATTTCTATAGAGATGAGTCTCGTTATTTAATTAATTCTGGCTTATTCCATAAGAGTTATTTGTTTTTCTTTAAGCAGAAGGGTCTCTTTATTTAAATTTAAAGCAAGGAATTTGTCCTTTGTTTACTAAATTAGGAGTACTTTAAATTACATTACAGGTTAGAGAGTTTTCTTCTTTGTTATCTACTTTAAGACTTTTAAAAAAGAAATGATTGTACAACAGTATAGATTCAATCAAATTCCATTCGGACGAGAAGTCGTTGTAGATATTGTAAGTTCTTATTGTGCTTTTGTGTAAGACGAGGAATACTACGCCATGCCGCGACTCTTCGACCTGGACGAGTACTTCAGCTGCCTGGCTTTGCACAACACCTACTGCGTGGGCAGCTTCGAGCTGTCGTCCAGTGGAGACAATCAGCTGTTCGACACTATGCAGGTGAGTACTTGCGTTTCATTTATTGTCCAGTATTATATTTATAACAAAATGTCGTACTTCTTGAAGAGAAACATTCAAACAAAGAGCGAATCTCATATTACCGTCTTAATGTATTGAATACTATTCATTTATATAGACAAAAGACGGATAGGAACATACTTACGGCTTATTCTATTGGTGATAGATTTATTTTCAACGGAGTTCATTAAGCATATCACTCATCACGATATCTGCAAAAACATTTCCTCGATTAATTTGTTTAGCAAATTGATCCTCCATATTACGACCTCGCCTACATCTATAAGAACGGAATATTCCTACGAGATCCAGAACTACGCAGATGTTACCAAGCTTAGCAGTTAGTATGTCTTTCCTTGGCTTGGCTTTATTTGGCTTTCTCAGTTCTGAAGGTCATGTCTAAGAAAATTTTCCTTCAGAATGGTTTTTGGCTCCATTCAATCTTTTTCAGTTCCCCTTCCTTTAAGGCATACGCTATCGAACAGAACGTTACCCTCGGAAATGGACCACACCAGTGAGTAAATGTACAAACACGGGTCTTTTACCTTCGACCTTGACCAACACAATTGACTTTTCAAGGTTGACTGGGTGTTGTCGGCGAAAAATGTATACAAAGTAGGCAAGAATTATTTGATACATTTGTAGAATGCTTAGAATTACAAATAAAGACCTCTGGATCAGATGCCACGAAACATTGATGTATCGACGAAGTTTTACACCGTAAGTGGAACTGGTTTGGTCAAATAATCAGAAAGGTTCCTTAGACATTCCGAAACAGTTGGACGGGAACCCTCAAGGAAAAAGGCAGATGTGAAAAGGGCTGGCTTGACATGGCTTAATATGACGAGCATCTCCTAAATAGATCACAGTGGCGTTGCACTACAGACGCCCTCTGCCTCATCTCGGACTTTAAACATATACATCGTCGAGAGCCTTCAATTTATTTTAAACTGACCGAAAATGGTTTTGTTGGTCTCATCTACCAGCTATCCAGCACCACATCTCTAGAGCATCTATCCGTTGACGACATACTGCCCAGATAGCCCATAACCAGAATCGTTACATTAACATTTGAGTTTGAAGCTAGTGACGAGATGAGTCGTAATTATTTGAGCCGAGCAATGTTTCCCAATAACGCCGGACGTAAACAGACGCATTATTTAAATGAACTCGAGATTTGTTACGAAGTGAAAGGCGTTGCTATTGCATTGGATTAATAGTTCAATTTCAGTCTCACAATACCAGGCATCGTTATGATACCAGTATATAATACCAGTTTCCAATTCTGTGGGAATATTAGGAACCCGTTTCCAATGAGCGTCTAAATCGATTGGTTGGCCAATTTTCGGTGTATCATTCGACAGGACTAATTTTCTAAATTGTATGTTTAATTTGGTTGGAGGCTAATTAATCGTTACCACCCTACTAGCAAACAAAAAAATGCATTTAATTACAATACTATGAAGAAACCCTTAAGATATAACCTCTTACCAGCATACCACGTCATTATCTCTGACTGTAACATCTTTTACCATCAATTAAGATTACAGGCAGGGCAGCTGAGTCCGACAGCTTTAGGATGATAAAGAGTTGGAGCCGAAACCTCTTCAGTACACATTTTTAAATAAGGTCGAATATCGCGCCAACGAGGAGACCCTTGTCCATTTAGCTGCTGGGCATCCGGTTCGAAGGACCATATTTTGTAGTAGTTAAGATTTGCTTGTGCGATTGATAATACGTTTATTTCATCTTGGAAAATGTCTCCATGCACCCAGGACAGACCTATAGTGCATTCGGGAGCGTAAGACAAGCTAGAAAACCACAACTCTATCCTTTAGAGGAGCATTAGACGATCAATGGACGCAATCTACGCTGGAAATCGAACCCTGTATCTCTGCTATTACAGCGTCACAATATTATAAAAGCATTAAATATATAATATATTGTTGAATGTTTCGTCTCGTTGTTAAATATGTAATGACATAACACTAGAAGTGGGTGGAGTAAACGAGTAGATATCTATGTCAGTTCATTGCGTTGTCTTCCCAAAAGTGATAGTGGAATGTTTACACCGTAAGGGGGGCAATAAACTGTGCCAAAGACATTTTCAAAGATTTCATTGTTGGTCTATCTATAAAACGTATATCTAATGTATGAATATCTCGTGTTGTGTATTTGTAATCGTCGATCCTCAAAAGTAGCTCGATTTTTATGTGCTTTAAATCTTTCGCAAAAGGTCTGTGTCAATGGCAAGCTTTCTGCGGGGTCAGTGACAAAAATGGGAGTCCCACAGGGTTCCATATAAGGACCATTTCTGTTCCTCGTTTATATCAATGACCTTCCTTACTTTGTTAAGGGTGATCATGAGATTGTTCTGTTTGCTGATGATACTTCGCTATTGTTTAAAATTAATAGACGACAAACAAATTATGACGACGTAAACAGCTCTCTCAATAAAGTGGTACAATGGTTTGAAGCTAATAATTTATTGCTCAACGCAAATAAAACAAAATGTATTAAATTTAGTCTGCCTAATGTTAAACAAATGCAAACCATTGTTAAACTTAATAATGAGGAACTAGACCTTGTAGACAGTACCGTTTTCTTAGGCATTACGTTAGATAACAGATTACAGTGGGGGCCCCATATAAGTGGTCTATCGAACAGGCTCAGCTCTGCGGCTTACGCAGTTAAAAGAATTCGTCGTCTGACAGATGTTGATACTGCCAGACTGGTATATTTCAGCTATTTTCACAGCATTATGTCATACGGTATTCTACTTTGGGGTAATGCTGCTGATATAGATGCAATATTTGTGCTGCAGAAAAGGGCCGTTCGTGCGATTTACAATATGGGTCCAAGAGAGTCGCTAAGAAACAAATTCAAGGCAGTTAACATAATGACAGTTCACTGCGTATATATATTAGAAAACTTGTTGTATGTACATAAAAACATTGACTCTTTTAATAAAAAGAGTGAATGTACATCATATAACTTACGAAACCAAAACAAACTTGTTATAAATTCTAGTAGGCTGCATAAGATTAACAACTCATTTAAGGGTAACTGTATACGTTTCTATAATAAACTCCCACAAGACGTTCTAAAGATGTCAATTAATAAATTCAAAATCTTTGTTAAAAGAAAGTTGATAGAAAAATCGTATTATAATTTGCAAGAGTACTTAGACGTTTATTGCTCTAATTTTAATTAAAATATAGTAAATTAATATATTATTGTGATGATGATGGTAAAAAAAAAACCCGACTGAGCTTGTTGTGGGTTCTTCTCGGATGAGGGCGCGAAGGAACCCTCGTAACTTTAGATTTTAAGCCGATTTTGCGTACCATCATCAGACGTATATTAGAATCAGAGTGTGGAAAAAATATATAATTTGACGATTCAAAAGTGCTGTAATGTGGCTACTTGAATAAAGATATTTTGATTTGATTTCGCCCTTTACTTAATGGTCCTACGGTCGTAGGGGTTGAATTTTTTTACTATACTCAGTCACACTGCGCTAGAAAACAATTACGCGAAAATACGATGAATTTAAATACAATTACATTATATAATTTAATATAATATATGCCTCACCAGATTCATTTATTGTAATTGTACTAACGCACGTTTTTTTTGTATATGTAATTATATGAGAGTAGATCGTAGAAGTATATAATGCACCAAGCGAGAAAAGTAGTGCATTCTCGCCCCCGATATTCTGACAAACTTGCGTGTGCGGTACCTTACTTCTCCCGTAGTGCTTAATCGATTTTATCTTCCACTGTGATGATAAATCCAAGCTGTTCGAGTTAAATTTTCATTTAATTAATGGAAATGTAACTGTTATTTCGTCTTTTAATCCGCCTGGATTCCAGTCTGGGGAGAATGAGGCACTTTTATCCCGCATTCAGAGAATGAAAAGATGCTCTTTATTCGCGATTTCTTTGTTGATTGATACGGTGGAAGGTTTGCCGGGTCAATTAATACTACATAAAAAACGAGTGTGCCTGAGACCATACAACTGAAATAAAACATTTACATTCTCCACATTACTCCCCAAGACAGGCGTGCATCAAAGTATCAAAACTTGTTTAGTTTTATTTCAAAAACTCCTTATCAATGTTTAACCGCGAACAATTCCGAAACTATTCAACCGATTTTGATGACATTTCCTCAGTTGGCTGTTTTTGTTCCGGTTTAGGGTATAGGATAGGTTCTATTTTTTTTAAGCGAGAGACAACAACAACAAGTAGATGTCACGTTACATAATGTATAATGCAGAAATGTCACAAAATGCGTGGAGATGTCCTTCCTTTATAATTCCCAATGTCATATGTCTATCTTTAAAAATAACTCACTTTATATATTTAATCTTCTAACAAAATAATCACCTACAATGCGGTGATTGTTATACTTATTAAACTTAAATACCTTAGTTATATATATATCCCCGCTTAAAGTAAGTAGTAGCCCATTAACGTCCCACTGCTGGGAACAGGCCTCCTCCCTCATATGAGAGAGGGTTTTTAGAGCATAGACCCACCACGCTGCTCCACTGCGGATTGGCAGGCATAGTACACAAGTGCACTCTCTATTCCTTCACTCGCATAGTCCGATGTGACGGAAATCCCGAGATCAGTGCTCTCCGAGGCACGGGGGTGGATCACACCGCCAACTTCCCAACTTCGGGCAAATATTGAGAAAATCTTAAATAGAAAACTCAATATTGTTTTTTTGAAGTGGCCCGATCCGGGACTCGAACCCAGGCCTTATGTCTGTAGTCGATCATGCTAACCACTAGACCAATGAGGCAGTCATATCCCCGCTTGTTTAAGAGTAATTTCATTTCCTACTATTGATGAACACTACTTATATATATAAAAGTAGTACATACGTAAATGTAGCCAACTTTTAATTCGTCTGCATTAAAGTTTATGAAGTATCATAGAAACTATTGACTTATGAAAATAAAACACCATTTTGAATAGAATGTCGAGAAGGAGGTATATCGTGCTGACTGACAAGATGCTAATTACACTGAGTCGGTGAAACAGTATTGATACAGATAACAGACTTGTTTGATGTGATGATATGTCCCAGAATAATCTCAACAACTTGAAATTTGTTTTTCCATATTTCCTGCGGCGTCGAGTAAGTCAGTTAAGACTAAAAAACAAAAACAAATAGTCTTCATATAAATAATATAATGATAGTCATTACAAGTTGCAATTTCCTTTGTTATAAAAAAGCTAACAGTTTAATTCTTATGCGTTCAAACAGGCAATTACACGATCGATAATGGGCGAATCTATTACTACGAACATGACCTACTTTGTATATAATCTGTTGAAAACGAGATATTTAGTGATTATATTAATAATCATAAGAATGAATAAATTACTCTTCAAATGTTTACTCTACGCTGAAGATCAAGTAATACTTGCGTCATCCGCTAATGAGCTACAGGAGATGGTAAATATTATGAATAAAGCTTTGAAAGGGAAAGGAATGAAAGTGAATGTAAACAAAACGAAAGTTATGCTTTTTGAACGAGATGAATCTATGATGAATGGCAATATTTTGATAGATGGGGAACAAGTGGAAGAGGTGAAAGAATTTGTATACTTGGGATCTAAATTTACAAAAGATGGAACATGTGAAAGTGATATTGAAAGGAGAGTGAATGCAGGGAATATGGTAAATGGTGCTCTGCACGCCTTTATGAATAGCCAGATGGTGTCTCAAAGGGCTAGACTGGCAGTGCATGCTGGAGTGTTGGTGCCAACACTTATGTATGGTAGTGAAAGTTGGGTATGGCAGAAGAATCACAAAAGTAAAATAAATGCGGTAGAGATGAGAGCGTTGAGAAGCATGAGTGGATTAAAACTGAGTGACAGAGTAAGAAATAGTGTGATAAGAGAACGTTGTGGTATAAAAGAAGACGTAGTGACTAAAATTGAGAAAGGTATGCTTAGATGGTTTGGGCATGTAGAGAGAATGAATGAAAGGAGACTGACAAAAAGGATTTATGAGTCAAGAGTGAATGCGAAAGTTGGAAGGGGAAGACCAAGGCGAACGTTCCTGGACCAAATCCAGGACATTTTAAATAACGGCCAGGTCAAGAGTACTCTAAACCGACGAACTTGTATGAAAGGTTTAATGAGAATGAAAGAAGCGAAGGAGATATGCAAGGATCGTGGCAAGTGGAAGGACGTGGTCTCTGCCTGCCCCTATGGGAATGAGGCGTGATGCTATGTATGTATGTATGTATTAATAATCATCATCAGTACTCATCATAAGGGAGTAATTATGTACTAATGAGGTGTCTCTAAAGCATCGTGCTTTAATGGCTATATATTAAAAAAACGATGACCCGAGTTGAAAAAAGGGGTGATATAATCATCGAAACTACAACAACGTCAAAACGTTTAAATTTCAAGTTGACTTTATACGTAGGGGCCATCGAAATGCGATACAATCGAGACTCGATAATATGACTTTTTTTAACGCTTGATCTAAGGCGGCAAGAGGCAATTTGCCTCTTATGCTTTCTACACAACATCGTACCGGAACAAAAATATGTTGGAGAATAACAGCGAACGGAGAAGCATAAAGCACAGGGGGGTAAGGTTCTCCGCCGACATCGTCATTAATGGGATCCATTATTTAATTTCTTATTGTGTGGGCGTTCGTGGGTAACGCTGGTGCAATCAAACACTTTATTAATTAACTCGGATTATAATGTTTACTTAATGTTCCCGATATCAATTTACACAAACTCATTAACACTAATAGCTAGGAACGCGACAGTTTTAATAGTCGACCACTCCGGCCGACCGCCACTCGAGAACTGCCGAGACCGAGTGTCCCAAAGACTATTACACACGGACCAGCGATCCACAGACTCTTGCATTCCGACAAATATCTTTGCTTGTCGGTTCGTCTTTGCTGGTAGGGTGGTAACTAGCCACGGGCGTGGTCTCCCACCAGTCCCGACTAAGCCAAATTAGAAAATACAATATCCTAAATCCGCCCTACCGGGATCGAACCCGGGCCGAACAGCAAGGCCGTTAAAACATTCAGTAATTAGCATCTTTTATTATATATAACATATTCATTTACAGTGATGAGCTAATAGTGGTGAGAGGTGTGCATAACCGTTCGTGAAAGTCGCGGATTCAAATCCACAGCAGGCACAAATACCGAGCCTTTATAAGAAAGAAACTTACCTGCTTGATTTTTCTTAACATTTCATCATTGTGCTTTTCGGGTGTGGAAACCGGCATATTCTGACAGCAATTGTAGCGTGTGAATTAACTTGCATATACTAAATAAAACTAATATACCAGTCATAATCATAAAGAGTTGGAGACCCGAGTGAGCTATCCGTGAGTTCTTCTCGAACAAGGGTGAGAAGACCTCGTATTTTTAAAGTTGAAGTAGTTCTTTAATATCTATTATCAGTCTGATATCGGGTCTAATATAACTATGTAAATAGATTTGACGACTCAAAACTGCTATAAAATCTATCGTTAACGTATGCTTTAATTTAATATAAGACGTTTTGTAGTGAATAATTGCGGCATGAAAATGAATCATTTCGACATCTCAATTTCTAGTTCCGCTCCGATAATGTGTGTCGAATGAAAACACGTAATTATGACACGTTGCTTTTAATGTATTCGTTGCGAGCTCTACCGTCTTGGCCAACTGTTTAATTGGGTTTGAGACATCCACTCGAAAGTACAGATGTGCCTTCGTAAATGTTTCACGTTCTCTATTATAGAACATTGAAACAATTGCGAACACCAGCGGTTACGAAAACTACAGCGTCTCATTACGCAGTACTAGCCATTTTTTACAAATAGATAAAAATTAATGCTACCTTACTCGATAACAGACATTTTTTAAAAACGGTGTTAATTTTGAATATGCCTGTTATTTTAAAATGTGCTTTAATTCAGTGAGTTAAGGCTTCATATTCTTTACAAATGTTTATATGAGGATTAATCTCGCTATCTCTGATCAATACGCATTCTCCTCATCAGCCTCTTCTTCCTCAACCTTATTTCTTCCTCCAAAATAGAATTTTGAGGCACTGTTATATTTTGACGTTTTGTACGGGACAAATGTACGAGTCCATGTTTGTCCTACCCAACACTACTCTGTACAGTAAATACGAGATATTACGTAATCTATTTTTGACATAGGTTTGATTTCATTTATTTACAAATACATATTTAAATATTAGGAAACCTTACAAATTTTTTTATTGCATTTTAAAAAGTTTAACATCTTACACACACAGTTGACAATAGAGCAGCTACTAAATTGATAGTGGTGATTGTCCATTTTAGCACCAATTAAGGTCCCTACCAATAATGTAATATCTGAGCTACTTCGCTTTGATCTCATGCCTTCCCTGGACTTTCACAAATAATTCGAAGTCAAAAATAGCCAAACCAATTCAACCACTCTTCAGTGTTAACGATACTAACGAACTGAAATAGTCTTACATGTATAAGATTTAGCACCCGTTTTATATACCTTGTGTCCATGATTGGCGTAATTTCTTTATTGTTCCATAGTACGGGTTAAAACTGTTTGTGTGGTTTAAATATAATACTAGTTAATTTTTCAGCGTTACTCAGCAAATTGGGTGGACAACTACAACCACACACGATTGCACCGCGGTATCTGTCTTCAGAGGAGCTGCTTCTCAACAGATCACCACAATGCACTCACCTCATCGGCGTCAGAGGCATGGTAATGGAATACTTAAGCTTCTGTTTCCGATACACGAAAGGGCAGAGTTTATATTCCAATTTATCCAGGTTTCGATTGATGGAAATAGTTATAACAAAAACTTTGCAAAAGAACCTGTGTTTATAGCGAACCCTACTACTAAACGGCGAATGAAATTTGGTATACAGATAGTCTTGAGCCTCGGAAAGAACAGAGGCACTTGTTAATGCGAAAAAAAGTATTATAAGGGATGGAAGTGCCATAATTTTTGGAACTTGAAGATTGAAATTTATTTTTTAAACTGTCGATTCGCTACAAATAGATATAATATTCCGTTCATTAAATTTTTTCCCTCCAGGGTTGAATCTTTACTAGTATTATAATTGCGAAATTAACTCGGTCTGTCGCCGAAACTAGTGTACCTATTTAAATGAAATTTGGTACACAGATAATCTAGAACCTGAGAAAGAAAAGACTGTCAATACCTTATTGAATTAGTAAAATATACCGAGCTATTTAATATTTGGAGGGTATTCTATGTTTGTTGTCCAAGGTTTGCAAGTAAAGAGGAAGAAGATAACGAAATTTAGTTCTTCTCACATTAAGGTTGAGTAAATTGGCAGATAACCAACTAGATACCTTATCAAGTATTTTCCTATGTGTCGCCTGCAATAAGCAAGACAGTGTCATCCACATGGGCTATTATCTTTCTGTTAGGAGTGAACAAGTGGCAAAGGTCAATGTTGACAATAGGAAACAGCGTCAGACCCAGAATGCTTCCCTGCGGAACACCATAAGAAGGAGACGTGACTTCACTCACATGCTGGTCTATTTTAATTTGTTGCGTGCGATTTGTCAAATAATATTTAAATATTTGCATCGCTAAACCCCTGATACCTATTTCATTAAGTACATCGTCAGATATTTTACTTGGTTGTATGTTAATGAAAAAGTTAATGGAGAGCGATCATTTAAACACCATTTACTAATTTTTTGTGTCGACCAGGTTTGCGTCATGTGTCAACGCAAGCACCATGGCCGCATACAACCTTTCGGCGAGGTTGTACCACATGGAGTACTGCAGGAGAGGTCCGGAGCGACCAGCTCCCCTCACCGCCAACGACCGTGGCTTCGCTGTACTCGTAGCCGTACTCTTTGGACTGGCAGCCATCAGCACCGCTTTGGATTTAACCCTGGCTGATCATGCTAAAAAGGGTAAGTTATCATGACGATAACTCCTTACTAATTCTGGTATGATCCAATTTAGTCTACTTTTCTGTCGAACTGAGAGACTGACTGGGCTATATAACGAATTTGTTAGGAATTTAGATTTTGGTCATCTTAATCTCTATAAGATACTGTTTTTTGTTTGTTCTATTGTATACTCCACATTCTTCGTCTGATATTTTGTAGTTGTTTCGTATTCATGTTTAAAACCATGATGCAACGGGCTATAAGTATAATTAGGTTTAAGTTTAGGTTTTTTTGTAGTTTTTATTAACCATAATTATATTATAGTTTAATAATAAATTAATAAAGATGCCTAGGAGGCAACCAAGCATAGACATAAGTAACAAAGCATAAATCTACCACGTATCTCATATTTAGGTATTTGATGTATCAGAGGTATTTCTTTCTCCATTTCACAAATACTTTGAAAGTAATCCTGCGTTTGTATCCACATAATCGATCTACACAAATCGCTCCCTTTACCAAAAGTTGGTCATATCATAGTTAAAGTTACCTCAGAGATATGTGTACTAATACAATATAGACAAAGTAATTGATGTTAAAATAAAAAGCGGTCACGACACTAAATGCATGCTCGTTATTACGCTACATCCGGAACGAGCGACACACAAACGCGTTGATGTCTTTTATAGGGAAATACGAATTAGAAGTATTGATATACGCATAATCAGGAAACCACATCTGTCCGAACTCCGAAGTAAAATAGAAATGGCAAAGATTAATAATACAATAAGTTCAAATGGAAATCAAAAGTGCAAGACTATGTGAACCTTGCAATCGAATGGTGTATAATTGATATAACTTCTAAATCACATGTAGGCTTGAGGAAATAACATATAAGTAACGTCAGAGTGAGCCGAAGCGAAGCTTGACCAAGTTTTGCCAATATTATATAATATGGAGACATCGAAAACACAAAATGTAACTGCAGAATTGGACTTAATACTTCACATTTCGCAATTTGACGTAATTGGGGTCAAATCTTATTTAACGATTCACTGTGGTTTTGCGCTGACCGGTTTAGTTAGTTCACGAAAGAACTTTCATCTAAATATATCTCGTTAGAACAAAAGGACAACATAACCAAAGTTTGTTTAAAATAGAGTTGGAAGGAAACTCAATGACAATATTCCCACGGGACCGGGAAGCTCTGAGCGCAGCTATTTATATATTGCCATACAAATCGATTGGCATATGTTTTGTTTTCGAACACTCCAGGGTCACTCTTTCAAGGTCACGGGTGGATAAGGGTCATTCCACCCGATCTAATTATATTCTGATCTTGCTAACGTTATGGTTTTCTTAGCCGCTGGTGGATATGGGTCACTATTAAATCGCGATGGTCACGGGTGTACACGGTTCATTCCACCCGACCTAATTATAAGCTATGGTCGCAGGCATTGTGAGTTAATTCGTTACGGATGGGTATAGAATTCGTTCTAAAGATGTCAATTAATAAATTCAAAGTCTTTGTTAAAAGAAAGTTGATAGGAAAATCGTATTATAAGTTGCAAGATTACCTAGACGATAGAAACGCTTGGGAGTGAACAAATTGCTCTAATTTTAATTAANATTGATATTGTTGTCATAATCACGGGTTGACGAAGGTCACAAACATATCGCGATTTGTTTTTAATTTTCATAAGTACGAGTGGTTATGGGTCAGAATTAGTTCACGATGCTTTAAAGTTTTCATGGTCACGATTCACACAAATCATTTCACCCGAACCAATTATATTTTATTTTGTTAATGTCAAGGTTTTCACAATCATGGGCGGACATGGGACATAATTATATACCAATGTTACGAACACTTAACAATTTCAACCACGGGTGACCGCTGTACCAGTACCAGTAGAGGTATATCACTCGTACAAACCGATATTAAACTTCGTCCAGGTCACGGCTGGGCGCTGTCGTGGTCGCTGCAGTCGTCGTGGCGGGCACTGACTGCGGCTGCGCCCGCCACGCACGGCGCGGACCTGCGCTCCTTCGACGGGCTGCGGGTGTTCTGCATGCTGTGTGTGATCATAGAGCACGTGTGCTGGCTCGGCACGCTCTCCTATATCGCCGACACTCGCTATTACGAACAGGTTCACATACCAAATCATAATCTACATTCATGTAGGCCTCTCCAGCAATCTTGAACAAGCAAATCTATTTCGCAAATTGTTATCAACGAAACTAACTCAGATTCTAAACTTTCAGCGTATTTTTCTGTTTGTTTGACTTCAGCACAATGCGAATACACTAGCACAGGCAAAACATTTGATAAACTTCAGCTCGTGGGTCAGGAATGTGGAAACTGGAATAGCCACTAAAACCCAGCGGAACCCTCTTCATTTGTGAGCGAGACACCGAAAAGTCAGTTTGCGCTTTCCGCCCTGATAAGCCAGATAAGTCTGACTGTGAATTCACCGGCGATAGATTCGTTATCAACGGCGAGACTGATGACTATTCAGAAGAGCTACCTTTGTGTTTCTTTGTACAGTGTATGTGTATTTTCTACGTATTCAATAAATAAAATATATTGACAGTCGCGACGAGCCAGTGAAGTCATACTCATGACGAACAGCACCCTCGTGGTGCAGATCTTCTTCCTGATGTCCAGTTTCCTGCTGGCACACAAGCTGCTGCAGCAGCGAGACCAGGCGACCACCATAAAAACCTTCTTCCGCACCATGTTCAACAGGATTATCAGGTATCGAGATCGAAACTAGTCGCATCATTATTAAACATTGGCGCTGCCATTTTGGCCTCGGCGATCTGCCGGAAAAAAGGAGGCAATGGAAAAGAGTATAAATTATAATAAAAGACGGAATCAATGGAATGTCTCTTCCATTCCCTTTTATCGAAATATTACTAACTGCATACTCAATGGAGTATGAACCTCCTACATGATTCCAATATGTTCGGTCTTTGGCTATATTCAGCCGTTGACTTCCAGCTATCTGTTTATCGACTGGACCAGGCCGGAAAAGGGTTTTTCGCTCGTCTATCACCTGCCTCACTGTTAAAACGCTATGCGCTGTGCGGTGCTAATATATCTCAATAGATGAAATAACGACAGAATAAGCCCGAGCTACTTCGTGGTGCTCTGGTTTGCGTCCTCCTGGTGGGAGCGGCTGGGCGGAGGGCCGCAGTGGACTCCGCTGGTGCATTCCGAGGCCGAGGTGTGCAGACACAAATGGTGGACGCATATGCTGTACCTCAACAACGTGCTGTACCCTGACGAGAAATGCTTGATACAGACCTGGTGCGTGTACACACTTAGACACATTCTTTCCTTTTAACGCTTCTCTATTACTAACTTTTGACTGTCGGCCCCACAAATCGTTCTCGATCTTGGGCAATGTGCAGCAACTATTTCTTGCAGACCGAGTGTTATTATGATACTAGTTATTCCCCGCGCTTTTAGCCACATAATTCCAGAAGGAGGCGTCACCCGCACTCCGCAGTCGACTGTAATGCCACAATGGATACGTGATTTGTAGCGCTCTCGTCACGCCTTCTCCAGCTCAACGAACTGTAACAAATCCTTGCAGGTACCTGGCGGCGGACATGCAGCTGTACGCCGCAGCACTGGTCCTGACGCTGGCGCTGCGCGGGCGTCGCGTGGCGCTGCCGGTGCTGGCGGCGCTGTTCCTGGGCAGCACGATGCTCTGCCTCTTCCTAGCGTACGCGTGGCATCTCGTGCCCACCTTCGTGGTGCATCGGCCAGAGTGAGTAGCGTCGTCACTTACGTAAGTAGGTTAATTCGTTTCGGTTACCCAACGATCGCTAAATCATTGCAAAATTGCGGATTTTAAACTTTCAAGTTTCGTCTAATCTTACGAGTAATGATGATGTCAAAAGTGATGTGGGATCTCAAGTTACTAGGATTCCTTCGCGTGCTAAGAACGCACAAAAACCCAATTATGGATTCTCTTTTTTACCATCATTGAATACGATTTCAATTAAGAGCAATCGATTCAATCCCACGCTTTTTATCGTCCCTAATTAGAGTATTACTAGCTAAGTCGTGCAACTTTGTCTGCACAGCAATATGAGACTTTTGCCGGATTGAGCCAACATTCCCTCGAGCTCAAAAAGAGTCCCCTTAACGGGCCTCTCAATATAATCACAATTTATGACATTCATTCGGTATTCTTACCATCGGATCAGATTTACAATCAAGCGTCAACTTCTCAGTCCTAAAGAACTTGTTAAATTTGGTTTACTAGTATTTGTGACATGTTTATTTATACTTATCAATACAAAACGCAAATTCTTTGGCACGTATTTGCCGGTAAGGTGGTGGATAGCCAGGCCGAAGCCTCCCACCGCTCCAGATTCGACCTAGTTAGAAAATGCAATTTATCGAAGTACTCGCAGCATTGGAAAGTAAGACGTCTTGTTAACGCTGGTATGTGGCAGGTCGGTGCGCCTGGTGTACAGTGGTGACGTGTCGTTCAACGTGCTGTACCAGTCGCCGCTGGGCAACGCCACCGGGGCTTTAGCTGGCCTCCTGCTGGCACACCTCCATCATACACTGTCGAGAACAATGCCACGATTTACCGAGAACAAAGTGAGTGTTAACCATCTACTGGAATACTGACTGACTCATCACGATCTACGTGTCTATACCCGATTAAAGGTCGGTTCACTGCGAACAGACGGCCCATATTCCCACGGACTCGGAAATTACGTCTGCGTAACCTTACGTACTTCGTTCCGGTGTAGAGCTATTGCGAGTTGCAGTTAAATTATACAGTTTAGTGTAATATACGGTGTTACTGCACACTTCTAGTGTTGTGTAAGCCCGACTTCGTTACGCTTCCCTTTTCCATGTACTCTAGCAATATCATATGCCCCATCTTTGTTTATAGCAGATACTGCTGGCACTACAAAGCACGACTCATTGTCACGTTCCGCCCGAGCCAAGCGTGCGATAGAGGGGCGCGATCGGCCTAACTCCATCATTTATTATAGCAACCTATGTTTTCTTATGATGTCACACGTCAAATTATCGTCCGTAAACCGACTTTACAGATACCCAAACTTTTTGTTGACATTTAAATTCGTGTATTCATTATATATCTCCATATCTTTTCGTGTTGATCTCAGAGGCTTTTATATTTTTAAAGGTAACTGGGTCCATTTAAATCTATGATTTCGTAATCAATTTCAGTTGTGACCCACTTTAGGTCGACTTCTAGGGACTTAGACTTTCACTGAATACTAGTTGGTACTAGTGTTGCGCAACACGGATGCCGAGTCCTCGGAGATCTTTGCAATTACCAACGTTTATGCGTTGGGCAACCGCTGAGATAACTCGCCGTTGCACTAACGTGACACCGATTCTAGCTGCGATCAGTTCTTTCTAATTACTATTACTTAACGATGTCATAGGAGTCCTTTAAAATATAACTGTTATTTGCTACGTTACTGATAAATAACAAGTGACAAAAATAACTTATATCCAATCGAGGGTTATTACTACGTTACTATCAATTTTTTAAAATGGAGTTAGTGTGTTATTATTGCGTCAACTAGCAACAAAGCAGTTTGCACATTATAGAAATCAATTGAGAATATTTGTTAAAAATGACCATTGTTATTTGATACATATCAAGAGAATTGAATATCGAGATAAACAATTAAAATACAACTAGTAAAATACATGACAAATTAGTCATGTCGTATTTTACTCGTCAAGTAGTTAAATAAAATGTTATTAAGATTTCATAATAACCCAAACATATATTTCCCTTACTAGAAACAACTTTTCAGTAACAAATAACTTGAGAATGCATCAGTTGTAGTTATTGAAAAAATGTAATAACTCGCAGGCTTAATTGTGACAGCGGAGTTGCGAGGACGAGAACTAAATGCTAAATAGCGTATTTAAGTTGATATTGATTAATCGTGTATCCGTCTAAATAACATAGCATTTTTTTCCAAAGATAAAATGGATATTGAGTTATCCTTAAAAATAAGGCATGTACTATACAGAATTTTATATATAACAGAGGAATTTTCCCACTACACATCTTTTTGTTGTATCTTTAAAGGGTTAGATAGCGTTTTCAATGAAAGTAACTAGATTTTTGATGTGAATCTAGAACTAGTTATATTGGCCACAAGCCACTAAATATTACATTGTACCTTTTAGCCGTACGTTCTAAATGGTAACAAAAATATTAGGACAATAAATATATTTACTCGCCTGTACCGTTAGAAATGACGAAATAGCGCTCAAAGTTATTTTATGATATAGTATGGTTCATTTCACTTGTTAATTTTGTTCCATAGGTTCGTAGTCTAGTAGTGTTGTGTTTACTACGGTATACATTACGTGTTGTCAACTTAAACCATTTCGCAGTTTCACATCTACCTTCGTTTCGAGACTGACATGTGCTTTGCTGATACTTCCAACAATATATATAAAACATTCCTTAAGAAAGTCTGCATTGGTGAAAACTAAATGGAAAAGCCGTTTAGTCATTGCGCTAATGGACAGGCGACCCGGTAAAGGACTTCTTAATATGTAAGCATATACAGTCAGTATGTCGTTCGCAGGTTTTTCGATGGTTGTCAGTCGCGGCGCCGCCCACAGCCCTCTTGTGGGCGGCGTGGTCGCCGCTCATGTTGGGCGAAGGCCCACCGAGTCGTGGCGCGGCTGCCGTCCTCGCAGCCCTGGAGCGCCCAGTGTTCATAGTACTGGTCGTGCTCGCTCTCCTCGGGGCCATTAACGGAATCAAATGTAGGTATTTTGACGAATACTTCTTGGTCCCTCCGATCTACTGGCTCCGGTACAGGCAGACCTTTATAACCTAAATTGAAACTCCCACATGAGTTGTCTTAGTCATATACTATACAAATTATGAAAAATAACTATTACCTTCTAACTGCTTATATATGCTTACTTCGACTTTGTTCAACTGTGATATTGATTACTAGTCAATTAGGTAAAAATAGCAAAGTAAAGATTAACTTACATCATTGATTTCACAATAACTTACATGTTACACATCTGTGAAGTCTGTTTGAATTAGTCTATATTAGTTGATGACACTCTGTAACCTGACCAAGACATTAAAATATATTTAGTCTGTATATCTATAGCTTACGTATATAATCTATAGTATACGAGTATTTCATCAGTTATGATGATATATGTAAGCCATACTAAAACCCAGCGATAGTCTCCACATTCTCTCATGGAGCATCAGAGGATCGGTAGACGCAATCTACCCTGGCAAGCAAGAGGGCTTGGGTTCATTCCTAATGATGATCGTACTCTTTCAAATTGGCAAAATATTTTAAACGATTTCAGCACCGTGGCGCACGTGGCTGTCCCATAGTGGCACGGTGCTGGCGCGGCTCTCCTTCGGAGCACTCCTACTGCACATGCCTTTAAACAAGTCGCTACTGGCTTCCAAGCTATCGCCCACGCAGCTTGATCGACAGATTGCTGTAAGTTTTCTTTTATTTTTACGAATAAACTTGTATCTTCACAACTTCTTAACACAACAGTGATAAAGTTTAGATAATATTTAACTACTAGTATTACGAGGGTAATAATTTTATCCAAATTATCGTAAAATAAACCTTAACACATTGAATTAAAGTACATTTTATAATAACAAAATCTTCAAAATCTCAGTAACAGTGGCTGATAACCTATAACAGTAACAAATATAACAATAACGAATATCTTACAACAATACTAGTTTTGACAGTCATATATTTAGGATACTGCGGTAATGCACTGCCGTTTAAGTGCATAACCAATTTCATCCAAGTAAGGCCACTAGACAATAGACATTACTTGCAATATTTGAACAGGCATTAGTGCTCTATATATCAGGTACAGGTAAACAATTCATGAAGACATTTTTACTGCTGTCGGTTCTCATTTTCAATTTTAGGAGCAAATACAATAACGTAATCTTTTGCATTCAGATCTTCGAGTGGTTTGGCGTGGCCGTAGTATCATACGCGGCGGCGCTACCACTAGCGCTACTGGTCGAGCTACCAGCACAACGATTGCACAAGGAGCTGACTGCACTATTCAGCAAACCACATAACAAACCTAACGATAACAAGCCCAGGGTATTGGATAAGACTGATCTATGTCCCACACAATGTGAAGGGACTAGCTGATAATATTTAGTAAATAGATATAAGCCCAGTGTTACACACCCTTATGTAAATTATTTTCAGTTAAGGGCTTAGATTATGAGATAAATCTGTTTTATCTGTCCGTGATGGATAAATAAAATGTGACACGACGATAAATAAACCGAAAGTAATTAAAGCTTTAATAATGATGTAAAATATTAAAAGCTCTCAAGAAATGACCTTAAAATGACACGTCATACAATTATCGTCCAATTGTATGTAAAAATTACATAGCGATATCTATTTACGTAAGTTTATTATGGAAGTCTTACGTTAAACTTTAGACAAAGACTTTCAAATTTTACGTACATATGACATAATGGTAACGATTTACGGACATCTTATGTGCCTTACATTTACATGAAGAAGTATGACGTAAGTTTTACTTCAAACATTGTATATAGTTCAAAGATGATTAAATTCGACGTAGACATGACGTAATTCTGAGTATTACGTCATTTGCGGAAATCAATGTCTGTGTAGTGTTACGTAAGCCTTATATCAAATTGTACGTAGGTATAAGGTAATGGCGACTATTTATGGACATCGTATTTATGTGAAGTAGTGCGTAAGTCTCGTTTTGTACAACAATGACTCAAATTTAAAGTAAATTTTGACATAGCACAATAAGATTGTAACTTTGACGTAAAAGTGTTATTCGGTTAAAGCCGGTTGTGTAACGAAAAAGTTAGTCATTCAAATGAGATTTTTCATTCGGGTATGTGATATTTATATTTTTATTGGGGATTCAGTGTCCATTTTAGGGTATAAACACAGATTACATAGTGGTGTATATATATTTCATCAGCCAGATTAGCATTAAAGAAATACTGTATGTTTGGCTTTCTAAAAACTGTAATTACGAAGGCAAAAAGTCCTAAATGTACAATAATCATATCAAATTTAGATTAAAAATTTTATAGATTTGATGTAAGGGAAGCATACCTTCTTGTTACATTGATTGTTCAGTTAGCTGCATTGTTTTCAGAATATTCTGTGAATGTCTAAGGAGAACAATTTTATTTCACAAAATGTTGGTTGAGCCACTCTTTCACTCGTGGTTCCTTTTTAATGACTACTCCACTAAATAAATGTTGATAGCAAAGTCTTATTTACATTTTGAATAGTTTGGGGGTAGCTTAAAATTTCCTCTGTAACGAATAAATACTTAACTTTATTCCTGAAGTTTTATTTTGTTGCAAACATTAAGTATGTTAAACCTGTAAGTTAAAACTCAAAAATATTTAACAATAACTCACCTTTGAATTCCCTTTTGACTATAGTTTCAAAATGTAGTTTAAACGTTTTATTAATTTATAATCTTTACATATGTAGAAGTGTTCAATAAATTAAACAAGATAAGTATTATGTAACTCCCCACTTATACTGAAGCTGTTATTAAACTTGACACAATTTATGGAATAACATGAAACTGGAAGTAGCACATGTAAATGTTCTACTGATATAATAATAACAAAAGCCTCAGCATAATATAATAGCAATCAAACAAATATGATGACTGCTGACACATAACATACTATTCCCATTAAATTTCATAGTTTAATTAAACAACCCGAGGATCAGACATGTTAAATTCTTCTGACAGTTGCCTTTGAAATAAAGTAAAATAGTTTTTCAGCTTGTTAAAATGAACATAGGCCAACCTAACCTCTATATCACTTAACCTCATTGTAAAAGGCTACTTGGTCAAGCTCATATTTAAAAAGTCCTTTGAACTGAATATTTTCCAACATTCAGTTTAATTATGCCAAGTTATTGGTATAACAACAAATAAAAAATCATTGTCATATTATTATTTAATAAAACCTTATTAGTTATCATCACACAGTATCCACCACATACAGACCATGAAACACTTCTATGTTAATAGCATGTTGTCTTCAACTATTTTGTGGTACATTATGAATATCATCGCTCATCATTATCAACAGTTCCAGGGAAGAAATGCTTCTATATAAAATAATAGCTAATATTGGAATAATGGAAAGTCTATCACTAGTGCAACTTTATGTATTAAAAAGTCAAACTGTGAATTGCAACAGTAAGTTACTCAGCTTTGCTTATATCTGGATATATAGAGACTGTTTACATTGTTTACGTTCAAAAGTAACTTATGTTCTTCTCAGGGGGTCTAGACCAGTGTTTTCCAATGTGGGACCCCAGTCCCAAAGGGGTCTTTTGATACTTAAGGTAGGGGAAAGGATCACATTAAATTAGTATAGATAAATCAATATTACAATGATTTTGAACATTATATGTTTTGAATCCTAATTATTATATTTTATAAAACAATTTCATAGTGATTAATTCTTAAAACTTATCATTTATATTTGTTGAAAGAACAAATAAATTTTTAAGGTTAAAAATCATTAATGGGGCCATAAAAAAAGGTTGGGAAACACTGCCCTAGACCACCTGCAGCTTTGGTGTGAAAACGAGACAAAGTTACTTTTGCCTGTACAATATTTAAGTAAAGACTATCACACTAGCTCTGCCGTGTCACTCATGGGAATCCCTCTTCACATGGGAATATAATAAATCCTGTGGTTATCAAATCAGTTATAGATAATAGATGATTTTCAATGAACATAATCATAGTAAATAATGTAAAATAAATATTTATATTTATGCAAATCTCGCTTTTAATTTTGGTTTTCGGCAACATAGCAAACTATTAGTAAAAGTGAAAGTAAAATTACCTTTATATAATATTGTGGAACAATACTTATCCTAAGAAGTATTTAATGCAATAACCTAAAGTTATGAAAATAGACTTATATTAAGGTACTCTGTTATCGTCTTGACGGTCCAGAACCACCCTGCCAGCCGCCCCGATGACCTCCTCCTCTTCCACCCGGTCTACCTCGACCAGCTGCTGGAAAGTAGAAGTATAATAATTAATTTGACTCAAAATCAATATGACATGAAAATCAAAATATTTATGAAGTAAAAACTACTTGAGCATTGTTGGGATTGAAAATCGATGAAATGGAAAAGCAACAGTTACAAGACAACAGCAACAAGACATTCAAGTGAGTTATTTGTAGCAAAAATAAAATTTTTAGGAAATGAATTAAGTGTTTTTCTACTAAATCGTTTATAAATTACCAACACAGTAAATTCAAGATCTCACATATTTTCCTCTGCAGTGGTTCAGTTGATTTTTTAAAATCAGTTATTCATCACACTAGACACTATCAAAATAAAGGATAAGATTGAACATGGAAAAAATGTGGTAGGAAGCAGTATGCAGCATTTCTCATTTTGCAGGTTACTATAAGTATGCTTTTAATATATTGTACTAATATAAAGATACTCCATCACAGTGTTTGACTGTGATGAACTCAAACTATTCAACTGATTATGTTGTTTTTTTATTTGGTTGTATATGTATTTGATTTCAAGTATTATTTTAAATATGTTCACCAGTGGACATCCAATGGATGAAGCAAAAATTATGAATAAATAAATATAAGTTGCAGCTTTATCTTTAACTTTTTTGCCACTGTTTTTATCATATTGTACTAGAGACCCATACTAGCTTCATTCAGGTGGTAGAGCTTATTATACCTATTATGTATTAGTCTGTGGTAGGATAACACCAGTTCAATGCATTAAACATATAGATTATATTATAAATGCAATCTAATATATCTATTTGTTTAATTGAAAGTGGCAATGTATTTATCAAACATATAAACTTAGTAATATTATAGTTGAATAATCCAATTTTATTGTTATTTTACTAAGATAAGGCAGCGTTTTTCATAAAAGTTTCCAGTTCACTACTTTTATTGAGGTCTCCAATAATATATATATATAAAGTTGCCAACAAACAGGTCTTGCGACAAATGGGTTGTCAGCAGGAACTTTGGAAGACAGTCAAAAAGAAGAGGTTGCGCATTTGGGCCATGTTCCGAGACATGACAGGTAAGGACTCTTACAAGTAATAATGATGGGCAAAGTGGCTGGCAAGAGGCATATTGGCCGCAAGAGGAAGTCCCGGTTGCGCAACATCAGGGAATGGACCGGTATCGCGAGTGTCGCTTAACTATTTAGCCTCGCGAGGGACAAAGCTAATTATGGAGAACTGACTGCCAACCTTCGTTAGTCGGAGAGGCACATAAAGAAGAAGAATAAGAATAATATATATACACCGAGTATATTTAGCGGTACATTTAAAAAAATAAAGGTTTGATGTCAGTAGCATAACCTTATATGATATTGATATCAAATATTTCATTATGTTCCGCTAAACATACCGGTGTGTATAGTTATATTTTAAACAAATCACACACAACTTCAACAAATTATATACCTAAGAAATACTCATAAATTAAATGCAACGAGTACTTCAAATAATGATCAGCCCGAACAGTAAATTGGCCACCAAAACAAAAAACTTCTAAAAGTTCGTCTTGAATTTTTCGTAAACATCTAAAGATTATTCGTAACTATATATTATATATATGACTAACCATGAGCACGTATTATCGCACTTTTCCCACGTCCAGCAGTGGGCTTGTTCCCTTGACGCTTAAACATAGGAGCATTCTTTAACATGTCCGGTAAAATGAGAAAACGAATTTTGGATCCACGGATATACACATTCTCCAACTGAGCGACCCTGCCATCCCTGTACGTAACGGTTACTTGAGTCATTTGGCAGTTCATATTATCTTCAGCTTCAATTAGTTTTCCTCTGTAAACCTCCCCGGTATTAGTTTCACAGGTCACTACATGGCCCTCGGCCTCGTGAAGTACTTTAATAGGCACTCCGATAGACATTTTAAACACTTATATTGCTTTTATCTTAGAGAAAATCTAAATTATATTAGGCAATCTTTAGATGAAATACGATTACAATTGAAAACTTCAATGACGCCAAATTCATTCAAACAAACAATGGCGGGCACTTGTGAGTATTGCTAGACTAAAAGTCCTTTAAATAATTTACTATAATCTGTGGTATCACAGTAATATATTTTTCTTTTAAAATGTTTCTTTTTCTAACCATTTTAACAATTTTAATTCAACTTGTATCAAAGGATATTTGTTGTAATATGAATTTTGAATATGATTCTTAAAAAATGTCAAGAAAGAATATTTTTAAAACAACATTGCTTAACACTTAAAGTATGTTTTTCTTTTACATAATAATTTGTTTATAATCCTACATTGAGTTTATCTAAAAGAAACATCTTCTAAAATATTTTACTGTAAAATTTTTACTTTATCTTTAATACATTTGCGGGTTCCCTCTAATACCTATAGAATATATATTTTTAACTATTTATTTTTTTACAGATCATAAACAATTCATATTTATAATCTTTACTCTACTACTCTGTAATCTGCAAGGAGCAAGCTGCTCTTATAATTAATGGACTTATTTTTGTAATACGTTATTGAAAACAACCGGTAGCGATACAATGGCTACAACATTTATGAAAGTGGAGGCAGAAGCAGAATCGTGTTCAATTTGTGGTGGCGGCGGTGATTTATTCACTCCCGAAGAGCATGACGCCGGTTCACCTCCTATGCAAGTGCCTTTACGGACTATGCTATTACATATCAACAATAACAAGGTTAAAGCATTATTTTAACTCAATCAGACCTTAGCTTGGGTCATAAAATTGTCATTGAATGGAGGAAGAAATAGTCACTTCGTATACGTTCTTACTTGCCAAAATATGCTGAGATATGTCCTATACTTTTAACCATCAAGTTGTAACACGTAATATTCATAAACTGTAATATGGAAAAAAAACCATCTTTCATATATTAGTGATATTTTAAATCTGGTTTAGTTAGTGTATGGATCAGGTATAGCTCAAACTTTGTCTACCTCTTAAAAATGAAATGGAAGATGGTTCTTGATAATGTCCATTGAACACTGAAGAGATATGTTTGAATATATTTTCTTTAACATTTGTTATTAAAGAATTTTCTTTATTGTACTGATTTATTATGCAAGATAAATTTTAGTTTATGATTCAATTAACCACATTATAGTATACACTTTGTACATCACCAGAAATAGTGTTAAGTGCAAACTTAACCATGCCTCATATTTGCAAATCAAATAATAGGCTTAGCCAATGTCCCACCACTTTAATATGTTTACAACTTACTCATCACCTATTTATTAAAATGTAATCAACTTTTGCATGTGATAAGTGAATTTGCTTATAAATTTCCATGAGTCCTTTGTGCTTTGTGAAGTAAAGTTTGGTAATAAATAAACACAATGTTTTAATATTTGTTTTATTATATTGTGGGTACAATTTAAATTAATTACTTTAATTATTTTGTACATAGCATTTGCTGTTAAATAATGCTACTTATTTCTTATACATATGGGTATGTGTTACATGTAATATTTCATACTCAGGTTCTTCCAGAAGGCAAACTCTGTGTGAGTTGTATTCGTCGGGCCTTAGAAGCATATGAATTCAGCACAGCAATAAGTGCCAGGACAGCTCCTCCACTGAGTGAAAAAATACGAGCCCTGAGACGTAGGCTACATGAATTAACACAAAAAATTGATGTCTTTATTGTTGTTGGTGGGCCGAGTGCTAACTCTGGTGGAGTCTATAGTGAGGATGATATTATTATGGTGGATAAGGATGCCCTCGCTGCTGCGGCTGCTGCTGATGATGAGGATTTGGAGAAAGCTAGAAATGCATGTGGGGATGCCGTTTATCAATGTTCAATTTGTCCATTGTCATTTCAGGTAAATGCTTAGTGTCTGATCCTGTTAATTCGAAGACAACTTCTAATGGGCTTCTGTTGTTCCAATAGTCTAAATTGATAATTAAAATCAGCAATAAATTTTGTATTGAAGTATTAATAATGGTTATCGTTGCTTGTAATTAAAACGATATCTATGCCTCTATGATTATTACAACTGTATAAACTGTGTAGCAACATATGTGTTATTATTATTAGCATTTGTTGATTTTTTACCAATAAAACATTTTCCATTTGATTTTTAAAAAATCTAGAAAAGTTATGTGAAATTGAGTATGTCCTTTCCCATTTTTAAATTTACTTTGATAAACTTGTTGGAAGTCATGGCAGGTTGCTAGTATCAATATATATTATGTTGTAGCGTGCGGTTGAGTTTCGTGAGCACGTGGCCACGCACCCGTACGGCGCGCGGCACTCGTGTTGGACCTGTGGTGCACAGTTCACCACCAAAGATGCACTGAAGGACCATTCCATATTGCACGAGGCTTCATCAATTACATCACATGGTTTCGTGTGCTGCTTGTGCAGTGTTGCTTTTCAGGTACTCAACAAGAGTTTACAAAAAAGTTGATTATTTAAAGTTCATGACACAATTTTTCAGCTGATTATGCACAGAAACAAAACGAAAATACTTTCACTTTGATTTAAAGCTACAGTAATAAACCATTGTATAGCAATTATATTCATTGTAATATTTCATAGTTTAATACAGATTCTTACACTTAGATTAAGGTTATGATTAATAGAGGTATATGTAATTAAAAAAAATCTTATGTGCATATCTTATGTGGTAGAAATGAAACCTTTAAAAATTTCGAACCACAAACATACTATTATGGTTCCTATCTCATTCTCTCTCACGTTCAAACATATCAATTTAGGTGTCTCTTTTTTGTTTTATCATCTTTCAAATTACAACAACACTAAATAGAAGGTTAGGTTTGGTTAGCACTATTGAGGAAGGTTATCATGATAGCACTAATAACACCTTTGATGATGAGACGGAAAACAAATCAATCTTGTTTCAAAAAATTACAAATTTTTAAAGCGTTTTTTTGCTATTATTTATGCTCCATCATCTTAGTACAGCTAAATGAAAAGTTTGCGCCAGTGCGGCGTGTAAAAGTAACGACTAAATTGAGCGAAAGTGCGATCAACCACTGCGCCGCCTCTGTGCGTCCGTTGCCCCGGGCGTCAGCTGATTTTGTGTTTCATTTGGCTGCACTGACACGACGTACATAAGGCTGATGAAACGTTTATATTGTTTTCATCCGAGTACGACCTGAAGTATCGGAAAGTGCTTGACCACAGAACAGGACGGAGCTGCGGGCCCACGAGGCCAGCTGCGCCACGTGCCCCGCGTGCGACATGCGCTGTGGCTCGCGAGCCACGCTGGCCGCGCACGCGCGACGCTCGCACGCCCGCGCGCCGCCCTTCCTGTGCGCGCACTGCTTCGCGCTGCTGCCCACGGCCCACGCCCACGCCGCGCACGCGCTCACGCACCGCCAGGCGGACCGGTTCGTCTGCGGCTACGACGCCTGCATACTGCGCTTCGCCACCAGGTACCACCATATCGTCAATGTAAACATTAGTTGGCCAAAGCCGTTTCACTTCTGACATGTGTACTTCGCGCACACGCACTTGATAGTATATATAAAATAAAATATTTTATGATCCGTTTCAAATAAAATAACATTTTAAATAAAGGATACGGTTCCTTGTTTCTTAGAAACAATGGCATGACGTTAAGTTTCTATGGAATCGTAGTGTTTCATAAACGATTAGAATTACTTAAATTATATTGTGTAATAAATAAGAATTAAGAAATGTATTTGGCGCCAAACACTCATTGGTATTTCGCCGTAATAGTAGCCTCATTAGTAAAAATAATGAAAAACATATATATTGTAGAAGTTAAGTTCTCAGTTTTTAATCAACGTTAGCTACCTGTTATTGTGTTTTAAGTTATTTGTGTTGGTAAAAAGGGCTGCTCTGCGATACAAAGCTGGGTGTCTTATTCATATGTCATAACCATAATTGTGGGTTATTTTCTTTTTATACTTAATGATAATGGATGTCGATGATGCAATTGTATTTTATATTAAATATAACTTATACAAAAAAGAGTAAAAGACTATTGAGTTTCTTGCTAGATTTGTCTCTATAGTCAGCTAGGTTCCGAACCGGTGGTAGAGCCTTAGACAAGAAAATTCTATTGAGTTTACTGAAATTAAAGTTACATTTTCTTTTTTATTATAATTGTTATTAGTAAGACAAAAAAAGAAATGCAGTAATAATTGACTAAACTCATCATCAAGTACATCATATTTTTTGTTTAAAATCAGGGGATTCACGAGTCGAAACGTTGTCTGTTACATTTTGAACGCAAAAAGTAACGTGGTTAATGTGGACCATTCCAGAAGCGACCTGCTGACCCACATCCGCAAGTGCCACGCCGGGGAGGACGCCCCGCAGCCCGTCGCGGAGGAGGCGCCGGCGCCCACCACCACCTGCGAGCAGTGCGGGCGCACGTACGGCAATACGCTTGTGTCACTATTCGATTAATACCATTCGTATTTTAATACTTCAATAATAGCTATTACAAAATGTTTACACTGAAATAGAATAATTACAATATCACGGGAGAAAATCGTATCTGAGGACGCTTTATTTGTCTCCCCAAGGTGTACATTTATTCTTACACGGGGATGCTTCGACCTCTTCGAGTTGACCATTCGATAAACAAGGCCTTGTTAGGTTACCGGGTGGAAAAGTGAGTCGAGAGCATGTGGGCCAGTGTAATGTGTGTGGGTGAAAACAGGTACATTTGCCCCGCATACCGAGGCCGAAAAGAGAACTTTTTATCCCGAAAAAAAAATATTAGTCTGTGTTCCCCAATACCAACATTTTTTACATAAAATATATCCCGGAAGTTATGTGGGAAACATTAATTTTATTGAAGTTATCAAAGTATACCCAAATAGTATGCCCGATTTATCACTGTGATATGATAAAATCTCTCAACTGTTCAGATGTCAAATATCGGAAATTGGTTTTGAGAAATCCATACATGGCAACCTTCTGTCGATTTCCCCAATTCAACACTTGACATTTTATTGCATTTACTACAGATTCGGTTCGGTGGCCGCCATGAAGCGGCACGCGAGAGTGCATCGCCGGGAGATACCTCAGGTATGGGCACAGCAACCAGATCCTGCATAGCTTACATTCAAAACAAAAATCGTACACATACATACACACTGAAGCAGTGCATCAACATCCCACTGCTGGGCACATACCTCCTTACTCATATGACAGAGGGAGTTTTCCAGATACACAGATTTACACACACACATGAGCAAATAGAAGAGCATATACAACCAGACACAGTTGCACACACACACAAGTAGATTCAAACACACCCACACACATTGAAGTCGGGACTTTTATTCCATTATATTCCTCAGGAGGAGCCAGATTGGGACGGGAGTGACGCGGTGGACACCTTGAGCAGTATGCACGGCATGGAGACCCTGGACGGGGACGTGGAGTACCTGGAGATGGAGACCCTGGAAGACCTGGACGAGCACGACGACAAGCACATCATTAACATGCACATGTCATAGTACACACACTTTATCTGTAACATTCAAAATATATCGTCAAACAATTTTATCGCATCAAATGTTGCTTTTATTGTCAGATAAAACAATCTCCTCCGCCGCGTTTGTCTGTTTGTACGCCATAAACTTCTAAATGTTAGGTTTCTGTATATAATACCAAGCGTAAATTGTAAAGCTATACAGACGGACACCATACAAACTGCAGGTATCTTAGGAGTGATTCAAATCGTATAAATAATGAACGCAGCAGATATATAAATACTAGATGGGGGAATGCTGAGCGTAATCAGACAGAAGTTATCACTGTTGAATATAAATATTTACAGCCCATGCGAAGCCGAGGCGAATTACTAGTTTTAATTATCTGTATTATATTATAGCTTTTTATCTAAATTATTACTAAACATCTCGTTAACTAAATCTGTTTAATGGCGCTTTTTTTATTTATATATTATGACGTTGGGGAGAAAAATAAGGCGATGTAGCTCTTGAAGTCTTATCTTGAAAAATTGCAAAACCCTATTTTTCTCCCCCAGTGAGCAGACGATTGTTTCTTACATTTGGGGAAAATATTCAATTCAACTTTTAAAGTCAAAATTCTTTAGTATTTAACTAAAGAATTTTGACTTTAAAAGTTGAATTTACATATTAAATAAAATATTTTCAACAACGAAAATTTATTTTTCTTAACAATATGTATAAAATACTAATGTTTTCTTTTTAAATCACAAAATGGTTTTTTTCTTTTACCAATGAGGTCTCCAGCTGCTTTAATTCAGTTCTTTTTGAATAAATTACATGCCAATTATTGTTTAAAATTCATCACTGCCTTTGGATGAAGGGAAATCTTTAGGAAACCTTCATATGCTGAAAGCAATTTTGGCCTTGGTGGTTGGCCCATGCTCTCGTTACAATTATCTAACAGATTACAATATAATTATTATGACAGTGTTGCCTATTGCTGGTCTTCTGGCCGCGGTTGTTCTCGACATATTACAGCAATACGACGTCGTCTGACCACTTTCTCTCCTCTCCACATACTGTGCTCGCCTCCCAGCACCGCATGAGAGAAATCATAGCGAGCTACCCCGCTGAAAATGTTCAATACAAATGAAACACAGCTTTTGTAAATTTACACTTACTATGTGCGAGTGGAAAACGGTTTGTTTTTGACACAATTAATCTTTGAAAGTTACTAAAAGCTATTACTACTTGGAACAAAATAAACTTATACCTTTAATGGTAATACCATAAAGTGGTAGACTCTATATCACAGACCATAAAATGCATCTGTACACAGATGAAAAATAGACAAATTTATGGTGTCCATTTTTTTCTCTAAATATAAATGATTCTAATTGATGTAATGCTTAATATTGAAGCTTAATGAAAATAATTATTCCGTAGCGATTATGTTGATTATAAACTACCTCATAATATAGAGACATCTGCGCTCCAGTAAAGCATCGAGAGCCAAGTTTGGTTTCTGAGCATGCGTCAGTCTCATGATGGCACTCGAGGCCAAGCAAAGGCCGGCGATAGTGTTTCCACAAAACTACAACGACACAATTGAGTATGTTAAAAAGAAACAATAATATGAACCTCTGTAATAACAAGAATGGTTTAGACTGATTTCATTTATGGTTTGGACGACAGTCCAACTGGATTCACAGCTAATGCATACATAAACCCCTCCACATTAAAGAAAATGATGTGTATAAAGTTCTAACCTCAACCAAAGCCTCCTATCGATACACACTTAATCCAATTAGACAAACAAACCTTAAGTACATTATCTTACTCTGACTGCGTCTACGTGGGGCTTGATATATCCTGCTGCAGCAAGATCCAGGATATGGGCAGTGGGAAGCAATTGAGTGGTTGGAGCGAAGGCTATTTGCCTCACCCGCGACAGTACAATTTCATTCATCTCATTCCACTTGCCACGTTCTGTCTCACGGTAGCCCTCGATGGCCTGTTAAAAAGCCAAAATGACAGAAAGTGGGTCAAAAAATTGACCTAAGTGAATTTAAAATTTTGTTACTTATATGTTTCCAAAAATCTCTCAAGATTATCAAAAAATTATGCAAATGAATTAAAAAAAGGAATGTTCTATATCAAGTTAAAAATTGAATATAAAACGAATTTTTTAAATTGTCATTCAATAATGAAAATGGCATCAAAAACAATTTTTTGGTGAAATGAATAATTAAAAACAAAAACGCAACTTGTAAAAAGTTATGAAACTTGGTATTTTAAAATTATTGTATTTCCTGGGATGCCAAGAAAAGTTACAAAAATAAGAAAAAGATCATGAAAACTGTCAAAAAGTTCACCTTTATGGTTCGCCTAAAAATGGGCACAAAGAAAGGATTGTTTTTACATTTTTGACTCTTTTTCTGCTAATCTCTGCAATTAGATTGATTTTGATAGTCGCTAAGAAACAAATGCAAGGCAGTTAACATAATGACAGTTCACTGCGTATATATATTGGAAAACTTGTTGTATGTACACAAAAACATTGACTCTTTTAATAAAAAGAGTGAATGTACATCATATAACTTACGAAACCAAAACAAACTTGTTATAAATTCTAGTAGACTGCATAAGATTATCAACTCATTTAAGGGTAACTGTATACGGTTCTATAATAAACTCCTACAAGACGTAAGAAGTATTTGTTAAAAGAATGTTGATAGAGAAATTATTTAGACGATAGAAACGCATGGGAGTGAGCGAATTGGAATTGAAACTAATATGATATTGTAATGATGATGGTAACAAAAAACAAAATACCCGACTGAGTTTGTGGTGGGCTCTTCTCGACTCAGGGCACAGAGGAACCCTAGTAACTTTAGATTTTAAGTCGTTCTTGAGTACCATTATCAGACGTATATAAGAATGCTTTATAATCTTACATTATCCCAATGATCAAATTCGTAGCGCATCTTCTTCAACTGGGGCTCCACTTCAGCAAGCAAGCTGGATTCCTCATCTTCACTAACAAAATTGGGTAAGATGCGCATGTGGTGGAGGACATTGACACGCAGATCAATGTCTTCATTTGTATTCCATGATGGTAATATTTCTACATATTTGCTGTCACCTAAACAATTTATTGGAATTAAAACAATATCGATCAATACATAATAACTTTTTAGTGTAATATTTTGGTAATTTAGATTATAGTTAAATAAAAATTATATATCATAAAATAGTTTGCTTTTGTGCTTAGGAAAAACATTTAAACAATTAATCATTTTATTATTAGTTCATATTACCTACTAATTGATATTACTAAAGCAAACTTTATATTTTTAAACAGTATTCTCATTTTGTTTTTGCATAAACAATCAAATCAAACTGTAAGTTTCGGTTTGTTCCTAAAATTAAATTTAAGTTTATTGCGCTTTTGTAGATTTAGAAAAGGCCTATGATCGAGTGGTGAGGAATGAGCTGTGGTCAACGTTATCTATGTATCTATCTATGGGGTGAGCGGTTGTCTGATTCAAGCATTGAAGTCTCTCTATGAGGGTTCTAGTGCTTGTGTCAGCATAAATGGGGCGTACAAGGCGTGGTTTCCTGTCGAAAGAGGGGTTCGACAGGGACATGTTGCGTCACTATGGCTGTTTAACTTTTTCATGGATAAGTGTTTGACAGATTTAAAAGAAAGTATGTATGTGACTAAAATTGAGAAAGATGCTTAGATGGTTTGGGCATGTAGAGAGAATGAATGAAAGGAGACTGACAAAAAGGATTTATGAGTCAAGAGTGAATGCAAATGTTGGAAGGAGAAGACCAAGGCGAACGTTCCTGGACCAAAGCCAGGGCATTTTAAATAACCGCCAGGTCAAGAGTATTCTAAACTGAGGAACTTGTATGAAAGGTTTAATGAGAATGAAAGACGCGAAGGAGATATGCAAGGATCGTTGCAAGTGGAAGGATGTTGTCTCTGCCTACCCTTATGGGAATGAGGCATATGTATGTATGTAACAACATGCCTCCTTTGATAACACCCCGCAAGCCTTGATTCCAGGATACAGGATTGAATTCTAATCCTGTATCCTCAAAACAAGCTCTTCTAGTTTCTACTGATAAGAGATAGTATAAAACAGAATGTAAATATTTATTTATATACTACTGTTTACACTGGTAGCACAATGAACATAGAAATTTTTAGAGAACTCAAAATGTATTATTCAAATTAAATAAATTACTGAGAGAGGAGGGTACCTTTTTAATCACTACACTTCTCTACAATGTACATTAAATTATCCATATTGATGTTAGGAAGCATTAACAGTAACCGTCAAGTTAAATTTATTTTTCAGAACACAAAAACATATTCTTTCACAGTTTGGACTGGGTTACTAGTTTTGAACAATATTTATAGCTAATGTATTGCTAAATATTTATGTTGTTAGTTATATTATATTTATGATGTTGGTTGAATTTAAAACAATATTTTGTTGATTACTACATTAATGATATTTAGAGACATGTGGCCTTTCCCCTAGTTTTGAAATGTAATGAGCAGTCTAGTCAGTGGGTATTTATTTTACTTTATATAAATAACTTACAAGTGTATGTGATTGAACTTTTAAATACTGATGAATTTTCGAGTTCAGATGGATTAAAAAATGGTTTAAATTAAAATCGATAACAGATTTCTCCATACTCTCATGAAATCTTAGGCTATGCGGTGAAAAGATTGTATATTTTTAAAATATTTGAATATGTATTTGTCCATTAAATTGAAAGGTTATGATTCAGAAAAGTTACATGAATCGATATAAAAGCTGTAACGTTTAATAAAGTATACCTGGCACATTTTCAGCTACTTCTATTTTTGGTTGCGAAATGTCAGCACTTAATTTCCTAAGACGGTATAGTGATAATTTGGATTTGCAGCTTTTGAAGAAACAAAACGTTAAAATTCTCATAGTTCACCTGTATCCGTTTAACCTAAATAAAGAAATAAACTTTGGATAAATCTTAACTGGCTACGGTCATAAAACAAGAATTAAATTTCATTTTACGACAACTAACCTCAACAGTTTGTTTTTTTTTCAAATTGACATTGACTAATGGCCAAAACAGCTGAGTTCGTTTTGAATTGTTGAAGCCAAAACAAAAGAATTTCGTTTATGTTTTATATCATCAGTGATAATGTACACAAGAAAATAGAATCTCTCCAAGATTAAACTTTAATTTAAATATACTACTATAAATATTATAATATTGTCTAATAAATCATAAACGTAACGCTGTAAACGAACGAAGCTTTGCCTGGATATTAGCCTTGAAAGATGCATAACAGTTATAAATAATACAATTAATTTTAAACCTTATTTTTATTATCGTTAAAGTGGATTTTATTTTATTAAACACATATCAGTGTTATTGTTACTTTTATATGTTTGTTATTTGCAGAATGTACTGTAAAATTAAGAAGGTAAAGATGAATTTCATGTAAAATTGTTTGTAACAATTAAATCTTTCCTGGATATCAGGATATGTGTAGCTCCGGTCGTTGACCTTCTACCTACCCTAACCTGAATTCGCTGCACCCTGCACAAGGTTCACTCATATTCCGAGATCAATAAATCACATTGACCTCAGCTTCCCTGTGATGAGGTCGGAAATTAAACTTAGAATAATTAAAAATTGCATTTATATAAAAAAACGCTACAAAGTCGTGTGAAAGTCTTTAAAAATGGATGAATGTTCAGCTATAGAGAGACTTCCTGATGAAATTCTGCTGATGATATTCAGCGATATAAGAGCACATCACTTGACCAATTGTGTGGCGAAAGTGTGCCGCCGATGGGAGCAACTGATTACGCATTATATCCTGAGGATTAAATATCTTGGAGATGAGGAGAAGATTCACAGGGGATTGTTGGCGTTGTTGGTGACGACTTATGTTCCCGCCTTCCCATTGCCTTCAGCGATCCTTATTCATGCTAACAGTTCGATGCCAAACCTTCAGGAGTTAACTATTTCGATACAATACAGCCTGAGTAAGTCTTCTATGAAGGTTTTTTATTTTTAATCAATTACATAGAAAATTATACCAATTATATATTATTTAATACTAGCTGACCTGACAGATTTTCTTCTTAACTATGATACTTTATAAGAATTCTTTTTAGAAAAAATATTTCCACAACTAGGTGACTTTAATGACTCCAACCTAAAACCGTCACGCTACTGGATAGGCTGTTTGAGCTTATTTAGGAGATCACCACCCTAGATATGCTCAAAGATCTGATTGATCAGCAACATTCGTAGTCAATCCAAGGGTCAAAACGTCAAAAAGTGGTTCCCAACATAAGATAGTTAGATTGAATCAATGTTATTTGATTTAAGATTGAATCAATGTTATTTGATTTATTACTTATGGCTTGTTCAAATGACATTTAATTTGTTAATAAAGATGTTTTTAACATTTTAAAATAATAAAGTTTTAAGCACATGATTATAATTGTTATTTGTGTCTGTTTATATAGGTTTTTGTTTGTGGAAATAAATAGAAAAGTCAGTGTAGTCAATTTTATGTTAAGTGAATTATGTCACCCTTAGCCGTTTGCAGAACCTGTGGAACTCTCAATGTGCTATTGGTAGAAGAACATCTTACACTTTTTAACTGTTTAAATTATTTTTGTACCTATGAATTACTTTCTCGAAACCTAGAATTGACAATTTTATTAAATAAAAAAAGTGAATGAATTCTGTCACATGGCCGTTTTACCAACAACAGCATATATTTTACAGCTGATCTATGAACAACAATTTTTTTCTATCCAAATAAACAACAACAGTAAACAATTTGGTTCCAATACTTTTAAACAACAAATGTGAACATTCTTTTGTCCTTTTAAACAACAACAGTCTAACCATCTTTTTCTTTGGTTTTATTTAATTAATAATTGTATTAATAAATTGTATTGAAAATATTTTATTTACAGGGGTAGATGATTTTCACACCCTAAAAAAGTTTCGGAATTTAATTCACTTGGATGTTTTTGCTGAGAAATATTCCCTTGACTCAAAGACACCCATACCACCTGGAATTACATCACTGGTGGTCAATAACAATTTAGCTCCGGGTTTCCTACAGACATTGCAACGTAACAGAGTATACAATGCTTTTTACATGTATGGTAGATGTGTTCACTACCCACCGAAGGAACTAGCAAAATTTTTGGTGCAACATTCTATTCACTTGACAGAGCTAACACTTCGCTGTTCAGAATTGACTGATGTCAGGTAACTTTTTGTATATGTGATTAAAGTTAAACTAAAGCGTACTCTAGTGATGACACCATAAATAGTTCAAAAATTATTTTAGTAATTTGTTACAATAACTAATTGTTTCAAACTTATATTTTCGTTGTTTAACGACAATTGAAAATTGTATTAACGGGTTCATTTCTCGCAACTGGGTCGAAGTATCGACAAAATTCACAATCACCATCGTAGTATGTACCCATTACCACAGTTTTCAATTTGTCACAATATTTTCAATGTAAAGCTATTGTCTTTTTTAAATAATCGATATAAAAATAAATAGCAAATCAATTATGAACACTTGTAAAGCCTGATTTTCTGTATTTTAAACCTCCATTATTAGCGGGAACAGGAAATTCAGTTGCTTTAATTATAATCGGAAACGAATTGTTTTAACAATTCATGTCATAAGTCATCAGTGTGCGAGCGAGACAGCGCTATCTTCTGTCGCACGCTCCTTGCTGCTCGTATGGCAAAATGCACTCTCATATATATAACTCAGGATTTTCTTTTGTAGATACGAGGCTCTAGGGAAATGCACAGGGCTTATATCACTTCAGTTGTACTCCTGTTTACTACTCACCATCCAAAGTGCTCGTCAGTTCTCAAATTTAACTCGACTGAGACGCCTTCACGTCACTGGCATGAGGATGGTAAGCATTTCCCGCTACATTATCTATATATTCACAAAAATTAAAGGGCATTGAATATATTCCAAAGTTTTTGGGTGATTTTAGACCAAAGGATAACTCTGAGATAAATGGTCTTGTATAAAAAATAGGCAATTGTAGATTTGAGTGACTAGTTTTTAGATTTGAATAAAAATAATTCTAAATATTGTCTTCAACTACACGCAGTTATAATATATACAATTTGTAGTAAAAAACATTTTGTAATAACAGTAATACGACCATAGATTATAAAGTATAAATGAAGAAAACAATAGACAATGTATGCAAGTCAGGGATTTCGCGGGAGGGCACCACCAGCGCTATTAGTTTTCGGCGGGAAATGGCGTTCATGACTTGTCATCGGAGAATAATATTACGAATTTTTGATATTACGTGTGCGTTATATAAATAATTTCTGAGTACGAAACGCCTAAAAGGGAACATATATAGAAATACAATAGTAAATAGTGAAGTGTGTGTGATAAGTGTGTTACATTAACATTTAATATTGTAGATTCGTGTAGATCCCTTATTCGACTTCATAATACATTTACCACTGAGCATAGTGGAGTTGAATCTCAGCCGGTCGTGGTTTGGAGATGAGCACATATTCACCCTGGTGGCCAGGCTGTCCAAGCTACGCTCGCTGGAGCTGTGGCGCTCGAGGATCACCCCTGTGGGGCTGGTGAACATGGCAATGCAGCTGACGTTGCTCGAGGATTTGGACACTGATGCAGTATTCACGCCCGAGAACATTAGCACTCTAAATGAACATGGCTCATTGAAAAATGCCCGCTTTATATGGACCGGCTTGCAGGTACGTATTTTTACTCATATATTTCTGTGCATGTCAACATATTTTTGTTAGCTTAGTGGTATCGTTTTATGTAAAAGCAGATATCATCTGTATGTGAAATAATATTTTCTCTATCAAAAACATACTTATATTTAATAGTAACACTATATAGTAAATGTAAAAAAAAATTTGTTGCTAAGAATTGAACGTATCTGAACCTGTCGAGACATGTTTTGCTATTGAAGTTTGGAAGAAAATTAAGGAATGAAGTGGGTACAATTCATAAGATAGATTATGTGAAGTTTATGAATTGAAAAACCGGCTGATAACACTTTCTATCTATATTCTGCAATTATTAATGAAAGTGCGTGCTTAAAATACTCATGTCAGAAGTGAAACTTCTTTGGCAAACCAATTTTTAAGCTTTGTCTATATTTACACAAATCTGAAACTTTAGATTTCCGAGACTTAGAGGGAAAGGAAGATATGTTAGGGATTTAATGAATTTAATTTTCATTAAAATATAAGGTATCGAAAATTGATCCAAATAATTTGATTTCAAATGAAGAATTTTAAATAAAAATGCCACGTGTTTTCTGTCATTATTAGAAATTATTGAATAAATTTTGTTTTTAAATTTAAAATTCAGAAAGAGTATTTAAGAAGATTTTTATTTCATATAGTATATTAAATAATCGATATTGAGTTTATATTAAAGTTTTCTCAATATTTGCCCGAAGTTGGGAAGTTGGCGGTGTAATGCACCCCCGTGCCTCATAGAGCACGTTAAGCCGTCGGTCCTGCGCCTGATCTCTCTCCGCGAGTGTCGGATTCCCGTCGCATTGGACTATGAAAGTGAAGGAGTGCACTTGTGTACAATGCCTGTCAATCTGCAGTGGAGCAGTGTGGTGGGGCTATGCTCTAAAAACCCTCTCTCATATGAGTGAGGAGGCCTGTACCCAGCAGTGGGACGTTAATGGGCTGCTACATACCTTTACCTTTAGTATATTAAATAATGAAATGACTTGTGGTAAATTAAAATGTGTAACCTTCGAAAGAATGCACATCTTCGTGACGCTAATCACACGTTACATTCTTTAAAAAATACCCTCGAAGTCTAAAGAAGTTTCACTTCAAAAATACAGATGGTCATAAACGTATTCGTAAGGTGCACATTGATTAAGCTTCTACTGACAGTTCTAGCGGATTTCAAAATATACGTTATACTTACGCTGCATCGTACTTGGAGATTGGTTTTGAAGTAATATTACTATCTCTGTGAATTTTATTTATTTTCTTCGATAATCCATTCTTCCATGCCTGTACTATATTTTAGTGCAAGTATTGTTTGCAGGGTCCTGTAAACAAACAATCCTTTTATATTACAGGTGAATCCGCGATTCAATATAAGGTCCGCTTTGGATTCGATTCCTGTGCAATATCTTCGCGAGGACGGAGAGGGTCCACAATCTGAGCTGTTCTACTACTGGTCCCAAGGAATTTCCACACGCACCCCTCCGACCTCTCCCCCCGTCCCCATTGGTCACAACCGCACCGAGGTATTCGATTGGCCGTTCCGCGAAGGTTTTCTCCAAACTCGGAATTAACTTCTACTAATAGTCCCAAAATCCCTACCCCCCTGGACCTCTTTTCCTATACCCAAATGTACAGTCATAATACCAGACATCCCCCTTAAATACATAGCATCACACTTCATTCCCTTCAGGGTAGACAGAGACCACGTTCTTCTTCTTGCCACGATCCTTGCTTATCTTCTTCGCTTCTTTCATTCTCATTAAACCATTCATACAAGTTCGTCGGTTTAGAGTACTCTTGACCTCGCCCTTTATTAAAATGTTCTGACTTCTAGACTTCGATGTCTTTCACTCTTGACTCATAAATCTTTTTCGTCAGATTCCTTTCATTTATTCTCTCTACGTCTTCTTTTATACCACAACGTCCTCTTATCACACTATTTCTTACTCTGTCACTCAGTTTCAATCCACTCATGCTTCTCAACGCTCTCATTTATTTTACTTTTATGGTTCTTCTGCCATACCCAAATTTTGTTATAGTTCCTAAATATTTCCATCCAAGCTCCAGAATTCTGGGACCAGGACTTGATTGATTGAGGCCTGTGGGAGAGTTTTCGTGAAATCTGAATGGAAATATGCAATATGTCCCAAGGCATTTATACAAGCTTCACTAAGAACGGATGGGACAATCTTTAGTAGTCTATCATTAGATTGCAATCGGGCGATAGACAGCAGTGTAATGTTAAATTGGTTGTGAGGTCTAATTTAGGAGCCATTAATAGTGTTAAAGAGTAAAGTTATTCGAGGACAGGACGACGACTTTCGGGCTTGTTAATCTTGTGTATATATAAACCCAGTGTCGCGATGTTCGTCCGCGAGAAGCTACGAAGATGTCCAATAGATTTTAATAAAATATTGTGGCTTTGTAATTAGGTATATTTTGTGTGATCTAGATTTAGATCCATAGTTGTTAAGGTGTACATACGTATATCGAAAAAAGACGTCCTCTTCATTCTAATCTCTCTTTTAAAAGAAATATTAAATTCTTTCTTAAAACTTCACGCTCATATCTGTGCCTTTAAAAAACTTTAGAAAACATCTTAACAGTATCCTTTCCCGTTTTTAATGCAGAAAAAAACAAATTTCGAAATATTTCTTAATGTTTTGCAAACATCAAATTTGTGTAACAAGATACTTTAATTTTTTTCTCATATACCGGGTGTATTATCAAAATGGATATTTATGGCCATATCCGAAACTATAAGTAACAGGATCAATGATTCAAATAAGTCTCAAGAACAATTTAATGTCCGTTAAAACTGTAGCATTAGATTTTCAATTGTACCCATTAACTTTGAAAAACAAAAACCCACTCGGTATTATTACGCCACTTGACAGTGTTGCTAATAAATAATAATTTCTTAGAACTAATGACATATAACACACTAAAGTTTCATTTCGATAAATTGAGTCATATTCTCTTAAAACGTCTGATGTCCACTGGAACATGTCGCCTTGTATACATTTTACATTTTTTCTCTTGAAGGCTTTGCCACGCAACACTGAGTTCTGTATCGTCAATATACTTGTAAAAATTCTCTTTGTAAATAAAAACACCTGTAATGTACTTTCCAGTGACGTATAGTTAATCGTAGAGTAGTTGAAAACTGATTAGGGATTTAAACTAAGTAAATTTTACGAAGCGCTACGCCGATACCTACAAACGATTGATGTAATCATTGAATTAAAAAACTTTTGTAAATGTCATTTAACTAAGATTAAAGCAAACTAAAGGTTTCCTTAACCGTATTAGTAGGAAAAACGAAAAACACTATTATACTAAATGCAATAACGTCATGTTTTAGGAAAGTACCAAAGTCATTGTTAACAAGACACCGCTGTCATTTGGACTTGCTCCTATATAATTTTGATAAATGTGTCAAAACAAAATAAAGCATAAAAAAATATATTTTTAAGTTCTTTGCCGGATTCTTCTCAGGGGAATCAACTTTCTGTATCGGTCGTATATTTGGGTAAATGGACAGGCGATTCAAAAGAGCTTTTCGAGCCTAGTCGAAGAACCTTTTAGAAAAACGAAGTGTGTTCCGGTTCTTTTTTGTTTTGTGTAACTTAACATAAGAACTTTTATAAAAGATTATTGACTGTGCCATTATTGTTTCACAAAACGTTAGGTTCCTAATGCGGTCTCTATTCGCTAAAAGTATTGTATAACTAAGTATTTTCGACAAACCTCACATCTATTAGTTTTACAAAATTGCGATCGCCTCGAGTGATCCCAATTCACAAAAGAAGTGTTTTCAGAATTTCGGCAGTTTTGTTTAACATTTCCGATAAATTCTACAGAAGATCACCGTCAACAGTAGTGACCACTACAACGTATCAGGTTCTTCTTGCGCTTGTGGTCAAATAAAAAAAGATAATTGTTTGTCGCAGTTTTTAAAACGTTTACGGGGATCTTTAGAGTTCTATGTTCTATAAAGTATGTAAACAAATAACCGAAATGTTGTTAAAATCGATGTCGTCAATTAATGTTAGTTAAATAGTAATTTTTGTGGTAACTCCGATCGGAGTCATGTCTGATTATATACGGTAGTGATATATACAATAAATTAATGAAGAAAATATCCATAATTCAGTGAAATGATAGCTCATATTCAGTGTATTGAAAGGAATAAATGTTGTGCGAAATAAACCCTTTGATTTGTAAGTCTGACCAAAATGCTGTGGCCAAGTCTGATATTCATTATATATTTGCAAGATTTGGGATGGTCCAATGGATGGACACGTGGATTCTTGTTAAAACTCAGTTCAAATACTGGACGGACACCTATAACTTCTCTATATAAAGACAATGTGCTTAAGCACAAGTCCGGTGTAATTGTTATTTACAACACATTACTGTGTGAGTAAACTATTCCGAGAGCAATTCGTGGGATGTGTGCTGTCAATCTGCAGTGGCGAGACAGCGTGGTAAGTGATGAGAAAAGTGCAGCAGTGGGACGTTAGTAGGCTGCTGTTTACCTTATTTACTTTGCCGAGGATTTTGACGGCCTCGCAAGAAAAATGGTGCGTGTACTTGCTTGCGAAACTGCCTCATTCGAGTTTGAGTCCCGGGTGTTAAGATTTTCTCAATATTTGCCCGAAGTTGGGAAGTTGGCGGCGTGCCCCACCCCCGTGCCTCGGAGAGCACGTTAAGTCGACGGTCCTTCGCCTGATCTCTCTCCACGAGTATCGTTTACCGTCACATCGGGCTATGAGAGTGAAGGAATAGAGAGTGCACTTGTGTACTATGCCAGCCAACCCGCAGTGGAGTAGCGTGGTGGGTCTATGCTCTAATAACCCTCTCTCGTACGAGAGGAAGCCTGTGCCTAGTAGTGAGACATTAATGGTTTGCGATTCCGATTTGTATAGCTAATCCTGAAATAATATATATAAGGTAGAGATGATGGGGCAAGCATTTAAAATATAGTTTGGTAAAAAAAACGATGCTGTGTTTGAGTTTCGACTAAAGGGTCATCGTTCATCATGAACTACTTCCGACAGATCAGACGATTGATTTTCAACTGTGCAGTGCACAACTAGAGATGTTACGCTAGGTGACAGGGAGAAAAGGCTGATTAATCGGAAAGATTTTATCTTTCATCATTACGACTCCCAATCACACTCTTCTTCAATGACGCGTAGTCATTGAGAAAGTTTGGTTGGGAAGTTTTAATGTACCCATCTCATAGTCCGGAATCGCACCCCCTGGATATCATCTATAACAATTTCTGTAGAACTCACAATGGAAATAAGTTGGTTTGAAAAGAAGCTACTAAATTCAGTTCTTTAACCAAAAACTACAGTTCTTAACCGATGAAGTCGTGGAGACTCCGAACTTTTCCCAGACACAATATACAGACGAAGTTAATAACAGCGTGATAATAGGAGCCATTACATGGGTGTTATTTGCCTATTTCGTTGTTGAGAGCTTAACTAGCAGAATGAGTGTATCGCGTTACACCGCTCTGCGACGAGCGACCGTGACGGTCACGGCGAGGTCACTCGCGCGTACCGCGTGCGCATCCTCTGCGCCATTCCACGAATTAACCATTTTAATTCGTACTTCTTGTTTTAATTTAATATACAAATCGTGTGCCATAGCATCGATTTTACAGTAATTAATTTATAATAATTTCATTTAAACGTAGTTAAGTCTGTGACCTTTAAAATCAAATTTAAAAAATTCTCTGTTCAAATAGGCTTATACGTTATATTTGAATCATCAAATTGCGCTTTCATATTATTTCCAGTGTACGACTGATGATGATATTGGAGAGCGACTTAAACTCTAAAGCTAGGAGGGTTCCCTTGCGGTTCTGAGCAGAACCCGCACTAATCTCAGTTCGCTGTCCCCTTTTGTACACCATCCTCGTCACAATATCACTTTAACTTAGAGCAACTCATTGACCCACACGTTTTATCCTCAGTACTTAATAACTGTACGATTTTCAAATAGGTTTCCTTATAATACAGGATTTAAATGAATCGATCGACATCTTTAGGACGTCTTCCGGGAGTTTATCATAGAAGCGTGTACATCAGCTAGCCATTTCACCGTGTTAACATGTGTTGCCTTGTTCCTTGATGTAATTAATTTCGTATAGAGTTCGTTGGACAGTGCAATGGCACCACAAAAGCTTATCACAGTGTTTTGTTTTATTGCGAAATGGCCACATGGCATGAGTTGGTGACGTCACGTCCGTTCGCAAGTGGTGAGCATGGCGGTCGCCGGCCTCGCACAATGTTATCAATTTTTTCACATTCACATTGCACATCGACGTTGTATAACATGTATTATTTAATTCCGGAGCTTTGTTAACATAGCAACCGTAACAAACAATGCTTATACAAATTCGACGAAGCTTTGAACTCTCGGTAGCTTTATAAACCTAGACCATATATTCTTTATTATATTCGTTATTATAGCACATTAAAACTAGCCGTCTATTAGAAAAATCACCTTGTTTGATAATTTGATGACGTTTAGTAATAAAATACTAATTTCATATTTTCATCATGTTTTGATAGCAATGCAAGTTCTGATTGTAATATTTACCTTAATAGTATAAAAGTAGATTATAACATCTGATGATGATCACTGCTACAATTATTGCGGATCCAAAACAAAATAGTAGACCCGGGCGGCAGTCTTAACTATTTAAGTATATATCTTTGATGAGATTTTTACCTGGTTTTTACCTGCGTCATCTAAAATCAATTTTTACCGACATCGATACCTACATCTCGGCCCATCTTTCGTCAAAATATACGTAACAATACCGAGTGTAACATAATCAAAAGTAACATCTCGATCTCGACACCATTACACACAATGCGTGAAAGCGAAGCTGAGGTCACAGAGACCCGCAAAAAACTAACAATGCAACTGTCACTGGGTAAGTAACGTCACACAATGGAATTATAGATCATGGCCTGATACAGAACTTGAATATGTACTATACTAGCAAAAAGCTGGTACCTCACGAAAACCTCCTGTTCTGCTCATGTTAAATGATTTTAAAACGTGAAGAGTATCAATCATTAATTTATTCATCAACCCGTGTAATTAGCGCAGCCGACGTCAGTGAGCCCTTTTGTGTAGATATTGGAGTACGCCAGGGTAGTATCTTGAGCCCAATATTATTCATCTTATGCATGGACAACGGAAACATGGAGTGTATGCTATACACAGAATTGGTCAGCTTGCTTGGTTACAGATCATGAGGTCTATAACATCTACTGCGTAAATGGCTTGTGAAAGAGGCCGTAGGGATGGGAAATCGTTTAGAAAAGGGCTAATGTACGCAGATGATATCCAGTTGTATATAAAAAATGTAAACATTAAACACGAATAGAAAATCACGGACGAACCTTAAGTAAAAGCAAATATTCGAAGCACGACACCACGGTAAAGGGAATTACTATCTTAATAGATTAGTAGTTGGATATTTTCTATCATGATTTTTGTACAAAAGTTAGGGCCTCCAAAGCTCTCAAACAGGTGGAGCTATTTCTTCAGCATTTTCACTGGCAGATGTTAATATTATAGAAAAAACTTAAATTACATTTTATGCTGAAAACATTGTCGTGAGCAGTAGCCACGGGGAAAGGTGACCAAGAGTTTAATTAATCATTACTAAGGCGTGATAGCCTCTTTTCATAAACAAAAGTCGCCGAAACTGTAAATGTTATCACTCGATGTTGCAGTTTATAAATACTGTACGTACAGACAGGAGCACAAACTTTAAAATAAAGATCTACAATATTGTGTAAAGTACTTTGGCCCCGTACATTACGTGGAACATTTATACGACCCATTGTTGCATTATTAAATTGTAGGGCTTTATAAAATCTATCGCTTTTTTTATTTTATTTAGGTTTGCACCATCTTGGTAAAGTCAACGTATAGATATGATCGCCCGGCCAAGGACAGTGTAATTTCTATGTTTATTCACGACCAGCCTGATTGGAGCCTTCCGCTGTCGACACTTATCAGTTTAGGTTTGTGCAAAGATGCAACTGCAGACAAGTTATTTGTAGTTGCATGTTTGTAGTAGAGTAAATTATGGTGTTTTGTTTTTCATCATTAGCACAAGTGATAGGGCAATAAATCGATTTAGGTGTAGCGTGAAATGTAATCTTCCAAACTGTAAGCCAATCGTAAACAATAAGTACCTTTTTAACGAAAAATAAATTACTTTTATGTTTTAAACGCAACAGTAGACAATTTCATAACTTTACATACTAACCCGAATAGTGAGGATAAAAACAGCAGTTTTTTCTCCCTTTACTAGAAAATAAGCTAATCTCAACCACGTTTTCCTGTGGCTAATCCTGATATAACTTATATTTGTAATTCTAGTGGGAATTTCAACCTAAAAAGTGGCTTACTTTACTCCTCTGGCGATATTTTTCATGCGGCGAAAAAACTTGACATCCGTTGAATAGATTTAGAGATCGTCGGAGGCAAACAATCATATTATTATAACATTTATATAATAGTATATACTTTGTAGTTTGCAACTTAGTTGGGGTCGCAGAATATCTTCAAGGATGTGGCCGGGTGGCATTCAACGACCTGTTGAGCAATCATCGCATATATATATTCAGTGTTTACACTTAAATATAAATATCTAGAAAGAAAGATTGGCAAAACGTTCGTTTCATTATGAATCCACGCGTGCTGATTAACACAGAAATGACTCGATACACAGTGACTCTTGTTACCAATAGATATTTCGGAGAACGCCGATTGTCATAACTGGTGTTACCACGCTATACATCACATGTTTACTCCTATGTTAAGTAGTTTTCTAGCATATCTAGAATTGCTTAAATTAAGTATTCTATTTACTGCAATTTCAAACAATTTACACAAAGCTATAATAGTGACTGAGCGTTGTCACTATTATACTGACATTGACGTTGGATCATCTGTGACCAATTAAGTCAACAGTTGCTCAATAACGATTTAAGGATAAGGAAGGAAAAAACCAAGGAATTCTATCAAGGAAGGACATACGTATAATTCGTTACGTCAAATATCAAGAGGAAACTCTCAATTTACCTCATATTGTTACTATAATATTACGAAATAAACCAAAACCAGCCAGCCACTCTCGAGTTTAGCGAGACTGACGAACAGTAATTGATATACAATATATATATATATATATATATATATATATATATATATATATATATATAGCTGTAAAGAAACATCGTATATCTGTATTTAGACTAATGATTTTGTTGTGGGAGTTTCTCTGAATGAGGTGAAGAGGAATACACGTAACTTTGTTTTCCTAATTCATTCTTTATTATCATCATTAGACACATTGACAAATGAGTCGATTAGATAAATGATTTTTGTACTGATTCGATTTTTTGCACTAATAGAATTTGAAACAACATCTTGTTCAATTCGGGTAACACCGCAAGTTATATCTATTATTCGTATTAGACCAACAAATAAGAGAAAATATATAAAGATTCACTTAAATCAATTATTAATTATCATATAAATGGTTATAAAGACATGCAAACAATCAATTACATATGAAAAGGATTCCACTTCCTTTAAGTTTTCTCTAATTAATCGTTGTTTATTTAATATTAGTTTGCATACGTAAAGGGGTATAATATACTTATAAATGCTTATATAAATTGTATGTAGCAGTATATTAACGTGCCACTGCTGGACACAGGCTTCTTCTCTTATAGAGTTACGAGGTATGAGAAGGTTCTCCTTCATGGAAAAGCATAATGATGGATTGGAAAGAACAATCGTTTATTGCGAGTCGACGACGGTCGACCAACAGTCCTTTGTATAAAACAAACCTTAGTGGTACCCTAGCGACTTCTGTAAAGAAAAAAAGACATGTAAATTGCATTAGATACGTCTTAATAAAAATATAAAAAGAACAGTGTAGAGCAATTACAATACAAGAAAAAATACACTTGTTACGACATTTTAGGCTAAAAAAAGTCAAGAAATCGTTCGCCGGGCTGATTTAATAACGCAACAAAATGTAACCAATCTCGGCTTTACCCTTATATTAAGAACACATATAAAGCACTTGGATTCAAATCCAGTTACCTGCTTGATACAGCCAACCGTCCCAATCGGTGATCGAATCATTACCATTGAATGGACTTGACGATTCAAAAGAGCTTGTTAAACCTTTTTTTACTGCTATCAGCAAAAACGTATCGCGTAACGTTCTGTACTGAAACCATAAGTGGAATTTGTCTCTTACCAGATTAGTGCGGTCCCATGTTTGACTGTATTATCAAATACCCATCAGGTTTGATTCAAGTCAAACATTTACCCAGTTAACAATACGAAAATGTCTATAAATGTGTTAAGTATAAGAGAATGAGCGATTTCGTCTTTTCTCCCTTCATATTGATACCTCTAGAGAGGTGCCTACAAACCTTATCTTCCTATATTTTTCTGTTAAACCATAGAAAACTAAACTAAAAAATATAATGAGACTACAGTCAATTATCGTTGGTAACACACGATCCCTTCTCCATTGCCATATGGCAGTGGTGCAGTGTTTCACTCAATGACAACCAGTAACCGGAGACCGTGTAGTTTACACGATATCATAATGTAAAATTAATCTTTATTGCATATTAAACACGACATGTTTTGACAAAACTTGTGTATTTCGTATTATTCCTATTATGCTTCAGAAACGCATTCAAATCGTGTAATAGATCTTAATAATTTACATGAAATTATGTTTAAGATAAAATGCAAAGAGTGTCTTATCCTTAAAAGATAGATATATGTCATCCAAGACTTTGTAGATCTATAAAAGAGGAATTATTACACCATACTTTATTTTGTTATATCTCTATGAGATTAGGCAGCGTTTTTGATGAAAGCTAAGTGATTTGATTTTATTCGAAACTTCCAATCGTTATACTTCAACCAATTTACAAAAAACCTTGGCAAATTATGTGTATTAACCTTCCTCAAGAATCAATGTCTATTTGTGTAAACTGCATTAAATGCATTCAGTAACTTTTGAGTATTTTGTGAACAAATAGACGCAGTGGAGGACTTATACTTAATATTGTCCTCTTTTCCCCAAGCTAAAAAAACATTATTACATACCTATCTGCCCCCGCGTACATACATACATAGCATCACGCCTCATTCCCTTCGGGGTAGGCAGAGACCACGTCCTTCCACTTGCCACGATCCCTGCATATCTCTTTCGCTTCTTTCACTCTCTATAACCCTTTCTTAATTCAAGTTCGTCGCTGTAGAGTACTCTTGACCTGGCCGTTATTTAAAATGTCCTGGATTTGGTCCAGGAACGTTCGCCTTGGTTTTCCCCTTCCAACTTTCGCATTCACTCTTGACTCATAAGTCCTTTTTGTCAGTCTCCTTTCATTCATTCTCTCTACATGTCCAAACCATCTAAGCATACCTTTCTCAATTTTAGTCACTACGTCTTCTTTTCATGCTATTTCTTACTTTGTCACTCAGTTTCAATCCACACATACTTCTGAACGCGCTCATCTCTACCGCATTTATTTTACTTTTGTGATTCTTCTGCCATACCCAACCTTCACTACCATACATAAGTGTTGGCACCAACACTCCAGCATGCATAGCCAGTCTAGCCCTTTGAGACACCATCTGGCTATTCATAAAGGCTTCACTCTTCTTTCAATATCATTTTCACATGTTCCATCTTTTGTAAATTTAGATCCTAAGTATACAAATTCTTTCACCTCTTCCACTTGTTCCCCATCTATCAAAATATTGCCATTCATCATAGATTCATCTCGTTCAAAAAGCATAACTTTCGTTTTGTTTACATTCACTTTCATTCCTTTCCCTTTCAAAGCTTCATTCATAATATTTAGCATCTCCTGAAGCTCGTTAGCGGATGACGCAAGTATTACTTGATCATCAGCGTAGAGTAAACATTTGATGAGTAATTCATTCATTCTTAACCCATACATACATTCTTTTAAATCTGTCAAACATTTATCCATGAAAAGGTTGAACAGCCATGGTGACGCAACACATCCCTGTCGAACACCTCTTTCGACAGGAAACCAC
>JACTOM010000130.1:764867-918812 GCA_015832385.1 Elymnias hypermnestra
TCGATGTCGACCCCGCGGAACTTTCAATCTCATTTCCTTCGTCTTCACTCTTGAATCGCCCACTCAAATTTTTCAGATATTCTTCTAGCATTCCCTTCTTCCCTTGTATACACATGAATCTCCTCATGCGCAAACATAGTGTTTGCCACAAAAAGACTATGTTCCACACATATCCCAAACTTATTCCATTTTGATTCATGGGTTCGTCCGTCGGAGCATAAGCACTCAAGACAAAGATCCGAGTAAGTCCAACTTTTAGCCTGATCCAGATGAGTCTAGGACTCACATATTTTACTTCTTTCACACAATCGTCTATTTTATTTCTGCCTACACTAGACCAGTAAGCTGTGTATGGGCTATGTTTCGTGGTATCACATCCTTTCCTCTTTATCTCATTCGCGCAGAGTACATCTATGCACCTATCATGCATAATCTGGCATACTTCATCAATCTTTTCATTCATTCCTCCTCTTACATTCAAAGTAGCAAAGCGGCTCTCGGTAGCCCGCTTTTCGCCCCCATTAGGAACGTGACGTGATGGATTGCGAATCTCATCGCCGCCATTTTTGGACTTTAATAATACCACCATTGCGTTCCCACGAGTAGCAAGGGAATGTAGGCCCATTCTGGCAGAGCACCGCATGCCAGAATAAGGCTAGCCAATTTCTGGGTTCGCCCGGTCCCAGGTCCACCGCTTGCGACCAGGTAAATGCCCCTAGCCATGAGTCCCTCGGCACGGTACACCTTGGACTGGCAGGAAGTGGGTAGAATAATGGAATAAATGGTGGGAACATGCCAAAAGATAGGAACTTTGCAAGGAAAGAGAAAGGAAAATATAAGGTAGTAGGATATTACTGACTCGGAAGACCTGAGAAGATTCAGTAATAGCTCGGGGAGCCGGGATCGCATTCCCGTGTACCATACTATGATTATCGGAGAAATAGACAAAGAATTGCACCCCCTGACTCATGTGTGTGATAATTTCATAATTCCCAGTATATAAGATATATTAGACGGAGTCCCAGCGAAACATGGTTGAATTTAACTGCAATACTAAGATAATTGATGCAGATGAATAAGATCTTGCAACACCGGGGAAGTCTGCCACAATAAGGCCACAATGAACTTTTATTACATCATCCGATACGTGGCCGATTACAGACTTCACGATTATGGCGAATGAAACGACAATACCTTTGCAGTCGAGAATTGGAGGTCTCTATTAGTTAATAAAAATTGTACTCTACAACGACCTTTAATATGTGAACGTGCGAGTAGAGCGATAGGAACATAGATTTCAATGTAGAGATATGGTAATAAACTTGCCCCTCCTCTCCATTGACAGCAGATGGTATGAAAATATTTAAAAGAAGTAAAGTAAATGAAGGAAATCGTCATCAGGAAACCTTCTCTCTCTAACAGTGCAGTTAAGTAGAGTAGGACTGTGCCCAGCAGTGGGAGGTTAAAATGCTGTTTACCTAACCTCATTAACTATAACTTAAAATATTAAAGTTATTTAATAAACTCGCTGTAAGGGTATTAATTGAAAATTGCTATTGCCTGCATAAATTGTTTTATTAGTTATGTTTATAAGTGAAATAATAAGTTTTGGCAAAAAGCTCATGACTTTTTGAAAGAGATCTTTGTGGAATCTCAAATGATCTTTCAAATACGGAAGACCCGTCTGATTATGTAAAAAATATGCATCGAATCGATTAACCTTCAAGGACGTAATTCTCTTTTAAATTCTGCTATGTTGGAGGCATAATTAATTGACTGCTTTTCTACGTAGTATCAAGAGTTATAGAGCTGATCTTTTTAAATGAATGCATGAATAAAATGATCTTTATTTGCGAATATGGGTCACCTGCGTAGGGGAATAATTGCAGTTGAGCCATCACATCTTACCGTAATTACAGCGTGTAAATATTTGTATTTATTATTTTGATAATATGTCCAATTTAGTAATAATTGTTAGGTATTGTATAATAGGTTAGGAGTTTCTAAAGCTTTGACCTATTTAATTTTAAGCATTAAAAGCGGACATGGTTTAAAATGTTTTGTCACACAGCCATCGAAAGAGTCATTTTTCAAATGATTCTTTTTCCGTTCATCCGGGGTTCTTCACAACCAAGTTGTGGGGTATGGGCCTCGAGGCGATGTCTCGGCTAATTTTCTCAGGCATGCGGGATAATTTTCTGAGGCGTCGACGATGCCCGGTACTTGTTTCTGTCAGTTATTCTTACGGACTGGTTCCCACCAGCTTCCACCGGCGGTACCATCCAGGTCAAGCCGAGTGTTGGTCATGTCCGGGTTCTGCCACTGCCGTCGTCATCGTCAACGCTGTCCAACCACCGTCAACCACCTACACCTGGTGGTGGTTACAGCAGGAGCTCACCAGGTAGTGGACGCCCAGTGCTTTTAGATCTAGGATGATAGCTGGCAATGTCATGGAGGTATGTGTGCGGGGAATTTTATGAGGCATAAGCACTTATTTTGCTGGGCCTGCAGCCTTCCCTTCTGGTACCCTGAGCAAAATGGGTACCAGGCAGGAACGGACGTAGGCTCCGTAGGCCTTCAGTTTGGTTTTTATTGGGAGACTTTACCGTTGTAAACTTCAAAGACGATATAATTTCTAATAGATGGCGCTATTTTTAGTGTGTAATGACGTATGCCTAAAGCATCACACTGGGGCAGATTGTGCCGGATGGAGATCTCAGCAACACCTCCCGGTAGTGCTGTCACTGGGGAGCATCATAGGTGCGATGCTCTTCAGGGAGATGATGTAGGGAGTGGCTTTCTTCTGACCTTCTTCTTGGAGACCTTAATTTTGCTTAAGGAGCCCCACCAATGAGAGAGGGAGAATGCAGTGGATGTTTCTCTTCACTGCCGAAGGAGACAAGGTACTATGAGACGTGTTTTTCGCCTCAGGCCTCCGCGAATCCTCATCTCCTCTCTCGTCGAATCTAACAATTGATCCATGGATCAGGGTTTGTGTATAAAAGCATTTCTAAGCAAAAAAACCTATATCACTGAAAATTTAACTCATTTATTAAGTAATGTTGGATATAAAACCCCATTTGAAATATAATAACTGTTACAAATATGAGCGTTACTTATTTTAAGTGGAGTCAATCACGTGTAATGAGTCGTTGGACGGCATCCGAGTAGTTCTAAAGCCTAATGCGATCGGTGTTGCAAGTACCCGGCACTTATTGTGATGTACAATAACCTTGTGGGCGCATTAACAACTATTACGTAAACTATATGACGACAGTTGTCAAAATGTTGATCAGTCTTTCAAATTTCAAATAAAATAATCTTTATTGAACTACCCACAGACTTACACAGTAGTTTTCGCCAAAACTTGTTATATTTTCATATTATTTTAATGTATCCGATGATATTAAAGAACTAAATCTCTCTGCAAAAAGGATGGTTCTTTTGTGCGCTATTCTAAGAAGAACCGACGATAACACCGGTCGCGTATTCTTTATTTACAATACAGTAGAATTTCAATTTATTCTTCAAGCTGATTAGTTGATTAGTTGATTAGCTGATTAGCATATAACTTTAGATTATGATGATGATTGAGATGATCTGAAACAAAATCCTGTGCCGCGTTTGTCTGATCGCGATAAACTTTAAAACTAATGTATGTATTTTAAAGTGGTTTTCACCAACACATAGAGCAGTTCTTAAAAGAGGCTGTTCTACGTAATTTTTGGGGGTTTGTGTACATTAGTTGACATATAACGATAATTTAGCTTCAATCGAAAACGATATCGAATCCCTTAGAGATATTGTAAAAGCAAAGCCATACTCGTCTCGATACAATTATTTATTCCTTCTTTATCAGATTTTCCTTAGTTAGAAGACGTTTTACAGCCATTCAATCTCCCATACGAAGTCGTAATTCAAACATAAATCACTTTCTTCTAATTTTCAATAGGGAACATAATTCCAGCCTTGTTTGCCAGTTGCCAGTTGCCAGTACCAACGCGCCGACCACTGAACTAAGCATAAATCCTGTTCGGCGCTCTGCATACCGTCTGCCCACTTGTCCGTCAATATAATATAATAGCTATCGCACTCCGCTGCTAAAACTGCGCGTAACAATATAATAAAACAATGTATAGCAGGATAATTACTGTTTTATATACCTATGACAAAGTACGTAATGACATATATCTGTCTTATAAGGATAACTCAATATATCTCCAGTGGCTAATTAAACACACCTACTTTTTTTTTGTTCAGTTTGTATTGTTTTAGTGTTTATATTATGTCACCTTAATATAAACACTAAAACTGAACAGGCAATCGAAATTAATAATAATGGACAGGCAATCGAAGGTTGTACGTATTTGCATGTCAGAGAGAAGGATATGTGATGTCATTCGAGTGAGCTTTGTGTACATGACATCGCACCACGCGTGTACGCACAGAGGCCATGCTAATTGAAATTAAACGTACTTAAAGATTTCAAATACATCACGTTTAAAAGTACATACAAATATCACGATTTATTGTAACTTGGGCTAGTATTAATATATACCTAACATTGCGGATACCCGATAAAATCCACCCAATGGATTTGAATTTTAGTGACTAGTTTTGTTCATTGAAAACTTGTGTCCTTATTTGTGCAGGATCAACTATACAAGAGATACTCGTTGACACAGTTATTTTAGACGAGGGAAATGTAAATCATATGTATATGATTATAAGCATATAATTGGTATTGTCTAATTAACTGTCCTTTAAGTGACCTTGACCTTTGAAAGTGCAGCCTTCTCTCAAAAACAAAATTATAAATGAAGTTTCCAGGTAGGTAGGTATTTTAATACAAAATTGCATAATGTAGTAAGGTATTTTGAAACAACATTGTATATTAGGTACACGATAACATACATCTTAAGTTTTATTACAAAATTATGAATATAAGCTGTAAAGGGCTTTTTGTAATACACTCGTAGTGGTTGTCTTTGACCTCTGGTGTGTCTGTTGTCATTAGCATGTTTCTCGGTCCTTCATTCCTTCATGGAGCCAAGCCAGTAATTGCGATGCGCACGCGTCGCAGTATGGTTCTAATTATGGTGTTTTATTATATTGCGCCACACTGCGTTCGCAGATGCCATGAAGAAATAACAGTGTACAATTATAGTACTTTACTGACTGCTTTAGAATATAGTTTCTAATACAGTCCACTCTCGATATTTGAACCTCAAAAAGTCAGCGAAAACTTCAACCCAAAAGTCAAATTACCAAGAATCTATTGTATCAATTGTTTAAAGAAACGGAAAGTTTAATAACTAAGAATGAGGGTAGACAAGTCTACCCGGCAATAGGAATATTCAAATTTGAAGTTTCTACGCCTTATGGTTCGTTGTGGAAACGATTGTTTTATATATATAGATTAGCGATCTTTGGGTGCACATGTCCGCCGGTTAGTTAACCAGATGTCAGTCTGCAATCAGTAATTGCAGCACGATTGCCGTCTATTTATCATGTGCAGTGCGTCGTGTGAACCGGTGCTCGCTTCAATAAACAACGCACTAAACTCGTCGCTTTGCGGAGTCTGTTTCTTGTAACGTTACATAAGCAAATTAACTTAAAACTGTATCTAGCTGTAGTCAGTCAGTTACTGCAGCTTGTGATTTCGCAGGACCGGAGAAGGACCGCAACATAAAATACATACTGCGTTTTGTGCGACAGGGAATTGATAGCCTAACGCTTTGGGGTAGGTAGAGATTTTTTTCGCTGGAATATCCATTTACGCACTCCGATTGAGATTTATATCATCAACCAAGAATACGGCACTCGCTGCAGTACAGAATTCACACTAAAACCCATCGGTACAATGGGAACGTGGCAATCAATATAACGGATAGAAAACGCACAAAGCAAGTTCCCTTATCCCGGTCTCCTTCTTCGGATAGAGGCTATGCGTGGATGAAGGACTGATACATATTTAAGCCCTCTTAACTGGCTACGCATTGACTTAAGTAGAGAAGCTCGGGCTTCAAATTATTATTAATTTATCATATTCATCGAATATTCATCAGAGCACCCCAGGAAAAGATTTGAAATTTCGAGATGTACAATATTTTTTTTATTTACATTACATTACTCAAATACTCGTACATATAAATAATCCTCTTCATGACGAATATCAAGTTAAACGATATCATAGATATTAATGCCGGTTAAGTTACTGTAAGCACCAATAAAGCTTTATAAAAGTTTTGAAATTCATATTTTCTCGACGATTCCATACATTGCAACATAATCTAAAGATATTAAATACGGATTACTATAGTATGAAGAGAAAAGATTTCATTGTTTGTTTGTCAGTTCAGAATGATCTCGAAATAACTGACCAGTTTTAACAAATGTTAAAGGGAAATCATCGCGAGAAACCCTGCATAGGAGGAAATACATTTGCGCACTTCAACTGGACTATCATCGATTAGAAGTATCTAAATCACTGAAAATAAAAAAGTACCCACTAACGCCAACCAAAACATTCTACTCTAGTACCCCGGATTCAATTACCTTCAGAAAATCTTTACATCAGGTAAAGGAAAAGAGGCAGGCAAAACTTTCGACCTTCAGGCCCCTTCAACTGTATTTTCCTACTCTTACCCTTGGGCCTCTGTAACGAAACTACTGTCTTAAACATGGCCATCGTAACTGAAGATCATGGGCTATTGGAGCATTTTTGAGGCTGGAAAACCTTGACAAGACTGTGGGTCTCGACGAGAAAGGTGACCATGCATAATCAGCGGAACCCTTTAGCGTAGTTATTTCTGGTGTCCCGGTCGATGCCTACTGAGGGTTCTCAGGGACCGGAGCAGGAGAAGGATGGAGGCTACATACGCCCGATGGCATTGAAGCCTGTCATATCTTGTCTCAGAGAAGTTTGAATGGTTTCTATTCATTAATAACATTTAAATCACATCGTTAGCCTAAATTGTCGAATCATTTACACGAGTTAACATATCAACATGTGGGTGATTGGCCTACTTTGACAACTATGAATCACAACCTAATTTGTATCGCACATCAATCTTTATCCTTTGTCTCACAAGTATCTAAATCGATATATTTTTTATAACTTCAATTGAAAACGATTAAAATTGTTGGTTTTTTCGAATCATCCTTGATTCTACCTTGTTGGCGTGATGATTGATAGTACTATTTTTGCAGTGCCTCTTGGTTAAAGCCCTTGATCTTGGTGACTTCGGCCGTTTCTAGTTCTCGTTCTATGTATCCTTCGATACGTTGATATATAAAAACCAAAAAGAGGTAAATTAATTATTATTTATGATATTTGATAAGCGTTTACCTGTCAGCTATAAAAAAGAACAAACTGACCCATAAACTATACATTTTCTCTACTACTAATTTGTCTTTTATATGACAGAATTCGTTTGAAATTAATTCGTATATAATACTCATAACTAAGTGAAGGTTAAAGGAATAATAAATGTGATGGGTTAGACTCTGAAACAAAACATTTTCAACTAACTCACAAAGAATGTTAATTAGCGGTTAAGGGAAACGAATCACGATTTTATTTAGTTAATTATAATTGACTGTTCGATTTTTAATTAATTTCTTTCATGGGTAAAACTGAAAAGATCAAGTCGTACAAGATAGCCGGTTTCTAAGTCTTTGTTTGTTCCGGCAAATCCTTGAAACTGTTTGATCGATTTTAATTATAGAAAAATGTATTTAATTAATAATGGTATACAGATAGGCAGACTGCCACAGAAGATTACTAGAAGAGATTGAAAAAGAGAGTTTAAGTTTATATGGAAAAACCTTTAAATACAACATAGAAAGTAAATCAAGTTAACGAAACAAAAAGCTACATTAAATATCCATTAAATCTTTAAAATAAGATATGCACTTCAGTTTACAATCGTATCAAGTGTCAACTATTATTTGGGCAGTAAATGCCAAGGTAACCGAGTAGCGACTCGCGGGTGATTGTGATTAATGTGATAACGCGAAATATATTTGTTATATTAAAAGTCTGTAAAGTTTCTTTTAACTTCTACGCAGACGTTTTACAATTATTAATTATACTATTCGTTGGCATACAAATTATTTCGTAAATACCAGTGAAGAGAGCGCTGCAAAATGTCACTCCTAAAGTCAACAGTTCTATATCTATTGTACAACAAAGTCTGTCTGTTTTATACACCATAAACTCATTAACTACAGAACGAATTTTCATTAATAGATAGAGTGATTTCTTGATAAGATTTGGATTTATAATTTTTCAACATTTTCTGTAAATTAATAAAATTAAACTGTTTGGGAGCTTTTATCGAAGACGCTGCCTGATCCCTTAGAGACATAACAAAATATTCCTCTTTTTAGGTCTACAAAAAAGTATACGATGACATATATCCATCTTTTAAGAATAGTCATTCTTATCCATATATTGATTTTATCTTCTAAGAAAATGGTCACGTACAATGCGTTAAGTGTAAAGTTATACAGACGGATATAGTATAACTTTAAATACGTTAGTTACTCAGCATTTCACACAAGTTATCGCAAATCATTTCTTTATTGTGCAAACTAATGCTAGATAGATATCGGTATTGTTTCAGTGTCCTACCCAGACGTGTATGAAACATTTAGTCAGGTACAACCTTATGTTCGAATCTATAGGTATAAACCAGTCATGCTAGGTCTATTTCTAATTACTAAAATGTAGATCAACAGTAATTATTTTAATTTAATTTGCGTAATTTGTGTAGCAAACCCCTCTTTTAACATTAAGCAATGTGCTAAATCTATTGAAGCTTAGCCCGTTTTTTTAGACTTCAAAACAAATTAGGATCTTTTACTTATCTAAAATAAAAGCTCAGGAGACATCGGTTATCACCATACTCTTAATATATATTGAATAATGTCCATCTATATATCTAAAAACATCCCGTCCTACTTTGCTAGTTTTAGTTACTCATTTAAACAGGACTTTAGGACATAAATTAGGATTTATTGCAATATATAATAATAAAAAAATAGCTACGTTGGAAGTAGAATAGGGACGTTATAGGATGTTACTTACTTATTTGTACAATAAGTGGCTTTTTGGTTCAAGAAATAGAAACAAACTTATAACGCAGTACTTTAACCGAAGCTTTTTAACATTATTTTGGATTTGCCTCTAAATATATTCTAAGAAATATGCCAATAACATTCTTATGAACAAAGTACATTGAAATTTTGAAGATTGTTTAATAATGTTTGCACATGGTCCGCAAGAGTGATAAATACTGTAGTAAATACTGCAGTAGTAAATACTGAGTTATTTTTTGACGACTTTTTCTCGGTACTTTTCGATCTGGTAGTTTCATTAGCAACAAACAATCCTGATTTTGTGAGTGAGTGAATTATTCTGACCTTAATAAGATATTGCATATTGCAATGTTGGCGACAATAAGGACATCCGGTTGTTTCTTGTGGTTTCTTCTCAGAACAAACCAGCTCCAAGTCATTCTTTAATGTCACTAATTCAAAAGCGCTGTAAAAACCTTAATCGATATAGAATTATTGACATGATTTACTTCGAAATAATGCGATAGAAATCCATTGTCTTTGACTATATTAAGTATTTCACGCTAATACGATAAACTCTAGAAGACCTTATCAGTGTTGCGCAAAGGCTTGGATCTGTCGGCAGTTAATGAACCCAAGCTGTGGGGCTAAACTGGCGTGGTGGGTATTAATAGATTACTAGGTCATAATGAACGAGAGTTATCACTTTCAGGGCTACTCGTAGACGTATTATAATAACTTTATATCAAATCGAAATATACTTTATTCAAAAAGGCTAACCAAACCCTTTTGAGTCTGCCTATATGAATGAATCTACATATTACTTGAACCTAAGTAAAGGTAAATAATTCTTGGACTCTTTTCTAAAAATGATGTTTTACTTTAATGCAGTTTTGTAATGTTGGATTTATATTCTGTGAGATATATAGCTGTATATCTCTATCTTCTAAAGTATAAAAGTAACCAAGTCACTCCTTATTACACCAGCTATTGTCTAGTGAAAGTCCTTTTAAAATTGGTCCAGCATTCCAAGAGATCAGCGGGAAAAACATACAGACAAACATTAATTTTAAAGATTGTCTTTTTGATTAAGTAATTTGCAGCTCCTTTTACATATAACCATTTCGTAAAACGCATTCATTTTGACTTTAAAAACAGTCAGTAATTTTATATTAAGACTTGGCATTGTATCGACAAATATAAAAATGTAAATATACCATAACCGTGTCGTTAAATATTATGATATTACAGTACAGTACAGTTTTATTTTGTCGGTATTTCAATATGGTTTTATATATATCGTGATTAAAATAATAATATTTCTGTACCTCCAATAACATTAACGTATGTCACGATTATTTAATTTAAAAATACTTATTTAAATATTAATATTACATTTTTACAATATTTTTTTATTTAAGTTTGAGACGCTATATTTTGCATTCTAGCCTTTCGCATCGTGGTGTTGTCTTATTTTTAGTACGAAAGAGTATGAGGAATTTAGAGTACACGGAGGATCTCTAAAACCGATTTGTTTATACACCACTAAAAAATTACCAATAAAGACAACGATATATTATGCACCTAGGACCGAGAGTATGACATTGCCGACTGCCTGATTATTGTGTTGACAAGAAAGCGGGTGGCAATGCCATACTTTCGTCCCGTGGTGCGAATACAAATTTTCATCAGACCGGTATCGAACTTGGATAAAAATGTAAATAATAACGTTTAAAATAATATGAAATAAAGTTAGATATTGACTCAGTAACTGAAATGCTTCCACGTTGCTTAGCCAAGCAACGAGTTATTCACTTATGACAGCTTTTATCACAAACTAAATATATTCAATCCTAAATTTAAGGTCATAAAAAACGCAATAAATCTGCGAAACTTAATAAAATATAAATAATTCAACAAAATAAGTTCTTATGAATCGTAAGATGAATTAAGCGAATCAAATTTTGATGATGCAGCAATACCATTTGCCAAATATTTTGACATATTATATAAAAGAAGCGCACTGCGCTGAAAATTTGAGGCATGTGCACTAATTTACGCATTAATTCAATCGTAAAGCCATGTGGTACTTTAATAGCTCCGAAAGTACGAACTTTCAATACAGGTATGAAATTATGTGTTGTTTTTTTAAATACCGTCAGGACGGATATTTTGTTTTGAGGAAACCTGTATGCGTTGCCTGATAACCGGCAATGGAACACCTTGTTGGGCTTGCACTATAAAAACTATCTCTCTCCTATCAACGAAGAGGCTTGTATCCAGCAGTGAGGTGTAAATAGGCTTACGTCTTACGTTAATCAAAAATTTCCGATTGAGTTGAAATTCGCGATGTTTTACCTTACCAAGTTCGGGTTTCCCTGGGGGGTAACACTGCGTGCAAGAGTTAGTAAATAGATAGAATTTAGATACAAATGTGCATTGATTAAAGCCCCGAATGATACAGGTCCTGTTATGTGGGGCCTTATGTCAACACGGTGACCCCACGACGTGCTTTGTGTCGGTAACCGGAGCAGTGAGAGGCGATTGCCCAAACGGACACTTTTCAATGTTGCACAAAAACTAAAAAGCAACTCTCCAAATACAGACCGTGCTACATTAATATTGCAATCATTTTAATTTATACACTAGATCCTCCATAAGGCGAACCTCGATAAGTTGAAACACCCTAAACATGAAAAAAGGTAGTGTTCTCTTTCCTAAAAGCCCCAAAACCTCCGTAGCTCACATATCAGTGCTTTATATTTCGAATATAAATCAAATTTTAAAACCTTTAACTCTCAATCATTTGAAAACCGACTAAGAATATTGTGATAATGTACGTCATTGTTTCTTGAAAATAAATGTAAAGTGAATAAAATAAAAATGCGATTCATTGTATTCTAGGACCTTATAAATTTCACCTGTCTAACTCAAAATTTGTGGCATTAAATCTAGTCCTCTGCTAGTCGAATGTTTTCGTACAAATTTCGCTATTTAGAAACCTTTGTAACTCGCATTTTTTGGCGTCTTCCTTCGAGTTATAGAGGTTTAATCGTAGAACCCGGAAACTAATGTCAAATTTCCGCTTCATAAAACCTTTAACAAGGGGGAATATATCCAACTATTTAACAGCCATTGTACAGGATGCGACAGACCGAAGCTCTTTACTGCGGCGTAGAAAGACCTTTTTAAGCATACGGACTGGAACCGACTGGGCATCAACATTAACGGCGAGTACATCATTCATCTACGGTTTGCCGACGACGTGGTCATTATGGCAAAGGTTCTGTAAGATCTCAATGTAATTCTCGATGACCTCAGCAAGGCTTCTCAACGGGTGTACCTAAAATGAACATGGATAAGACGAAAGTTTCGTCCACTATTCATGTTCCATTCCACCCAGTCATGGTTGAGAATTCTGCACTCGAAATTGTTGACGAGTCTACAAATCTGGGACACATAGTCCAGTTAGGTAGGTCCAATTTCGAGAAAGAGGTCAACCGCCGACAACAGTTGGGCAGGGTTGTGGTAACTCCGGAAGATGTTTTCGTCCCAATATCCCTCAGTGCTTGACGACCAAAGTGTTCGAACAGTGCGTGTTGCCAGTGCTTGCCTACCGATCGGAAACGTGGTCGCTAACTATGTGCCTCATTTGAAAGCTCAGACTCACTCAGCGTGCGATGGAGAGAGCTATGCTCGAAGTTTCTCTATCAAACCAGAAACGAGGAGATCCGTAGCAGAACGAAAGTCACCGATATAGCCCTTCGAATCGCGAATCTGAAGTGGCAATTGGTGGGGTATGTAGTCTGATAAACCGGTGGACGTTGGGGCCCGAAGGTGCTGGAATGGTGATCCCCAACAAGTTGGCCTGACGACATAAAGAGAATCGCTGGTAGCCTCTGGAGCCAAGCGGCGCAAGATCGAGCCTTGTGGACATCATTACGTGAGACCTATGTGCAGCAGTGGTCGTCCATCGGTTGAAGCGACGACGAAGATTTTAACAGGTGTATCGTTACAAAAGCATCAAATACTTTTGTAACATAAGCAATTGTATATCAAAAATGCCGTAAAATCCTACATGAGTAATGAATGTCTAATTTAATTTGATTAGAATGAATTGCAATGACTTAAATGAAGTAAATTGGAACAATTTTGTAATGTTGAAGAAATAATCGATGTATTTATTGTCTTCTAGGAATAAGTATCTAAGCAAACAATCAATATTCTGTTATTCTTGCCAGATTTTGCCCAATAGATGCCAGTATTCATTAAACGAATTATATAATTGCAATAAAGCGTGCAGGCCCTGAGGATGGTTGCGATACTCGGATAAAGATTCTGTACCGATAAACATCTGGGGCGGATGCTGTTTATTTTGAGATTACGACGGGAGATCTCATCGAGACTTTATCTCGTGGACTATATCTGGTATTTGGCCAAAGTACACATTGTGATTCACGAGAAAAACAAATATTTTTTTATTATTAATATAAAACAGGTAGTGAGCGCGACGTATGATAACACGCTTTATCTGTTTATTTCAACTTTATTTATATAACAGAACCTGTTGGGCTTTAATCAACACATATTTAAAGAGATATCTATCATTCTTAGTAAGAGTTTACGTAGCGAAAATGCATGCCAAATTTCAAGTGAAAGAGTGAACTCTTCCCAAATGGCTGCACATATTTTCGTCGCGGAAGTCCCAGCAAAAATTGGAGTCGGGTACGTTGCTTTCTAGAAACTTTTAACAGATAAATTACCTTTTACTGGATTAGCTTTCTACTATCTTCGACTATATCACTTTTGTGCCATAGAAAGTAATAATCAGTACGATGGGCATGTGTCTGCATGCGATGTATTCGTCTAGAATTAGACGCGGAAGTGTGCCGCGGTCCAACCAGCAGAGCATCGCTCTTCCGGAACGCTTCTGCACGAATCTACTCGTATTATATGCTCAATCGTGATCAAAATTCGATCATAATTAATTTCAATTATAAATTTCAACATTATAAGGTCATATTGTCAAAAACTATACTCAAAATAGGTGTTGCAATAATCTATTTATATAAAAATGTGTTCCTATTTCCCTACGTCACGGAATCGCGGGCGTAAGGCTTTACCGATTGCGATAATGCTTTTGTTGTTCTGTTTGTTATAGTCAGGATAAATTTGTAGAATTTTTAAGCAAACTTAATCACTACAGTAACGTTTCCAATGTAACTTCCTCAGTGCTTTTAACACTGAGGAACTTACATTGGCAAATACTGACAAATAGTGTTTGTGATGTTTTTTATTGAATTAATGTATTTTAATACGCAATGAATAAATTAAATAAATTAATAATAATAATCTTTATTTCTCAGGTAAATATCCGGTATAGCTACACGCAATACTGTCTCAGTTATATTAAAATTTAAATAACGTAATTACAAAAAATTTAAATAATTATAATATTAATAAAAATAAAAAGTAAAAATAAAGTCAAGTAATTATATAACGTAAAACGTTTATTGTAATTTCTTCAATTAAGTGAAAATAAAGCGAATCCAAATTTGATATATGTCTGTCGGAGAACAAGGCAGAAGGAACATAAAGCATAGGGGCGTAGGGTTCTCCGCCGACATCGTCATTAATGGCATCCATAATTTTAATTCTGTGGGCGTCATTTTGATGGGTAATGTTGGTGCAATCAAACACTTTATTAAATAACTCATATTTTAATGTTTAATCACTTAATGTTCCCGAAAACAATTTACGCAAAAACATTAACAGTAATAGCTAGGAAGTCGACCGCTCTGGTGGACCGTCACCCGAGAACTACCGAGTAGATAGCGCCAGCGTTCCACAGACTACTACACTCCGACATGTATATTGTAGATTAGGATCTTGTGCTCCTCTCAGAAAATAATCAAAGAAATAACTATTCTCATAGTATCCTCGCAACCTATATAGAACAAAAAATTAAGTATTCGTCACAAAAGGCTCAGTAGCAGAACGCGAAATACACTGTTTTATACAAATTTGTCCCTTGAATGCAACAGGTTTCTTTTAAAGCTGCTAGTAGCTATTTTCCTTTGGATCCATTAGTGATGTCGTCGCTGAAGCCGCGGGCAGAAATTACTCATTTATAAGCCGTAAAAGACAGTGCTGGAGCGTTTATTTTTGTCGTGTTTTGACGGCGCCTACGAAACTGATACTTGGCGTTCGTTTTCAAATGTTTTCGTCAACACAGACGGGTAACAGCCAATCTATATATACTCCTGTATATATCGACAGCCCCTTCGAGAAAAGAGTCAAGTATGGCTCATTAATCTTGACGGTATTTCAAAGATAAATGCCCTGGGGTTTAATGACAATTACAAAATCGTTAAATTATTTCAAGTGCAAGTGGACTCTTTATACGTAGGGGCCGTCGATATATACAGGTGTGTATATATAGATTGGCTGTTATCCGTCTGTGTCGATTGATTATTACAGCTCGCGTTTGTTACACCCTTTACACCTCAAGGACGGTTTTACCGATTTGTATGATAACTGACCAGTTGAAATGGTCTTCGCCCCGAATAGCACAATAACTGTTATAATATCGGGATAGTATACGGAAAAAAATTCTAGATCTCTAAATCTATATATTATTACGTAAAGCAAAAACTTCATACACCTTTTTAGGAGGAGTATGAAATTTCCCACATTTAAATTATACTATTTTAAAGAGGAAAGATTAGTGTTTTTGTATTCAAGTATGTATGTATGTTTATAACTTTTTCACACAAAAGCTACCGGACCGATTACGAAAATTTCTTCACCATTAAAAAGCTGAAGTTTCACTGAGCGACATAGGCTATATTACTTTGTTAAACATAAATTGGGATCCCTAATAAAACTGCACTAATGTAACCCTAGGTGTGAAAAATATGTCTTCGCGTGCGCCGCGGAAAGTATTGATGATAGGACAAAGAAATGTTACAAAGTATAATAGAACGTTAATATTTACGCAAATTCCGCGATCTCAGATGTCCAATTAGTGTAGTTATCCCACTATAACTACTTTTTACATTTTCAAAGTTAATAAAAGTGCCGACAATAATCAGACCATATTATTCATACCTCTTTATTAATCCTTATCCTTACTTTAGAAATGTTACTATGGTGGTAAAGTTTACTTAGAATTTCTGTTTCCACACGACGTTCTTCAGTTTTTCTTTTATGAGAACTTTCTCCTGACTATAAGAAACATAATAACAAAACACGTAATGCTGCGACATAGGGAAATAGGGACTCATTTTTATAGAATTAGGTTATTGCCATAACTTTTTTGAATTTAATCTTAGACAATAAAACCTTAATAATCTTAAAACTTATAATTTAAATGAATTATGGTCGTAGACTCTCCTTGACAATCTCAACGAAAAACGAGGGACATTTGTAAAACTATTTACCCGATTAAGTTAATATTTCGTATATTTAGAATATGTCTTTCACGGCGCATGTTACCCGAACTAAGGGTGTCTGAAGCCACCCATCCATACCCAAACAAATAAGAAAATACAACTTCCTAAATTTATATTCGTAACTCAGAGCCGAGAAAACGAAGTCGCATAATCGAATTAGTGTCAACTAAATGCGAGTTCACCTCTGAACTTTGCAGACAATCATCTTTTAATTGAGGAATTCTCATATAATAAAAAATAATTACTAGGATTAACATTTGGAAACGAGTTTCCAACATGCTAAACAAGTCTTACAGCTTTTTGCGAGCTTTAAGCATGCTGTGATATACTATTTTAGTAACGCACCGATAGCTTATATAGACAATTATGCAGGCAATCATGTGTTCTTACTAAAAATTAACCTAGTTAGCTAGCTTTGAGTGGTGGTTAGTTAAATAAGAGCACCAGTACAATGCTGTGGAGAAACCATAAGAGGTAAATTGTCTCCCACTTCAATAAAAACCTTTGTGGGTTGTAGTCAGTGACTGACTATCACTACAATAATTATGTTTTATGGCATATCATTGTACACCGACGTTGTGCCCAGAAACTCTCTCCGATTGATAATTGTCGTCAATGCCAAACCCCATCGGTGAATAATTGATTTATGAAGACTGCACCGTCGATGTTGCAAGCATGTCGACAACTGCTTCACTGACTCCGTGTAAATCGTTGTTCCGATAATCGACATTTTGTAAATCCATACCACCAAAACTGAAAAAAAAAACACTGTTGAATTTATGTCTAAACTTGTCAACTTAGAGACTCAAATAATCCCCAAATAGGTGCTTTAGTGGTACCTCCTTTATTTAAAATGATATATTAAAAGAAACTACTTTTAAAAAATCATATATTTATTTAATTGACTACTTCTTTTTATCGTTTACACGTGAAGAACAATATTAGATTCGTATGTTGAGTCAACGGAATCAGAACCTCTCCTTCTAGAATGTTCTATAGATAACACAGTTAATGTTTTCTTCGCTTATTGTTTTGTGACTCGCTGGTGTAATGATACGAGTACTTCCTACGCTATGCAGAGGTTCCGGGTTTAAATCTCGCATGGTAAATTTAAATTACATTTTCTAACTTGTTTGAAGCTAAATATTTATACTTACGATTCTACCTGCTAAGACGCCGCCAAGCTTAAAAATTGCGTTTCAGTGCGATATTGTGTAGGAACTATTGGAGCTACCTCTTACGAGTTTAGCGCGCTTCCGTTTTGGACTGTATCATCTCTGACCTCGCTGGGCAGTGAAAAAGTAGGCTTTTCGTGAAGCGCGCTTTTTAGTGCTTACTGGTTATTTGGCCCGTTCGAAATTCCAATTGTTTAGATGCGGACGCGCGATCCTCGCAGGGTGCGCGGGCGCGGGGTGCGGCGGGGGGCGGGCGGGGCGCGCGGGGGGCGGTCAAGGCCGCGGGCGCACGCGGCGACGGCCGCCAGTCCGCTCTACGCCACCGACGCGAACAGTGCCCTCGCCCAGTGTCAGTGTTGTGCTTCCTCGCCGAACGGTCACCCGCCAGGTCGTCGACCCGCGAGCATGACCGTGTGCCCGCCGCCTGTCCTCGCACTACTCTGACCGAAACCCACCAGGTGAGACCCCGACGTTCCCGAATTAACCCATAGCAAGCACCATTAACGCACTCTGACCGATCGCCTCGATAGATTGAGTGCTCTTGAAAACTCGAGGCGAGACGGTATCACAACTTTATCTCGCTAAGTTATGACAAAAGTTTTAATGAAAAGCTTTGTGCTTTGTTTCACCGGTGGGAAGCTTCCGCGGCTAGTCACCGTCCTACCGGCGAAGACTTGTCGCCAAGCAAAAAATTGTGTGTGTTGAATCCATATTATTCTATCCTGTAATATATTAACATTAACCAGCAGAAGGTACTGCGTTCAGGCGCTAACCTGTCAAAAATAGAAAAAGATCGAAGCCGTAATACGAGTTTTGTCATAATACGCCGTCCGAGACTTGTAATTTGCAAGAATTAATATTGTACGTATGCTTTATAGTGAAAGGCGGTAATTTAGAAAGTATATTTTACCTTACTCGATATAAAGGGTAAATGTCTTACTGAAAGACTGTTCGTGGACTAAGTTTTAAATGATCGTCTGCCTAAAACGGTTGAAAAGATCGCATCTCCCCAAAGGAAGTGGCCACTTAACATGGTATATTTATAGCGCACACAAAGCACGACCCCGATGGGCCATTGAAAATGAGGCGGTTTATAAACACTTATATTTTGAACTGGCTTTTTCTAAACAAACAGGTTTTAATGTGGCGAAGAGTCTTTATGAACCGTACCTTTAAAACGCGTTTAAAGAAACGGTTCTATCTGCTATAGAGGAACAGTTAAATGCACTTAAATGATTAGATTTGAATGTACTATAGTAATTTGAGGTAGTAGTAACAACTTTGTTAGCTCTCTCTTTCTGGTTTTCAACCAATTTACCATGGCAATGGTCACTGACTGACTAGAGCTAAGCTCTGTAATGCTAAATTGGACTTCCACTATTAGCAATGACAGAATGATGATATCTTAAAGTGGTGATGTAAGTCGTCGTGCAACGAAAGCGATGGGCGAAGGCTCTATTAATGCCGGGAGATTGTTAGATTTAGACGGAGATACTAAAGTACTACACCTCATTGTTCAACTTAAACAAAGTTTATTACCTTTCAAGCTTTTTGAATTGGGTCAAGTTATTACACTAAAGAAAAATATTGTACAATTAAAAATTTTAAACAACATCAATTCTCACAGCAACTTGTAGTCTTATATGTAAGCAAGAAACACCTAAATAGAAAAACCAAGAATAATGTTGTTATACAGGCTAAAAAGGTCCAGAAATCATTTGCCTGGTTGATTATCAGTATAAAAAGATACCATAGTCACCTCGTACTTACCTTTTCATAAGTACGAGCAACGTCTAATGAGCATTCTTACCTGGACAAGTTATGTGTAATTTAGTCATTCCATTAATCGTATAAGTCCGAAAAAGTTTGGAAATATTGGATATATCTCTGTATTACATTTTGAAACTTGTAATTCACATTCCTCTTGATTATTGAAGATCAGCAGTCAGTTTCTATCTCTCTCTCTCTCTGGTAACCCGGAACAGGTTACCGTCTATTTCTATGCCACTTCTTTATCTTGTATTTCGTAGACTAAAGAAGACTTTTTATTTCCTGAGGGATCCAGGATTACAATAAGCAATAGAGGGATTACGTATATCGCTCCAAGGTTTAGTTCATTTTCTCTACAAGCACTTCTTGTTTGTACTGTATCCCAAATTTTCGGTACATATTTTCAAAGATATTTTCCCTGATAGGCAAATTACAAATATTACATAATTATCAGTTGTCCATTTCAGTAGCTGATGCTTCATATAATTTCATGTTAATAAAATAATTACGCAAATCAGACAAATGGTTTACAAAACATAAACGCACAAACGAATACACATAGAAGTTACCTTTGTAATCCATAAGAATATAATTGATAATGGATTTGAAAAAGTCATTAATAGTAAAGGATTAACTTTGATATTTAGAGACTTAATGTCAATAAGTATATATCACTTAATATAGTTTTAATAACTTAATTACAGATGACTTCAACCTTATAGGAATTAATTAATCGCTTTTTAAACTTAAAGCATTTAAAAAATTCGCATTAGCTCTTAAAACGGTACATACCTTTTTCTCCTTACAGACCTTACCTTTAACGTTATGATCGCAATTTGTAGTATTATACATTTAAAAAGTTAATATTGTCTTAAAATTTATTGCAAATTGTCTTCTTTTGTATTTGAAAAAATATTGCTTATTATCAATTTGTGCAAGTCATATTCGTTTAAAGTTTAAGCGTTGAGTGATTATTCGTAGAAACAGTAAATATTTTGTACATACGTCGTTGTTTTGTTATTCCATATGAAACTTCTATTGGTAAATATACAAAAAACAAGTAATTCGACAAGTCTTAGTATGTTGCCCAGCTTGCGGTATAGTGCTGTTTGGAATATTAAAGCTAAGCTGTCCCTTCAATTTTCACAAATGACATAAACGACACCAAACCAATGAAAACACAGTTGCAATTCTTGTAATTATTGTTATATTCAAAAGATATTATACTACAGTGCACAATGAAAATGAAGATATTTGCAAAAATATGTAAAGCAGATTTATTTATGTGATTTAAGCAATATCTGCCCGAAAAATGTTGCTGTAAAGTTGATCTCCAACTAAAATATTTTGTGGCCTAAGAAGTGTTATTAGGAGACTTACAACTAAACAAAACATTCCAGTTATACAACTTTTTTAAATGACTAATCTGCTTTTAAAATTTCTAAGAAACACAACAAGGTAGTTTCAACGGATCTGGATAATGATTGTCAAATTGTAGGAACTAATAGAATCTACTATGAAACTCTTGTGAAGATATAAAGGTTACAAAACGTGGTATTAGTGATACCAGGCTTAGCAATTGAAAAGACAATAGTCTTCTTTTTCTTGTTGCGGTACTGGTATTGGTACTCTGTTAGTATGTGGTGCTTCTTCATTAAAGCCAGCTGATTTACTAGCTACAGTTATAGGCTGACTATAACTGGGTTTATCACAATAAACTCGCCGCAAGTATATTGTGAGGAGAACACTTAGTTGTGATTGAAATTAGAAGAAGCGGTAAGTAACAGAGTACGGCTGGTCTGTTGGAAGCAACGTGCCGATATTCCAACGGAATAAAATTTTAAAAACCCATTCAAATAAGCTTAGGAAGGAGTTGAAAGCAAAATGCAACAAAATAGATACAACGGATCTAGATAAGCCACCGCGAATCGACGCGAGATTATGTCCGTTGTCGCACGATAGGAAATAATTAAGCCCGCTGCGAAATACGTATCAAGATGGAGTCAACATTACGTGCCATTAACAATGCACCGGCCTCAGCTAATGAATTGACAACAATCTCTCCTCCGTGTGCTGCACGATACATTATGTATTACGTGCCATCCTACCGTCACGATACACAATTCTTCCAGTGAAAATACTTATTCATTCACTAATTTTGCATCGACATTGTTATTCGAGATTTGTGTTATGGTCAGTAAATACTGGCTCAATGCCAGTTGCGGTCAGCGTTATATTTTAGTGGAGCAGCTTTTATTAACGCGACAGTATTCACGATGCACTTATCTGATGTCAAGTGACTACCATGCGTTGCAATATAAAAATACTCATCGTTGTGTGTTCTGAAATAGTAATAAAAGTTTGGAGATAACAGTTAACACACCTTGCTCATTTAGAACTGTCAATTTAAATGGTTCTGGACAATATCCCTCATGGAGAAGTCGAAGCAGAGAAGAAGGTATTCCTTTAAACATATTCTTTTCATTTAACAAAACACGAATTAAAATGTTATGGCTATGTATAAATATAAACAATCGACTTGACATAATTTGAATATGAGAGCTTCAATACTACCAAATTAATTTGGTCATTCAGCTTTTATAATTATATATTATATCCATTTAATTTATAAACACAAATTAAAAGTTATCATTTCATTCAAGATTCAAATGTTACTTTACAGTCTTTAATTAAAAATTGTAATATAACTTCCTCATGATATATTGCTGTTTTGGTTTTAATCAGTTCCTTTATCAAAATTTATTTTTGCAGTTAGCATTGGATAAGATATTGTTAGACCTATTTTGCCGTAACAGGATCGTTGTTGCGAGGAATCTATTATTTTGCACTATGAATATAATATTAAGCAATCGAAAAATGTGAACAAGAGAGTAAAATTTGAAGAGTAGGTCACTTTCGTGTAACGATGTTTCGCGTGCTGATGTAACATCACTCGTCAATTTGTTTATTAAAAAAATTTTGGCACTTATTTTATCGTCGTATTTGTTCAATTTTCAGCTTTTAGAGTAAGGCTCAAATGTTAAAGTATAAATTTTAAAGACGAGACCTCAATTGTAAGTTCCGATACTACTAAATAATGATTTAATTTATTCCATTGTTAACGATTACAAAGCGAGACAATTTTTTTATAAAATAATTTTATGTATGATATGTCACCTTCACGTTCCGTGTGGGTATTCTTGGTTTTGTATAGAGCATATATAGTATTGCAGTTTAGTCCCAGATTCGTGACATCATCCAATTTTCTAAAGTCTGGTGGGCGCCAACGAGTTCTAACTAGTGAACTATATGCAAGGCTAATTTTTGCATAGTAGTTCTATAGAAGATATTGAAGATAGCTTGATTTTTCATCCATGAGAGTCAACTCCGAGTCATTAAGTCGATTCTATTGCTTATTTGCATTTGCAACCCTTTTTTACTTAAATCGGGGGTGCTGTATTCCGGCGTCGTCGTTTTATTCCTTTAGGTGAGAATTTTTGGTTAATTCAGCACATTTATAAGCTGCAGTCAGTCATTGACTACAGATGATTGACATCACTGCTGTATCCTGACTAAAAACAAATCTTGGTTGTACATTAACAACCAAACTCATGTCAAAACTTACTTGTGGTTGATAGTAGAATTAGCAAATTGATTAATATTGTTATTTTCAACCCCGCTACTCTAATTATGTAGTCCAAAAGAGTCACGGGCACAGTTAGTTAAGCAGTAAAATTTGTACCATTCTAATTTCTCCATATATATCACGCGTTTGGCATACGAAACATATTTCGATAACTTAATTTATAAAGGTGTGTCAATAGTCATGCTATAAATCTTGTTGCCCCTATTCTTATGATAGTAAACACAATTGAGGCTACGCGAGCAAGAACGGCATAATATTTAGTAAAAAATGACGCCTATCGTCTTCTGGAAATGCCTAAATAATCATCAATGTATGCAAAAATAATTTCCTTCCCTTTATTGTTGTTTATAAAAACATTTCCTTGTCCGTACGAGGTCGGGAGAATATCGTTTTTATTTGAAATAATTTAAAATGTATGTTATCTTTGCCTTTTGTAAAGAGATTAACGCAAGAGCTTGCCAATCAGGATTAATCACACTTTATGAACTTATTATTTTCTCGTTTTGTCATACTTGGTTAAATTAATAAAACGTTAATTTATGGTTTCCAGCCGATACAAGATAATGAGCATGCAAATCACGAGTTAAGTATGGAATATAGTCTAGAGTAAGTGGAACAAATCGAGTTATGATAATTGCGATCGTATTACGGTCCATAAATGAACAAATGGTAGTGGAGCGTATCGATGGCTATCCACAGTTCGCATTAATAAGAGAACAGTCAGTAATTTCAAACTCTTTATACACACCATCATCATCATCTAGTGCTTCTTCAAATTGAACGATTGGTGCTATTTTTAATTCAATTTTTCTTTATAACACTGACTCAACTGCTTGCTTGATTTCTTCTGTGATTAAACCAGTTTTACATACTGTTTTCTCAATTATTACGTTATATATCCTGTAAATCTCCTTTGCGTGCGTTAAAGAATTTATGTATCTATATTGTTTTCTATCTATATGTGTCTGTGATTGATTATGATTGGTAAAATGTATTCAAAAGAGCAAGAGATATTTTAATATAATCTCTAGATATAAAGCACATAGGGACTTTATCAAAGATTGTAAGCTTACAAATCCTTAGAAAGCAACAATCATGTTTTGTTATGGAATTGCTTCGGGTGCGATAAACGCACGGTCAAAGGTGTAAATGCTCTTATAAATACCTATAATTAGGCATCGCCATTTTTTAAAATATCTATAAAAAGTAGTAAACGACAGAATATTGAAACAAGATTGTATTAAGTGTAAACAGCATCCCATAGACTGCACGTTGTAAAGTTAATAATACCCGAGCTACCTTGAAATGTAATATTTTAGTTAAAGTCGAAGCAAGAATCAGTTTTTGCTGGCTTTGAGGTAATTACTTTGTTTTCGACTTATTTTCCGTCTTTAACTTTGTCCTTGTCTATCATGAATGAAATTTTAAGCCACTCAGTTTTAGTTATGTAGATATTTAATATGAAATAAGATGTACCCAACATCCTATTTATATTAGATATCTCGTTATAGCATCCATATCAAGAATTATTAAAAGTTCCGCGTGTTTGTGCAATTCACTTTATTTAGTAGCGATTTTTTTATCTCGAATCCTAAAAGCTAGTTGAAAAATTATATTGTAATTTTAAGGATTATTGAGACGATAAAAAAGCGTAGAAGTCAATGAATTGCTCGAAACCAAATCGAACGAATTGAAATTATATCATAATGTTGATAATAAAAAGTTAAAAAAAGTTTACCGTGGGTTCTAAGAAAAGGATGAGGAGGAAACCTCGTTTCTTTTGATTTTACAGCGTTTTGTTATCTATCTTATCGCCGCCAAATTTCGGTTTATAATTGGTCCTAAAAAAACTATTAGGACCAAAGTAATGGACTTGTGTTAAGGTTTTGTTCTACATGCTACGTCGGTGCATATTGTCTGTACCAGTATATTTTATCAGCGCTATAAAACAAGGACACTTTCAAAACTCTGTAATTCGCTAATTGCATTTGAAAGTCGACAAAACATGACATCTGTTATCCATTATAGATAGCGGATGTAGTTTTTCCGAGTATTACATTACATTATGTAACACTAGCTGGTGCCCGCGGTGTCGTCCGCGGAGTCTTCGATTCCTTGGGAGTTTGGGAAAGTCCATTCTTAGTAAGACATACATGTCCCGAATCGTACCCAGGGCCTCTGTTAGCGAAGAAAGTATAGCGCCAGCGAAATATACTTTTGAATAAAATGTACCAATCGGATTATGTTTTAAAGCAACATAATTGGTGTAAAATACAATTTGAAAAGTAACAGGACAGCTAATCTTAAAATTGATATGTGCGGCCTTTCTCGTGTAATAGCCTTCGTACAGCGCAATTGTACTCGCCGGTAGGGTTGCTACCATTTACTTATTTATAAACTTTTTTGAATTGACGACACATAAAGGTGTCTATTGGGGCTTTACTGTACTCACACAGTAAAATATTTTTACATAAGATGACTTTAAAATAAAATCATAGTATGTTATAGTAATCCTACAATTTAAGTCAAAGAAGTATCTCCACGTGTACACTGATACGCGCCCTTTTTTTTATTGTATTACCAGGAATATAGGGAATACCATTTTTAGTTAGCCTACATCGCAAAAGGTAGCACTTGTATTTTCAAGCCAATCACTAGTCATTAATCTTGATAAGTGCGGGAACTGGTGATCCTTTTTCGCTATTGAAAAAAATAATTTGAAATTATAGTTATTTTAAAGTTAGTAGTATTAATAATGTAATACAAGTTCACTGATTTATGGTAATTAAGATTTAAGAGGCACGGTCTTAAACAATAGACTCAGGGATTCTTGTTGAGTCCCTGCTCCGAATTTTGAATAGACACCGCTAAATTAAAAATCTTATTTTTTCGTCCATCTATCGCATGTTGCATGACAGACTCTGGCGGAGTGGGGGTAAAGTGAGAGACGCTCGGCAGACCAGACATGGCCATTATGGTGGCTTTCATGTGTCGCATCGTGGTTACATAAAACAACGTTCGTACATTAAGTGCCAACCCTAGTTGGAAGTGGGCCGGCTGCGCTCTACATCCAGCATCAAGTTTCAGACGTTTAATGACTCAGAGTTACACTTCGCCCGCTCAAAGCTCACTTTAATACAATTTAGTACACTTTTTTATTGCTTCCTTGAGACAACCAACGAGCACTGACGGTTTTTAACTGTGCATGTTACTTGCAACAATTAACATGAAGTTACCCAACAACGGATGTAATCAGATCCCGTCCTCTCCTCATCGAATTTCCTCCACAGCGGCCAATCTCATGCAGAGATTAATAAATTGCGCAGGAGATATTACAGCGCTCAAGTGTATGTGCAAAAACACAGGGCAAATCCGACACACATAACCAAGCATACTTCTCTAAGACTTGAGGGTGAAATGTTATACAGTTAACTACAAAACGAAGTATATGAACATGTTATTATTACCAAAATCTTTTAAATTTATATTTAAACGATTCTTTATAAATATGAAACATGTTAGGTCCTTTAGTTTGTTATTGTCCCCTGTGACTAATTATGGTATAGCATTTTTTCCTTCGACATGGAAAACTCCCAAAAAATTATGTTGTATGTCAACAATCTCAGAGATTAACAAAAACATATGTTTCCTTAGGGACAACGTTACTCGGTGATGGTAGATCTTTAAAGTAGGCAAAGAGTTCAGTACATTTTGGATTGATCCGGAACACAGAAACAGTTTTATTTTCGGTATAACTTTTCTTCTTTCGTTACAAACTTTCGACAAATGATCAAAAGTTATATATGTATTTTGAACTACTTCTAAAATAGCGTAATAACATTTATATAACAAACATCGTACACTAAATTAAACGTTGGTTTTAAATTGATCATATCCAGCCAACTTAGCTGTGCCAATCAAAGAGTTACTATTTGCTAGATGACGCTGAACAGTATTTAGCAGAACAAAATAGCCAGTTGAAGTCAGAGACATCGGCTATCTATAAATTTATACAAGACACAGGCCAGTTTACGAATGCATTCTCGTAAGACATTAAAGTGGGTAATAACAAAATTACAGCAGCCTCAAGACGATCATCTTTCGATGTTCTCGCTCAGTCACTTTTGCATTCAAATATAGCATGTATTTCTACAACATTTGGGGTATATATCGAGTGACACTGTCCCCTAGTAATAAACTATCAAAGGTTATCCAGGAAGCAGAGAAAGTCCAGTGAAACACAACTACAGTAGTCGCTTGGTCGATATTTGCATAACATAAAACATTGTATATCGTTAGATGTATTTAGATAAAGCTCTTACGGAGCTGTATCTAAATATTAAAACCATGGTGATTGCAAAACTATTTAAACTGTATACCTTTCTATATAAAACTCCCAGTGTGTTCTAGAGATTAAACATCTAACCTTTTAACGTAAAACCTTCGTTAAAATAATTCTAAAATCATATAATAACTTGAAGAATCACTGAGACTCTTAAAAGCTTAGTAGAGAGTGTTACTATAACTTGTGACGGTTCAAAAGACTTTTAAAAGTTCACTTGAATAAATAATTTTTAGTCTAATATAATTTACCTTGTACTAGTTAACTCTGTTATCATTTTAAACTTTATCATCACTGATCAAGTGAGATTACAGACAAGCGCTAACCTGTAGTGCGCAATAAAAAATCAATAGATTGTATTACGAGTCAGCTTTTACTATAAAGTAATTCTTAATTGTAATCAGACAATGCAATTTGTTGACCAATGATATTATATTGCCTTGTATGTCCACTGGTAAAGGTCAGAAAGGTAACAAAGAAATCAAAGGTCAGTTCACAAAGAGTTCCGTCAGCTCGAAAGACATATGCCCTAAAGAATGCTGCTTTAAATAATAATAATGGCAGAGCCCAGTCGTAGTCAGTCACTGGCCGTAGCTCATAACTAATATGACCAGGGAAATACTATACCACTATAATAAAAGCCTAAAGTAGTTTTTTAACATTAAAAAAAACCTGTAATTCATCTGAAGTGAAGTCCAAACATTTTTATATAAAATATCTCCAATATAAAAAACGCAACAAAAAACAGATTATTGTTTCTTTTATACCTTACTCTACATAATAGAATTAATATGTATGTAATCCATGTAAACAGTATTTTAAAAAAACAGATTAATCCAGTAATCCATACGATTAGAACTGAAGGTACAGTGGATATAATAAAACAATCCAAACTATAAACCTGCGTAACCAGTACTTGCAATAACAAAACCGAAGACTTTAAAATAAACAAGGAGGAAGTGAATTGTATTAAATTCTATAACATAATTGTAATTTAAATTCGTCTTATGTATATGTTCTCGTACAAACATAACGGAAATTGTTCCACTTCAAAAACCCTGACAATAATTCTGAAGTTCATACGAAGAGACCAAATGATAACTCATCTAATACCTCTTTTAATCATCGTAAAAAGTCAATGGAATTTTCTCGGAAAGTTGAAGGAAATTTAACTTAAAAAACTTCCTGTTAAAAGGTATTTCGTAGTGACGTGTTGTTTTCCGAAGTCTATGCGTAATCACGATCGATAAGGCATAGATTTTCTATATCGTTAATGACTTAATTACTACATTTGGCGATATCTTTTAACTACAACTTTATCGGCGAAGGTGTCGTTTTAAAGTTGTGCGACGTATATGGCGGATAAAAATGGCAGTGAATATTTTGTGTAAAAAATATATACAGGAGTCAAACGACGCGAAGTGCTCGATAAAAATGATCCCTTGATGGTATTTTGTAGCTTTATTGTCCTTATTACTTGATTATGTGAAATCTACTGTAAAAACAAGATAAATATCTTTTATTTCTACAATATTTCCCAAGATTAGATTCCCGAAATTAGTTATTAAGTATATAAGAAATATGGAAAAAAGGAAATGGAATCTATCGATAAAATTGAATCAAACCTTTTAAGGTGTTTATAAGAACCCGGCTCAATGCATAAAAAATGTTGTGAAAAAATGGAAATATATAAATATTAATATATTGCCATGGTAGGTATGACATAACCGCCCGCGAGATATTCGGTCGGGTGAATAAAACCAGGGGATGGCAACGCCATACTTTCGTCCCGTGGTACGTATACAACTTTTAATCAGACCGGGATCGAAAGTTGTATAAAAATGTAAATAATAAAGTTCAAAATAATATGAAATAAAGGCAGATATTGAAGCAAAAGCTCGCTTGCTTCTACGTAACTAAGCAACGAGTTGTTTACTCATTTATTTATGACCACTTTCAAACACAAACTATATTATAGCGTAACAAAATATTTTAAATATTTTAGATAAAATAAGTTCTAATGAACCGTAAGAAAAGTTAAGCGAAGAAGTGAATCAAGTGAATTACGAATTGTCATATGAAATAAGCGCGCATGCGTCCAAAATTTTAATAAAACGCACTGAATTACGGATCTATTTAATCGGAAAGCAATGTGGCACTTTCGTCACTCAAAATAACACCGAAAGGACGAACTTTCGATACACGTATGATGAATAGTACACATTTTGCTAAATGCACGTTGAAAAAGTTTGGTTTCAGTTAATTCTCACGTTTTATTTAAAATCTTGTGATTATTCATACTTCATAAGTATCATCGTTTCTACTGTTTTTTTACATCTTATTCTACTGCAATAATGAACATATGAATGCCGCGAAAAGCAAAGCTATTTAATTAGTCATATCGAACTCTAAATGAGTTCATTAGCAAACCAAATTAGATCCGCGATAACTTTGATAACATTGATAACGATAGCTCGCCTGCAGAAGTGTAGGGACCGCGGCGCGAGACGGGCGTCTTACTTGTATACGAATCAAAAATATATTTAATCTTCCAATGAATTACAGTGTTGTGTAATTATAATGGTGGACTCGGATTCTACACAGGTATGTCCGTTAGTGTATAAAAATATATTCAGCAGTACTCTGTGCGCGTTACGTGGCTGCTGAAATGAAATCTATATTACTCTGTACATCTCACGTTAGTGGTAGAAACAAAACAACACCTTTATTTTAAATAATTCGTTTTCAAATATAGGGAAATACCGAAATACAACAAATGTAAATTCCATTCAATTTGATTGATCTACATTCTTGCAACATTTTCCTGTACCGCTCTATTCGCAGTTGATACCTAAGGCTTGATTATTGCCGTTTTTTCTAATTTGTCTCTAACTGGAAGGGTATAAAACGTATAATGGGCCTAAAATATGTTATTTTAACGAGGCAGTCAATCCGTTACAATAAATTATTAACAGAAATATTTAAATATTATACGCAATAATATCTATAAAATAGATATTTTCCCTTTATTTTTCATGATATTAAATGATATGATATACGTCACATTTTACTTCAACAAAAGACTACTATTTTAAACATGTTATATTCAAATATACTCAGTATTTTTTAACCGACTTCAAGAAAGAGTGATACTTAAATCGGCTGTATCTTTTATAAGTCACTTCAGAGCTTTTCTTTGATTTACTTTTATTCTAAATAAAGGAAGCCTTCTAATAACACCAGATATCTGCCAGTCAAAATGTCTAGTTGAAAAACAGACCGACAGGAATTAAAAAAATAGACCTATTGCTTCACACGTTTGACTTGGGCCATGACAGGCAAAAAGGCAGTCTGGGGGGCAGTTGCTTCCTTCTGCGAGGCTGTTATCTTGCAGAAGGAAGCATTGGTCTTCTCTCTCGCCGAAGGAGGGGAAGAGTCAGACGGTGCAATCTTGCCGCCTGCATCTTTTGCCTTGTACCTTTGAGTCAGAACGAGCATCTGGCGTCCACCACTCTAATAAAGAGGGTTCTGCTGGATTTTATAAGGTATTCTGTTGAAAAGACAGTCCCACGCTCCTCGGTGCGCCTGAATACCCTATCCAGCCTGCGTGAAAGCATCTCCCAGCGACAAAAAAGGGCAAATAAAATTTCAATAAGACAGGGGTATTTACCATAACGATGTAACTTTGCATATAATAAATATTGAAGTTGAATTATTTTTAGATTACTTTATCTGATACGTGAAGCATAGTGATAAGTACGATATACATTAGCGACGTACATTTTCACAAATGCTCTGCCATTATTACACACTCGTATATTTAATATAATAACAACTAGATGATATACACGGTCACCCACGTTCTCCATGAACCCGTGGGAATACAGGAAATCCAATTTTAGTGAGTGTCTACGTCGTTAAACGCATATATGTTCAATTTTGATGGTCTCGCAGGTGGGATAGTTTTTCGCTTTCCGATCCTGGGGGAATATGTAGAAACCCGTTCTTTGTAAGAGTCTACGTTGCAAAAGGCATTTGTATGTCAAATTTCAAATCATTAGGGTGATTAGTTTTAAAGATTTCGTGCTTTGTGTGTGAGTGGTCCTGTTCCGCTATTATAATAGACGCCGAATGAAGTGAATGAATACTAATGGATCGGATAGTTGCTGTCATTCCCACTTTAAAATTTTTATTTACATTACGATGTATTTAATTAGCTTTTCCGTGTATATCTACATTTTAATAGTAATTTCGGTATTCGCAGCGGAAACGATTCCAACAAATAGATTACCTATATAACGTTTCTCTGTGGCTAAGTCCGACATGATATTGAAAATTTAGACTTAAAGGTAGGCTGTATTATTCCTTATGAAGTCATCTAGCTGTCCTGTTCAAATTTTCTGATTAATTTAGGTAATGAGCCCTATTTTTCCGTCCTCATGGAAATATCAGAACAAATTACTTTTTCATTCGCCAATAATAGTTTTGTAGTTAAAAGAATTTGTTAATATCGCTTCAGTAGATTTAAGGTTAATCCGGAGCAAACAAACATTCAAATCTTATCTAATTTGCCACTTCTGTAAACAAGTCGCTGGGATTATTTTATCAGGTTACAGTCGCTCTCAATTTTTTCGGAGAAGGTTCCTTTTTATATATAATAAAATCAGCAAAGACGTACTCGTTTTATATACGGTTAGTTGATTTCCGATTCCAATAGACTCATAAATCTTGTGGAATTGCCATTATGTTATGGCATATCTTCCCACCCTTTACATTTCGGCTTTATACAGCCACTAGCTTCTCCCCGCGACGTTACCCGCGTAGCTCCCGGCTTATTATTGGTATTGAAATACCTTTAGCTACGATTGCCACAGCAACGGTCGTTAAGTTGCGTATTTTCCCACATATATCACGATCCTGTGGAAATATTGGGAAACCCGATCTTAGTGCTCACTTCAGTTGCGACAGGAGAAACTACGCCAAATTTCGAGTCAATCGGACTTATAGTTTTGAGAAAGTCTGTGGAAAATAGCTTGTATATATGTATTGTAGCTAGAGTAATTATTCTTGACTCGTGTCCTAAAAGCAATTAAATATCTGCAATAATTACATTTGAAATTATAATTTAATTTGCTTTACGAAACTTAATTGTAAGCTTCTTGAAAAGCCTAGATAAAACAACTTAGGGCTTAAATAATTCGTAAAAGTCTTTCGCTATAATTATCATATTTGACGATCAAAAAGCGCTGTAAATGCTGACTTGGATAACGAGTATTTAATTTGATTTGATTAAATGTAGCAAAATGTTTGGCATTTGATGAAATTCTGGTAAAATGCTAGGTCGTTGGAGATATAAGGAAGTGAGTTCTAGCGATGTTAGTATAATGAAATCTCTGACCGTAACTTCTGCATTTTTTTCCGAGTCAGTTGGAGTGTAACGTAGAAAATTACTGTTCAGGGCCGCAGCTATACAAACGAAGGAACTGCTATTAAAGTTCCATTGCTGGACACAGCACAGATTAGGCAGCGTTTTCGATGAAAGCTTCCAGAGAGGTTGATTTAGTCTGACACTTCCAAGCATTTTACGCAAAGCCCTAAGAATCATTCTATCTATTCATGAAAACCGCATGAAAATCCGTTGGGTAATGTTGGACTTGATCATGAACTAATGTTATATTATGTAGACTGTAACAGTGGCAAAGATGGCGAGATTATAATAATTATAAATAAAAGTGAATTTCAAAATAACAAGGACATGAAAATAACAATCTCAGTTAGCATTGTTGTTCCAAAATATACTTTAACTTTTGAGATAATAAGGTTTGATTTTATTGCACAACAGATTATTAATCTTGCTATCTTTATTGCTTATAGATGTTTAAAGATAGATCGAAACGATTGTTTCACATCGGAATAACGAGTGCCGACTTTCGGAATATGTCACCTATCTTCGATGACATCATACTGAATATTCAACAGTAGCGGAGTCAAACTAGAGTCAGTGACTGACTGCTGACTCTATTTCAACTAAAATAACGTACAAATCCTAGGAAAGATCACCAACATTTTAAAGCTGCGTTTCAGCAGCCACATATAACTCGATCCAAAAGGGTCGATATATTAATGATTTATATTCGTCTGAGTTTATTGTGAGTTCTTCTGTAACTTTGGTAGTCGTTGTTTAGTATCACCATGTTATATCTAAGTATTTTGTCGTTACTGTTTGCCCAGGAAAATGTATTGTCTGCGGTAAAAAGCCAACATACATTTATACACAATCGCAGAACGAAGTTTCACTTCAGATGTTTATAAATTTATTGTTGAATTTGTAATTATTTATTATAACTTTACGTAGTTGGCTTAGAATTATATTTTTATCAATATCAATGTAGTGATTTCGTTATCTGTTCGACTACATCGATTTCTTATCGTAGATTGTGTTTATTTCCACCTTAAAACTGTTATCGTAGAAGCACAAATAGATTTACCTTCCAATAGGAAACTTAAGTCTGCTATCGCCTGTGCTTTTTCGTCAGTCTATCGTATGTCGCATTACAGTCGGACGTTTAGTGATGAAGTGAAAGGCAGAGCAGCCTAGCCTCGAATCAGATGTTTCAATTGCACCGTACTTTGATAAAACCACAGTATTTTTATTTTAATGCAAACAAGTTAGTGTTTGACTGTAATCTCACCTTGTAAGTGTCGATATAGTTTAAAACTAAGCTGTAATTGCACTAATCTACGAGGTAATTTACCATTTACTTCATAACGTGTTTGCTACTAGGGTAATAACTTGCAACGCCTGAAGCTTCCAAGTCCAGACCCCGACATCTATCTACCTCTCTTCCGAGAGTTGAATACAGGACTTTTACCAGCGAATCCAATACTGGCACCGCAATGGTGAGTGGTGTTAGTATTGGCCAAAGAATAGATGTGTCCTAGATTACGGAATTGACCCGGAAAAAAGCGTTTAATAATCTTCGGACACGTTTGCGTCCATCCTTATAGATGACATTCAGATATCAGATTTGTAGCTCTGATGGACGATGGAGTCAAGGCGGACATATTTCGTAAAAATAGTTTGAATATATTATGATGCATCTCGAAATTGAAGTGGTTTGGCAACAATTCCTTGTTAGAGGTCGCAGTAAAGGACATTGGAGAACCGAGAGCTATTTATGGCTTCTGGCTGATGCTGTCTCCAGGTCACACTGAAATTGAATCAGTAAAAATAGGTTCCGATTTTAATAAACCTAGCATTTGAAAAGAAAGGAAAACACTTGTTACAGATCTTGAGAACCACGTCGCTTTTCTATTAAATTATAAATTATAGAAAATAAGTTCTAATGAATCGTAATCGCGCATGCGTCGAAAATTTGAAGCATGCGCACTATAATCAACATTTTATAAAAATAATTAGAGTTCGGTAAGCCAACAACATTGTTATTGAACAACGTCATTAACAATATAAAATGCTAGCTTATAAAAAGAGGTATTTTTGTACAAAACAAAGTCAATCAAAGGAATGTAAAGTAATCATTAGACAAGTATTTTTACGAGACATTCAAAATGATAACAGGATGCTAAAGGTCTCATTTAAATGACCAGTAAAAAGTATAGTTTTTGTAAAATAAAAGAATTAGTGGGTTCCATTTGGAGATATTACCTAATTTGCATTTTGAGAGCAAAAAAAGCGCCTACAAAAAGTTTGGTCAACGGCCGTCCTTTAATCGATAGATATTTATCTATAACTCGTCTCAGAAGATCTTGTTATTGCTATGTTTGGTTTTGTTTTTAAGTTCATTCGTTGATACAGTCTAAGTTAGTGTCGCGGTAACTTAATATGGGTTCTACACAGCATTGTACTTGAATACCATTTTTTTACCTACCGTCTTTGCTGATCGGGTTGGAACTAGCAACGGCTGAAGCCTCCCACTAATCCAGACTTAAACAATAATAAAATACAATTTCCCAAGTGTAAATGCAAAGCAAATACACACATCATTACGTTGTAGTAAACGTTAGTGAGATTATGTATGCTGCATAGTCAGCTGATGCGAGCCATGGATGCCGCCGTATTGTCCTCGGGTGCTGTGCCTAGCGGTTTTCGCTTTACCCACACTTCGCGTCTAGCTGTAATGCGACAAAATAATCTGCGATAGAAAAACAGTTTCAATGTAAAAAATTGCGTGGTTATAAACCACGATGCATATTGGCCTTGGTTGCACTGCCGAGTATCTTTCGCTTTACCCTCGATGAGAAAGGACTCGGGCATTTGAAGCCAGGTCTTCCAACGAAGCGAGTACTCTAGCCATTACGTTGTTGTAAAAAATAACTAGGGAAGTAGGTAATAGTGCGGTATTCGTGTGCACTTGGCGTCTAACATGCTAATCAAATTATTCGCATACAATCGCAAGGAACCAATTACACGACAGCTATTACCACTAATCACCGGATGTGACGTGTGTTCGTACTGCAGCTCATGCAGTACTACAATTAATACAGTGGTATCATAATAACACCTTCCTGTCTCAATTTCGATCATGGAAGCCAATCTCCTATGGCAATGCAGTGTGTATTATTGGTGGAGATTCACTATGGACCTCATGGTTTATAGTTGACTCGACTAAACTAATGAAGCATATGATAATATATTTAATGTTATAATAGTTAAGGAAACGTCCATACAGCCTACTTTAGTATTAGACATAGACAACAGCTATTATGTACATTCATTCTATAATAAACTCTGAGATGAAGTTACAGAGACGTCTCTTAATAGATTTTCATATTTTATAATTTGAATGACTACTTAGAAGATAAAAAAGCGTGGGAGTTAATGGATTGCTCAGTTAATGATGACAAAAATAAGTGCACCCAACAGAGCTTGTTGTGGGCTCTTCTCAGATCAGAGCGCGAAAGAGTCCTCGTAATTTTATATTGTAAGTCGTTCTTCAATATCATCATCAGTCGTACTTTTAAATAATATATATAAAAAAAACGATATTTGACACTTCAAAAGTGCTGTAAAGTCCTACTTTAATAAACATATCTTAGATATGAATTAGTCTGTCTTCTGATGACTGTGATAACAAGTCTAGCACTGGTCTAGAAGGTTGATTCTACCGAGAAGATATCGAAAAGAAACTCAGTAGATGTTTTTATATCAATGATATTTTACATATAAAATGATAGAATCTTTATATGAAACTGTATCCAAAGGCAAAATTTTCTAATTAAGAAAATTACGCTTTTATAAGTAGTTTTTAAAGTTGCAATGAAACATAAGTAGGCTTAACAAATTTTATTGAATCATCAAGCCTGTCAACCGTTAGTTATGAGTCTACTGGGTTGTAAGGTTGTCTACCGAGGAGATGCCGTTAAAAACTCTGTATTTTAACATTTAAATACATAATTACTGAATTTAAGGAACTGCAAATTAAATGACGTCAGTATTAGTCGGAAATTTACGGATTTTACTACCGTGACGTCGATTTTGACACGAGTAATATGTCATAATGTCGTGTCAAATGTCAAACGACATATATTTTGTTCTGTAGTAGTAGGTTGGCTTCCCGGTGGCCTGTCGATGGTTTAATTTGCATACGATACTCGTCCGTATACATAACACATTTTATAGATCGCTTTTAATTAGTTTGACATTTTCTGGTGATTAAAATTTATTTATATGATTCAGCGAAATGTCACTTGTAATTGCCTAAAAAATATATTCAGGACATTTTATTGTTCATTATCTCGTCAATAAAGTTTAAAGCTTCCAAAACCGGCAGGACATTGAACTAGCAATTTAACACGCTTTATTGGGCTTAGTATGTATGAAACGGTTAAGTGGAATAAACTAATATACACGAATTAATAACAGCTAAACTAAGAAGTGAGCTTCGGCTGTGTATATGTATATAAATATATATAGTTCAAGTCGCTTTGGAAGATAGATAGATGCCTCTTTCCGGTGAGGAGAGGTAGTCTTTGATATCCCAATCAAGATATTGTGATATCTTTTTAAATTATTGTATTGTTTTCGGTTCTTGATAAGTGTGCCAAATTTTGAGATTCATTCATACGTATATAGCATCACACCTCATTCCCTTCGGGGTAGGCAGAGACAACTTCCTTCCACTCGCCACGATCCTTGCATATCTCCTTCGCTTCTTTCATTCTCATTAAACCTTTCATACAAGTTCGTCGGTTTAGAGTACTCTTGACCTGGCCGTTATTTAAAATGTTCTGGATTTGGTCAAGACACGTTCGCTTGGTCTTCCCCTTCCAACTATCCCATTCGCTCTTGACTCATAAATTCTTTCATTCATTCTCTCTTTGACCCCAAACCATCTAAGCATACCTTTCTCCACTTTAGTCACTACATCTCCTTTTACACCACAAGATTCGCTGCTCAAAATCAATCTCAAATACTTCTTTACATGCATACATATAAGCGAAGCAAAACAGAGCAATCGAGTTAATAAACACTCTCTATTAAGAAAACCAAACTGAAATATTATTACTTCTAAAATTGAAATAGCTTCATCGTCATTATTTATAAGCGTGGGGTGCTTATAGCAGAATAATAGTCATCGAGCACCCCTCGCTTGGTTTCTACACAGCATCAGCGGGTAGATTGCTTCTAGCTTAGACTGTATTATGACTTTGAGCAGAAATGACACCTACTTCTTAGATTTATTGGAAAATAAGCCATCTATCTATATGTATGTACTACAGTATAAATGGAGTCTCTAGTCGTTATTTACGAGTGAAATATGAAAATCTGTGTGCAAGGTTGAAGACACTACAAATTAGGAGCATCGTTCTTGAAAATACCCATTTGATTTCAAATTAGGATGATATAAAGTAGATATGTCAATATGACATTTAGAATGAATTATAAATCAATATGCATTTTTAAAATTGAATTATGGACGTTTCCTTGATCTTAGATTGTGAATTATCGACATCTTATTATATAATCTTTGCTCGAACATATCCTTATATCTGTCTGTCTGTCTGCAGGTGATAAACTTATAAACTACTGAACCGATTTTGTGTTGTTTGGTTGAAGTATAACGATAATTGTTGGAATTGTCGAATAAATCAAAACCGGGAACTTTCATCGTAAACGCTGCCAAATCACTTAGAGATACAACAATACAGTGTATAGTAAGGTAATACCTCTTTTATAGATTCACGAAAAAGTCTGCGATGGCATATATCTATTTTTCAAGAAAAGCTCTTTATGGTATTAAAATTGGTATAGCACTTAGATTTTGATATGTAGTGCAATTATATCTTCGTATTCTAATAAGGATATCGTTTAATATTCGCTCTGTGGTACACCTCGTTACTATTCACTGCTGAGGCCGTACATCAGGTCAGACCTTGGAGTAATCAGAATACATAATTTTCTTATATTACTAAATCGGGAAGTTAACAGCAGGGGCAGGTGACTAATAATACGTTATTTAATTTAGATGCACAAGACAAAGTATGTATCTACTTATAAGAGAGAGGATTTTAGAGCATAGACCCACAAGGCTGCTCTTTTGGGAGTTGATAGCACAATTGTACTAAAGTATCAGTCCTTACTTGGCTTAAGCAAACTACTTATTGTATTATTTTGGACCAAAATCTACAAACATATCAGTGATAACTAATTAACTTTATTTGCAGCTGATTGGATATTTTACATTTATTAACTTAATTCTTTTAACTATTAGAGCACAGCTTTTAATTCGTCTTTCCATCTAAGGTACGATCTGCCTCGATTGCGTTTTCCGTACTTTGGGAACCACTGTAAAACAGTTTCACAGTATGTCCTGACCAACTCCAGTTATGCCATCGTATCGTATAAGTAATGTTTTGTATTTTAGTTTTCTTTATGATGAATGCTTCTAAGTCTCTCCTATTTCGTTACGTTTAACATTCTCCTCTCCATCGATCTCTGACAGACATCTAGCTTGCGGATATATTCTTTCGTAAGGGCCCAGGTTTGGGAGCCATATATTAAGGTACCGACTTCTTCGTTTTTAAATAGATCTTTAAGAGCCCCATATCTTTTCCGAGCGTTGCATTTTTTACTTGAATTTCTCTTGACATGCAATATAATTGGTATTTCATATATATGATCGGCAGAAAAGCAAAGTATATTGTTAGAATATATTTATGTTATTGTCTATAATTTGTGTATGCAACAACTTTCTCGATCCCATAAACTCATCGGTTTTTGATATACTAACATACTTACGTAAACAAATTAAATTAAGGCAAATTACCAAAATCTCGATTATAACAGCATGGAAAATTATACCTCGGTTAAGTCTGAGAAGTACTCTGATATGTCACGTCTTCTCTAGTGATTCCTGGTGGTATAATACCCCTACCCTATTGCGTAGTGCTGTTGCTGTAGTTCAGTTCGAACGATGCCCCGAACAATGTGAGGAGACGAGGGCAGTTCCGTCGTTCGCAGGCAGCCGCCTGTCAGCGCACAATGCGCGGAGGTCGATCCATTGCATCACGAACACATTATGGACACCACTTGCGAAACCGAAGTGTATCAACGGCTACGGCTTTTATCTCGCATTATGCATTCACTTCATTTATATTTTAACTAGTTGACCCCCGCAACTTTGTCTGTGACTTAGAAGGCCGTAGCGCGGCGACATGCTCCACGCGGTTCTATATTTACACTATATTATAAAAAAAGTACCCCATTTACTCCTTGTAATATCAGCTATCTGTCAGCGGTAGCCTCGTCATAATCGCTTCAGCCGTTTCAGAAATTGGCCGGAACAGACACCAATTATATTAATTTGTATAAAAAATTTAGCGGATACAAATTGTATATTGGTTAGAAAAAGGACATTTAGTTTATTTCTAAACACGACAAAATTCAGGAAAATTTACAGCTTATATCAAAAAGTCAATGTTATAAACCGCCGGATGCTTCTGCATAATCTCTAAAACAGTTGGACCGATTATCACGGGATTTCACTGTTAGAAAACAGCTACTATAAATTTATTTCATCGTAAGTTAAATGTATAAAAAAGCGAATTTTTTAAAGGCGATTAGTTTATTTTATAAACAACATAAAGTATTCTATTTCCTTATACATTTCAGTATTTTAAGTACAGCGTGATAACGTGATAATCTTATCCTAAAAGGTCAACCCAAACCGTGTCCCACATACCAAATATAGACACAATATCAAAAATGTTACTTATATATTACTACTGTATGATAGTGAAAACATTACAAATCCTGTTAATTGTATCTATGATGAATAAAATCAAATTGTCCTCCACAAAAGTCTTAATTATGTCTAGTATTTATATTAAATTTAGGAAATTGCGTTTTCTAATTCGCCGAAGTCTGTGGTGGCAGAAATTTAATTCCGTTATGATGCTGTATAGAAACCGTAACAGGTTAATTACTTCTCACCAGTTAAGCACGCCTCCATCTTACATTATATCGTCACTCACCATCAGGTGCGACCACAGTCTAACGCTAACCTGCCAGCAATAAAAACGTGTTATGGTTAGACACCTCCGTTCTCTTTCTCGGTAAAAAGAGCTCGTATGACTAGTCGCTGCCTATTTTTTACTGTATTTGTAAACAAGTATTTCTGCTACCTTACAACTAATGCCTTGTAATAAAACGATTTTATTTTTGTTAGAAAGCATTGCAGAATTGAATCGTGGGCACTCAATTGATTATACATCGGTATTGAGTTATACGGAAAACGAACAACTTTTAATGAAGGCAATTTAGTATTAAAAACAAAACATTATTATTTAAAACTGTGTGTGGTTTTATGAAACGCAAGTGAAACAGGTGATGCGAGCCATATTTTGGGTTCGATTTAATAAACTTTTTTCCTAAGCAGTAGTTTTATTTTTCTCACTAACATTTTCAAAGAGGGCGATAGTCTCTACTTTTACTGTATCTTAATAGATTTTCGTTGTTTACAGAACTTTCTATTAGCAAACTGTTATCGTTATAGCCGTCGTATCTATTTGTTTTACTTCTTACACACTAAGTATGAATAAACACCCAAATACAATAACTTAAGCTGATTATTTACTCCAGTTGTGATGTTCGAACGATAAGGTGGAGTGTAGATTACATTTATCAACTCCAAGTGTCATTGTCAAGTGACATATCAAAGACCAAACATGGCTTTTCATCAGGCATGACATATGCAGCCAGTATATACACATACCGGTTTACCATCGTCTAAAAAGAGACATAAAATCACGATTCAATCCATGTTTAGACGCCAGGAAAAACCGAAAAGTGGTCCATATTACGTACATGTTATTAAAGAAGTTATCAATTAGTTATGAAGCATCAAAGAATTCACACATTGAATGAAATGATAAACTATTATATTCAAATATAAAAAGAGGCCAACATACTTAAATTTAAAGATAGGCCAACATATTTAAATTTAAAGATAGGCCAACATATGTAAATTTAAAGATAGGCCAACATATGTAAATTTAAAGATAGGCCAACATATTTAAACGTAAAGATAGGCCAACATATTTAAATGTAAACGCTTATGTTTACAACATATTTAAATATAGAGATAAACCAAAATATTCAAATGTAAAGATAGCTCATGTTCAAATGTAAAGATGGGCCAATATATTGAAATGTAAAGATATTTTTTTACAAATCGGTAGTTGAATGGGTAATGAATTCCAATTATATACGTTATATCATTGAGTTACTTTCTAATGGAATAATAAACTGTGTTGAAGTCTGAGTTTAATGAAAACATTTCTCTTTAAATGCGGGTTCAATCGAACAATTAATGTTACTCCGAAAAAGGTGTCTGTGGATAAAATCTTTACGATATTTCCAAACACGTACGCCAGACAAACACTACATAACAAAGCTATAAAATTATAATTTGGAAAACCAATAAAAGCTTTTACTATCGTCATTAGCAAGATAAAGGGTTTGTTATGATTGTAGAAAGATACATTATCGCTTTAATATAGATAATAACGTACGTGTCGGAGAAGTTAGCTGAGACCGGGTACCGTTGTGGCCTGAAGCGTTCCAAGTGGGACGCTAACTGTACATTCCTCGCACAAGCCATTGGCCACCTTATCGCCACCGAATAAGGTTTAGATTACAACAGCCACGCCCACCGTTTGTTGTTGTTGGGTAATTTTATTGGATAATAGAAATGATCTAAATAGGAGAGTCAATATTATGTTTACGGTTTATTTCATTGCACCTACGTTATATCGGCGTTACAGGAAATTAAGGTCCCGTAGGGGTCGTTGGCCTCGGGAAATCATATTCTAAATAAAGTATACAAGAACTGCCATGCAATTCAAATAAATCAATCAAATCCTAGCTTCAAGTGTCTAAAAGTTCGAGTTCATTTAGATACTCTCTTTACTTTCTACTTTTCCAGAGAGATCACAGAAAAGCATTGGAAAAAGTCAAGTTAAGATAATTATATGAACAATATAATATAATAAAATGACTTCCTAATGACTAATGCCACTTATAAAGCGAAATACCAATGACTGACTAACTCATCACAAATTCACAGGAAGGTAACTTGAAAAGTAGGTAAAGACACTTTTAGCAATGTAAAATAGTTATCAAATAAATAAAATATTAGGCTTGAAACTTTTGAAATGATGACTTGTACTTATGAGAAGAATGTGCTTTAATAAATGTGCGTGTTACCTGTCAAAAGCCTGGGTTATCCAACGCAATGGGCCGCTGTTAGAGTTGAATCATCCAACGTCAGAGGCCGAAACAATAGCGTGCTTAAAGCTTACGTAACGTTATCGTCATATTCGCCTGAACACTACTCGCTATAAGCTCTGTGAAAGCTTTGCATATTTGATACATATGTATATCATTACGTATACAAACTTGTTTGAATCCTGGTTAAGTAAAGATACCATTGTATTTTTCCTACATTTTTCTTTTAAGATATGGTAATAAATGTTAAGTTTAGACTTTTCTTCATTTAAATATTCTGTTTTTTTATATTGTATTAATAAAAAACGTAAATGTAGTACATGTTTATAATTTTGAAGCATTCTTAAATGAAAATCGATGTATTTCATTTAAGAAGCAAAGTATTTGTATGAATTCTAAATAAATAAACAGGTATCTGGTTCTTATCTAACTTTAGCCAGTGTACCTTTGTACGATTTTGATGCATAAATCTTCATGATCTTTTGAAAGGTCTACTGACTCAGTTTACTAGAGACATGAGTCAAAACCTGTGTTAGGCCAAAAGTTACCTTGAATTTTCGAAACCAGACTCACCGACACGTTATAAACTCGTCTATACCTGTCTCGACATAAAAAAAGAATGTAACATATATTCGTAGACATCGCTATTGTATAGATTGTTCTTGATAAACTTTTTCTATTATAAAATAAACAATAAGTTCTTTAAATGAGGGTGTAAAGGATGAGTTTATAGTTTGACATCACACCGGAGGTAAGCTGTTTTGATGCTTTAGCTGAACAAAAACGCATTCACCCTTGTTTGTGTTACCTTCTCATAATTTTGTATTTTTATACAATCAATGGCGTAAAACTCGTCGTGTTATCCTTAGTTTAATCTTAATCCTACCACATAGTAGTTATCCAACAATAATAACAATTTTATTTGACCATTTACTTTAATTCACATTCACCAGCCTATATAGAGCATAGACCTCTTCTCTGAACTATAGTCTCCACGTTCTGTTCCGGAAAAGTGTCTATAAAATCATCAAAACTTAAAGATCGGGCCATAGAATTTAATAGGCTGCGTAGCCAAGTCACATAACGTGTCTTGTCCATTTTGTGGCATTTTGCCAGCCCTGCCACCCTATAGTTACGCCACCGGATACAATAAACCCATTCTAGGAAATGATAAATATCACCTCAAACTCAAAATTAGTTCTCTATAACGACTTGTAGAGTTTATCAATAAACAAACCGATATGTTTGTTTACAACACTAGGAATCATTACAATATTTTTTGTAATCTATTTTGGTGGCATGCGGGCGCTCGACGTGTGTAATTAGGGCGGTACACACGGTCTAATGGTCTGCGGCATCTCTTACATGTTTTGTTTTGACAGTGGTGTTACTGATCGCAGGTTAGTTTGAGCTGGCCGAATCGAATATGAACCAGGTCCTTATAAAATACCATTTTTTGTTGACAAGTTAGTGCTTGACTTTAATCTACCCTGATGGTGAGTGAGTGGTGATTTTGACGGCCTCGCTGGCGCCGTGGTGCAAGTGCTCACTTTGCTAGCGGAGGTCCTGGGTTCGATCCCCGGTAGGACGGATTTAAGAAATTGTATTTTCTAATTTGTCTGAGTCTGGACTGGTGGGAGGCTTCGGCCGTGGCTAGTTACCACCCAACCAGCAAAAACGTACCGCCAAACGAAGAGATTTGTGTTCCGATACGATGCTGTGTAGAAACCGTAAGGAGTATAATATTGCCTCTCAACAGATTAGCGCGCTTCCATCTTAGACTGTATCATCACTTACTATCAGGTGAGATCACAGTCAAGCGCCAATCTGTTAGCAATAAAAAAAATACAATCTAAAATGGAACATAGCTAACCTAGTAAGAGAAAATTTACCTCGTATGATTTTTATACATCGTCGTTTCGGAACGCATGGTGGCATGATTTTGCTGACAGGGTGGTAAGCGATCTATCAGCCCCGGGATTCCCACCCAGAAACTTTGCTAGCGAAGCTCGTATTATATATTTTAGTTTGCTTCTTTACATAATAAGGTTGTCTGGAAGAAATTGCTTGTAGCAATAAGACCGCCTTTGCACGCTATATTATAGTAATAAGTATCTTAGTTTATATGCCTTTTTATTTTTATCTTGTGTGCAATAAAGTGTTTTCTCTCTCTCTCTCTCTCGTACTTGCACCATTACGCCAGGGATTGACATTACGAGTACGCTATGTGAACTCGTTTGTTACTTTATTGGAATAAAAACAGCGCCTTCGCATTAATAATCTGTTGACTCATTTTTCTCGAAGATACTTCTAAGCTGAGGGATTACTCATAAATGTGGTGATTTGGGTTTAACTTAAGCAAAATGTACTCAGACACAAAAGGATGCAAATAAGATATAAAATAATTGCAAGTATGACTTCTCTTCATGACTATTTATGATAATGTCGTTCAGAAATATTTGATGCGGACTGTACATACGTCAGCAATTTTGTTCTACAGAAAAAACCTGACAGACCGACAGTTACTCGACTGCTTTGGTATTTCCTGATGGAGGGTTTTTATTCGTTTTTTGCAACACTGATAAGCATAATTGTGTTTAATACGCTATGAGTAATACATATTTTTTTGAAACTAGCGACCTGCCGAGTACTAATCCCGCTTTAGTGTTTCGCTGGGAATGTGTCCCTTCAGATGGAAGGGTGCCACAGAATACTCGTTCTAGAAAGTGGTTTTTACAGCAGATACCTTTATAGAATACAGGTAGCGTTGATACTAGCGCGACTTAGATAACTTACAGAATATTATTTAAAGCTGCCTGCCAGGAATCGAATCCATGCCTTTGTTAGCATGTTTGAGGCAGAGTCACCGCATGTAAGGTGCATCTTAGCGGTATGTTTGGCAGTGGTTTTTGTAGCGTCACTGTACCCCGCTGACACAGTTGGCAAGCTCTTCGCGTGTGTTGCAAAATCTCACACCGCATCGCGTCTCAAGACCCACTAAAGATGATACTGGAAACACTGACAACTTCATCGCATCAACATGGACTTACATTTAAGGTCAACATGGTCTCTATGAAAAGATATTATGGCGAAGCTACCTGCAATGACTTTACAAAGTAGTGAATGAGTCAATGAGAATATTTTGTTCTTTAAAAATTTTCTGCAGAATTTTTAGTATAAATAGTAACTATTTGTGTACCTTACAGATGGGAACGCTACTAGTTTCCCTGTTAAGTATAAAAATACGTATAATAATAGACCTGTACACTATAATCGTTGAAAGTACTAAGATGTGTAAGTACTTCACTAGTAAAAATGTTATTTTGATTCATTCCCATATATTCATCCCTTAATTAATCCCCTTGAAGTAATACAAATAGCGTGTATTTAATTCGCTCAATTCAAATATAAAAGCGTAGTGCTTTTGAACATGACAGTCGGCAGCGAAACACATTTGACAGGTTTATGAACTCTAAACTATCATAAAACTACCTAATTTTGAACATGAAGCCTGAGTAATGGAGTAATTCTTTTTTTTTATTATTGCTGACAGATTAGCGCTTGACTGTGATCTCACCTGATGGTAAGTGATGGTACAGTCTAATGGAAGCGCCCTAATCTGTTAAGAGGCGATATACCCCCTACGGTTTCTACACAGCATCGTCCCGGAACACAAATCTCTTTGTTTGCAGGTACGCTTTTGCTGGTTGGGTGGTAACTCCCACCAGTCCAGACTCAGACAAATTAGAAAATACAATTTCCTAATATCGTCCTACCGGGGATCGTCGAACCCGAGACCTCCGCTAGCAAAGCGAATACTCGCACCACTGCGCCAGCGAGGCCGTCAAGACAGATATACAATATAAAATGTTTGTCGGCCATTTTGTTTGTAGCGAGGCATATTTTATCGTAAATCTGGTCTGGTATTACAAACGTAGATTTACGCAACACCGCGAACTGCTCCTCGGAACAACGCGTGTGGTTTCAAATAGAAGACATCTCACAAAAAAATCTCATTAATATTTTAATAATTCCTGTCTATTCATAAATATTTACAACTGCAACTGGCATATAACTGTTGAATTTTATTTGAGCCCGACCACGCCCGGATTAATATCATTTATTCGCCCATTTTCATTCCTAAATTATGAGCGATCTAACAATGAAAGTATCCTCAAATTTTTGGACATTCTCAATTGTTTCTACGAACTTTCTGTACTTCGCATTTAAGCTCTTAGTGTTGCGTTTTGATGTATAAGCGAAATAGTTTCATGGGAAATAGCACTAAGCCCACCTCATAATTTAGTTCAACCGGAAACGACAGATCCCAATACTTTCGTAGAACAATTTAAAAAATAAACACATTTAAATTTTTTGTCACTCGAAGCTCGTAAAACAAATATTGGCAAATTATTTTTAACCGACGTCTCACAAGTATACTAATTTAAAATAATGGTTTTCGTCAATAACCGTAAGGCTTTAGGATGTACACGTTAATGGCGCCGTACACCTTCGCGGCTGTTGCACAACCGCGGTGGGCAGACTCTTTTGGAGGCTTCGTCTTTTCTTTTGTTATTAAGTTGGCTACCATTGACCTCGTTCCCCGGCCGACAGGCACGTCGGTTCAATTTATGTAAGCCTCGGAAGTGTTATAACAGTAATAGATACTATACTTAAGAATGGAACTCCAATGCTGACTAATGAGCGATAAGGGCGCCTCTGGATAAGTTTTCTCTGTTGTTTGTACACCACAAAAAAGATTATCCTCACGTTTAAGATTTAGCTCACATAATTCGGTTGCTATTTCTTAGAGCACGATGTATTATATAAAAATTTTAATAGTCTGTTTTGAAGGCGGTCCTTTTTTTGTTAAAAATTTTATTTATTTTTTGATTTTTAGTGAATCTGAAGTAAACGTGTTGCAATGCGGCAACAAAGGTAAGCTCGTTGCTGTTTGATTACAGACACTTATATTTTCTGCCTTAAACCGCACCCTTACTGTAATCTGTTGAGGAGATCCATTGATCTTCATATTTAACTGCGACAATCACTTGATCATACCGAAGTTACGGTAGGAAACTCAAATATCTGGTTAGCCTATAGAAGATTCTGTCGCATTTCGTTCATTTGCTCCTAAGAATTGAAGAGTTCCATCACTTTGTCATAGAATCCATCATCAGAACCTAACCAAACTATCACAAAACAACCCTTGAAGTATATCCTTTCCAATAAAAAAAGAATCATCGAAATCGGTCAGCGTGATCTTGAGTTATTCTTTCATTTGTCGCGCAAATGCTTAATGCAAATTTAACACTTATCCGGTTTTTTCGTGGATGCCATCATCAGAACTGGATTTAAATCGGACCCTATGACGAGCACCACCTTTCATTTAAAAAAAAAATCATCAAGATCGGTCCACCCAGTCGGGAGATATGAGATAACAGACATAAAAAAAAATACAGACGAATTGATAACCTCCTCCTTTTGAAGTCGGTTAATAAAACATGACCAGTGGAACTGCTAATGAGTTACAACTGAATATAACTCTTATGCTGACAGATGATCGCTCTTTTTTATTTTGCATGTATTTATTGATAAACCAACAGCGTTTCAACAATGATGGAAAGCTTAATATATGTTTAATAAGGCTAATAATGGATTACCGTAATAGTTATGTAATATTTTTGGGTAAGAATTTGAAATAGAAAACAAGATGCAAACTTAAAACATTCGCTACGTTCTTACGAGTATTTGGAGTTATTGAGTGTAGGTTCCTAAGTATTTGTTGATGACTTTGAGACGTTTGTGAGCGCTTCTAGTCCATAGGCTAATGTGTTTGGAATTTCCCACCTCAACCTCCTGGACCGTGGGTATCTGCCTAATGTTGCCATGGGCACAATTTCAGTGTCTGCATGAAGCTGAACTACAGCAATCTATATCCATTATGTTTGCTAAGTGAAATCGTAAACTCATCCATTATTGACCAAGACGTACGTCACCAGAAAATAACGTTCATTTTTTGTGACCAATTGATAAATTGTCGGCCTCTGACGAATCGTCGCTGAACTTGCTTTACGAGTATACCGTTACGACGATCACTATATTTATTTAAGGAAATAAATCGACAAACAACCTTCCTGTCCCTCTGATATTAGGTCGTCCACAGACAGACTTCCTGCCTGGTGTCCATTTTAATAAAAAATACATATAAATTCTTCTATTTTGTCAGTAAATCACAAATATATATCCATTTATACTTAATTAATGTCACCTGATGTTGAGCTGTTTGATGACTCGGTATAAATTGACACTTCGTCAACAAAAAGTATAGAAACGCAAGAATATTTTTTGTTAAATTATAATGCGATTTAGCACGAAATGTCTAAGTAATGAAACATAATAAATATGCAAGCTAACAGCAAATTTAACCATTCGTTATAGTATAGTATATTTATAGTTATACCAAGAAACAGAGTTTTAAAACAATTACATTTACTCGCCTGATATATATTGTAACGTGTAGAACTTGATTGATTTTTCTAGACATGATTTTTAATAGGTTAAATTAACTCAAGACATGATTATTTAGAGGCTGTACGACGTTAATGATTAACATTTTTGTCAAATTGTACACACAAGCTTCCTTGTTGGCTGCAAAGCTCACAGCCTCCTAGTAAAAGTTCCTGTATTGAAGTGTCATTGCCACCTGACCTTTTGCACTCTCTAACGTGTTTGAGGCATTCAGCCCTAGGAGAAGGCAGCTTTGTGATTTTAAGGTTTATTCTCATGGTGTATAAATAACTATTTGAAGTTAAGACAGTAAAATATTGTATAAATTGAAGTGAGAATAATATAAAAATATAACACGTCGGTTAAATTCAGCTGTTTAAGTAAGGCTTGTTAAAAAATCCATAACGTCTTAACTTAATTGCAAATTGAATAAAAAAAAAACGATAATGAAGAAGCGCTTGATTTACGAGAAATGCAGGAGAAAGTAAAGTCACTGTCATAATATATGTTCCTCCATCATCTTTATTGAAAAGAATAGGTTTGTATTCAAACTGTTATAGTAATATAGGAAAATTGCTTTTTATATATAAAACAATGACCAACCGCATTACTACTGAATCTCATTCAGTATATAATATTCATATATAACATTGAAAAGGTTTAAAGATGAAAGAGTATGAGATGAAGACATACGATTTCAAGTTGTTATTCAAATTTAAGTTGAGCTATCTTTCGTAGCTCTGGAGGATCTTTATTTTCACAGCACCTGCTTCTGTACTCACCATTTGGCCAACTCAGATATGTCTCAGTAAATACCGGAATAATAACATATTCATCCAAGATGGCAAAGACTATTTGACGATTTTAAAATTTACGTCATGATTTCTTAATAGGTAGTTTATATTTCATTTAGACACAACATTGCTGAGAGGAAAACGATAATGCGGCAAATAGAATTGAATTTTAGTATTTGCAGCTCTGCCCACGTCGTCTCCGCGAAACTGGTTTACTGCCACTAGTTAGAAAGCATTCTGATTTGTTGGCATACATATGGTTTCCATTTTTCCATTCCGGCGTTTGACAGTTTTGTAAAGTTTCTATAATAACCCTTGTTATAGTTACTACAAAAGTGGTCTTCTTTCTAGTTCAGTTTTAAGTAGCATTGAATTTTAAATTGTTCCTAGAAACTCAAATTCCTTTGCACATGCAGCAACTGTAATCCTAATTATGATGTTTAGGTTTTCCATGTCCATTCGAGTCCCAAGTGATAAGATTTTTATGTGTTTATCTTCTAGTGCCTTGAAGTTTTTAGTCACAATGTCTTCAGCTGGCGATGGCATATTTAATATTTGTAGGCTTAATATTGTATCCAGATACTACATATAATTTATCAGGCATAAACCCACATGGGAACATATCCAAGCGAGTACTTCCGTTTAGAGAGGTGTCTGTTACATCACCTCAAAATATTACAAAGTAGTAAGCCACTACAAAATATTTAACATACCTCATAACATTTAACTAGTTACATTACTATATTGAAATTAAATAAGACAGAAATATGTGGAGCAAACACTCTCTAACCAATTTATATTTTGCGTGGCAGGAAACCTTAATCTACTTGTTTAGATTATTAATTAACAGGAATCAATTCTGTTTCGTGAGATTTGCTTGGCAGAATCTAATTGGCCTATATCAGAAGGCAATAATGGAAGGAGACTGCTGTGTTCTGCGTAACTTTCCTAAAATATTTTCCATCTGGTGGGCATGTAGTCCGGCGGCGAGCTGCGTGCGATGCGCTGCATTGCCCTCACGAAATGCCATTGTGTGTAAATGAACACTGTTCACTTCGATAATGATCTGCAAATTGATTGATACTCAAAGCTTCGACCCACCACTTATGACAATTTTGTGAAATTCATCTAGTTTTACTGGCTTTTGCAAAAGGAAAATAACATTTTCTGACTCCAAAAAAATTTTGTAATATACTTCGATATTTTCCCGTCTTTCATTTTATAACATCAAAACCCCTGTTCTAAAATTTTACGACAAAATATTTATACAATTTAAGCATCGAAGCGTATAGCAACAAATGGTATATTGTTCCCTTGAGATACTGAGCAAAGGAATTAAATATGTCTAAAAATGAACTTAATTATTGTCTTAAATTCACTGTTTCTTAAAAAAGGTGCCGATATACAGACACCTTTTAACGATTCTATCTTCTAAATTAATTTAGAATCGATTGAAGACCGAGTCCTTCTAGCTATGCTTGTAATTTTCAGTCGTATAAGTTTTATTGTCCTCGATGAGCTCGCTGTCATTCGATTGGACTTCCGAGTGTTTTGGAGAACTGCCAGAACCTTTTAATGTTGCTCTCGCAGCTTCACTTTACCCCTTGATCCTTAGTTCTGGCGATGTGTTACGGCTTTATATTTACCCTTATTTGCGTCACGTCTTTCTATTTCGTTTTCTTAGAATATATTTGCTTTCATTAAATATATGATTGGTGTATTGGTAGGCTACTAACAGTTTACAATTGCAAGCTCGGTGATAGTTTTAACTTCGATATTCCACTTACTAAAATTGATCTATTAACAAAATAGTTCAAAGATAACGTAAAATAACTTTCTTTTCAAACTGAACACCTGACAATCGAATGTAAGACACTAATCCCTTTTCACTTTTGAAACTGATTGAGCACAATTACAAAATGTAGTCTGTAAACTGACGATGTCATCAGAAATGTCCCAGAAAATGTTACTTAAAAAGACAATTGCTCATTATTTTTATTGGGGCATATCACTGACAATATATATGAATTAATCAATGTTTTGGACGTGAGGAGTCTCATGACACAGTAAAGGACTTCTATTTTACTGTGACATTTTCAATAAATCATTTCATTTATGTTGTTGACGATGTTTTCACATACACATAGTATATTACGTAACACGGTTTTAACAAATAATTAATTTTAAAGTAGTTAACGATATTTGTCGTCTATAGACTCCAAAACTACTTTACCGATATTGAATTTTTTTATATATTTTACTGGATTTGTTTTGATTTGGAGCATAGAATAAATTTCATTTTAATTTATAATAATTTTTGTTGATCCGAGAGATCGTTAGGTTTGAGTTCTGCTGCCAACTAATCATCAAAGTGATGGTTTCCCACATTTAAGTGTAAGCAGACGAAGTTGCGCGGATTAGCTAGGTAGTTTGAGGGTCAGTAGTGATGACCTTATAACTATTACATAGATATATAATTAAAGATGGCCATGAATTGATTATTAATGAGATACGAGCAAGGGTATCATTTAAAGTGACATAGATACAATAAACAACACGAAAAATAATTCAAGATTCATTTTAAGAGAATTAATATGACAATGGCAATCACAGCTAGTTATTTTAAAATGTAGAGATAATCGAATGTATATAGGGAGTGAAGGACATGGAAGTCTAAAAGTCAGGACATTTGAAATAAGGGCCAGGACAAGAGTAGTTTAAATCGACGGACTTGTATGGAAGGTTTATTGAGAATGAAAGAAGCGAAGGAGATATCGTTTGAATGGCAATGCAAGGATAGTGGTAAGTAGAAGGTCGTGGTCTCTGCTTACCCCTATGGGAATGAGGCGCGATGCTATGTAACAAGTTATCTTGGCATGTCTACATCCACTGTGGCTGCAAATGTGTTGGGGCGTCAGGAGGAAGCAACAGGTGAACAGCGTCGCGATTGTCGATTTATCTCTGTCGTATAAACATGTTGATCAGGTTCACATGACAAATGTGAGTGGCTGTGATAATAAACTGCGCCTTCCTGCCGGTTAGCGTTCGTCGGGAGCGTGTCCCGCGGCGAGTTATAGCGAACAAAACAATCACGGCGGTTGTCGGTCGTGTTCGTACTCGCCAGTTTCCAGTTTGACGTGTTTTCTTGTGAGCAGCTCGCCGGGGAACAGGGGATTACGACATTCTTGCGACGGGCTGGCAACGTCAGGGTTGGCAGTACAATTTCATTGTAAACGTGTTATGACTGGGAAATTGTATTTTCTTTGGTTTGAACTGGTAGATGACTTCGTAATAGTCGTCCATTGCCTCCTATTTAGCAGGGTTGCGAGCGGTGAGAGAGCTGCCATGTTGCAATATTGCCACCACGGGAGGTATTCATAAAATATCGTCAAGACCTAATACCTGCAGAAGAAAGTCTCACAGTGGATATAATCTAAAACAACCTGGCCTCTCACCCAAAGCGTCGATCTGTATATTTCCCCGTGAAAAGCAAAACCAGCAAGAGATATAGCGCTGCGCAAATACAAAAAGAGATCCGATACGTTCTGAGGAAACTTTTATTCACTTATTATGAGTTCAGATTATGATCAAACGACAAGCTGTTAGCAAAAAAAAACATGTCTTCGTGAAACTTTTGTAATTACGAGGAGAATATTTAGCCGCGTCTATCGTTTTCTTAATTTTTATGTCGTACAGTTACGCCACGTACCCTTTAAAACGTGTATCAAGAATAGAATTGTATGAATAAATTTCCCAGCTTAATATAACTATGGAATGACGAAATTAGTTAGTAATACGACAGGGGACGGTTATCGTCGCCGTGTGCAGGGAAACCGATACGTTTCTAAGCAAATATCGACATAACCGTTCGCATGCAAAAGTGAAAACGCGCTGACTCACTATATTGTTGGTAAATTGACAATGGCTCCATTTCAATGGGGCTTTACAAAACTAAAATTCTCTAACGTTAGGACTTAGAGACTCTAAACTAAGGGACTTTTAAAGGGAAACCACTATCAGAAGAGACCATATGAAATGTATTAATAAGAGTAACCTTGGCACAGGTGCTCGCTTCGTTGGTAGTCGCAGATTCAGTTCCAGAGGGCAAATTTAGGCAACTGAAGTAGTCTCGGTCTGGAGACCACTCTATAACGAAAAAGACGTACCACCAAGAAAAACTTACGTTCCAGTCTAATGCTGTGTAGAAAACTTTAGTATGTAATGTTATGGGAACCATTTTCAGATAAAACCCTCTATAGCTGTAATAGAAATATTTGGTTTTAGAGTTGGTACGACAGAATCAATACTATACAATATGTACCTATTAATAATATTGCATTGACAACTAACTAGTAAATTTAGTTTAAACCTTCAAAAGTCACTCGTTACTACCTTTTATGTAAAAGTTTAAACTTTAGATTCGAGATAAACCTTTAACGAATTGCTTTCCGGTATCCTGATTGATTTCATGGCCAACGTACGTATTCGACGAGTATTTTAATGCCAATTTATAAGTAACTGGCGAAAATTGTTGGTTTTTTAGTGGTTTAGGGTCTGCATCTTTATGAGAATTTTTTTGAGAGTTATAGAAACACGCTTGGATTCCATGCTTCGAAGGCATATGAGCAATTTGACAATATTTATTCAATTACTTAATGTTATACTAGCTGAGCGCACAAGTTCGTCTAGTAGTATAAGTTACGGGCCAGAAGGAGTTGTATTTAGCGATCTATTTAAGTCGAAACGGATTCAGGAAAAAAAAATCAAAATCGGTGAAGTTTTGGTGAAATGGAAAGATTATGATATAAAAACATAATCCCAAATTAACATATAAAAAGTGAAATTAACACAAAATATTAGGCGACTATACACTTTATGAATACGACAAATGATATTAGGTTAAAAAAGCCATTGCCTTCTTCATCCTAAGGATTATATACCATTAGAAAACGACGAGTTTAATCCCATCTGATGCTTACGCTTAAGCTTAAGGATGCAGTGCAATGCAATCTTTTCTAATTACAAGGTTAAGTTCTCAGTAACCAGTTGAAGTTTTTAGGGGGCGGGGCTAGAATGTGGACTCGCTGCATTCTTAACGCGAACAAACTGTAGTTCATTTTCAAATTTTAGTTATATATTATAATTTACTACATCTGGATAACAGTTCCCTGTAATCCAGGTGACTTTTTCTAAAATAAATGTTACTTAAATCGCTGATGTTATCCGCTATGTGCCCGTCACAATCGGTCACTTATTTACAGAGATTATCCGGAATAAACGTACAAATGTACAGAAGTATTAAAAATTGTTTTTTTGATATTAATTCTGTATATACTGTCATGTGCATTTAGTGAAAATCTATTACGATACGAAGTTCTATCAAATGAAGTTAAAGACGTCCCTCCACCTTCATGTACGTTCTGTGTAGGGCTGGTACAATAATAATAAAGGCTTATTATTTCTTAATGAGGCGCGTTGAATGCGAATTGCAAGCAGCCGGACGCAAACCGCATGCCGAGTGCAGTGCCCCGCGGCGGTGCGTCGACCCTGCCCTACACATCACCAGCGACGTCCTGCCGGATGCCATTTGCACACAGGGCTGCCCTCGCGGCGAACTTCCGACACATGGCAGCTTCGGGCAATCCATAACGCTGAATCCAGATTTTATAACCAACGACATAAGACGTGTTACGCTGTCACTACGCTGTGTGAAATTTCGTGTTGTGTGATCGTTCAATCAAAATGGCTTACGTACACACATACATAGCATCACGCCTCGTTCTCTTCGGGGTAGGCAGCGTCCACGTCCTTCCACTTGCCTGTATCCTTGCATATTTCCTTCGCTTCTCTCATTCTCATTAAACCTTTCATACAAGTTCGTCGATTTAGAGTACTCTTGACCTGGCCTTTGTTTATAATGTCCTTGGTCTTTCCGTTCCAACTTTCCCATTCACTCTGGATTCATAAATCCTTTTGGTCCGTCTCCTTCCATTCTCTCTATATGCCCAAACCATCTAAGCATACCTTTCTCAATTTTAGTCCTACATTTTCTTTTATACCACAACGTTCTCTTATCACGCCATTTCTTCCTTTTCACTCAGTTTCAATCCACAAATGCTTCTCAACGCTCTCATCTCTACTGCATTTATTTTACTTCTGTTGTTGTTCTACTGCCATACCCAACTTTCACTACCATACATAAGTGTTGGCACCAACACTACTGCATGCACACATCATCAGCACATCACACGACGGCAAGGAGATATATATACTAACGGTTCCCGGAGACATCACTCTCGCAATTCATGACCCCGTGGAAATATAGATGAATCCGTTATTTTTAGTATCGAATTGTCAATATTAACTATTCCGGAATTCGGTAACAAACTCAAACTTTTTAAAATTTACCAAAGTAGGCCCTTTCCAATGTAGGCGTTCACAAGTAACAGATTTCTCCAAATTTCTACGGTTTCGGGAACTAAGCGAGTGACACCTTAAAGTGTGGCTAGTCTTTATATTTGTACGAGTAAATCAAAGTGATAATTTTAAAAAACACCATGAACTCCCGGGAAGTCTAAAAGTGCTACTGCAGTGATTTATTGAAAATAATTTAAAGATAATATAATTTGTTCAAGGTTTTACGTAGATTCTGATAAGTCAATGATGTCATTCGATGTTCATCAAATCAAAGTAATCGTGACGCGCAGTGACGTCATCAGCTATCATCACGATCATCACGATCTGTACGATCATCATTGTAATTACCATCAAGTCATATACGTGTTCTACCGGATCAGATCTACGCGGCAGATCCATGGTTCTATTTAATTTTACGAACAAATCGTAAGGCAAATAAACAGTTTCCAGATGAAAGGATTGCTACAACTTGAACAGATTGCAATAATGTTGTGTAACGGTTGATTTAAAAAAAAAGAATACTTGACTGAGATTGTTGTGGTGCCCTCCCAAACAGTGTTACATAGTCATATGATAAAATTTTAGATCTGACGACTAGTTGGGTTAGCAGCTAGTTAGGTAGCACGAAGCAACAAAAACATCCTCTATTAATATATAAGATAAATAATGTGCAACCACTCAAAGAAATTCTATTAAAATGTATTCGAAACAANAAATTGCGGAAGCATTTTTGAAAAAAAATACCATATTTATTAACTGTAGATTGATTTTTGTAATTTTTTCTAATAAATAGACTGCGAAAGAATATTCGCGACGGAATATCGACGCTACGCACTCTAAGCGTTAAAGTAAGAACCACGACTGGATCGAAATGTATTCCTACGAAGAAAACCAGTTCGGAACCATCTGGAGTTTATTTCTTTCGCACAAATATCGGTCACACGTAGATACATATAATTTAAGGTATGTGACTACCATTAGCATATTTATCGTAACTCATTTACTTTACATTTTGTTTCGAATACATTTTAATAGAATTTCTTTGAGTGGTTGCACATTATTTATCTTATATATTAATTGTCTGTTTTCCAAATATGTCACCTCAACCTCATTGTTAGGAAGTCTCTCACTATTTCTCGAATATACTCTGCCAGGATCGAACCCGGGTACTCTGCTAGCGAAGCGAATACTAGCACCATTACACCAGTGACGATTTTCTTACTATTATATAGTTGACGTTATTTAGAGCTTCTGTGATATTACACATACTATATATGTTCCGCCTCATTCGGCTACAGATGATGAGGTCCACGGTTCCCGTGCAGGGCCGGCTCAATCTAAAATGATATTGGATTTTCTGTTACAAAATACTCAAAACTAGGATATTGGGGTGAGCTCCATCACCGCACCTGGGAGATTCTTGCGCCTGATCTCTCTCTGCGAGTGTCTGATTCACCATGTCACCGGACTAAATGAGTATGAAGGACTAGAGAGTGTACCTGTGTTTGAGCATATACTGTGACACAATTATATCTCATATTCGAATGGTTAATAATTTATACATATACCTGCTGTCTTCAATTTACGTGTAGTGACGTATAAAAAGATGCAGGGTGGCCTTTAGCAGCTCGTGTGGAACGGTCATGGACGACACGCCAACTTAAACATTAGGATTGTTCTTATACTTGAATATACGTAAGAAATCTTTATAAATATGGTGTTGTTTGTTTATATTAATAATGATATTGAAAGTACTATTAAATTGTTTCCCTTGCATATTTAACAACCCTTACAGATTTTTCCTGATAAATTCAACTATTCTGACCTATAATTCTATCGATATATATAAGAATTTGATATATTACAAAATTAAAGCTATCTTTATCATTTGTGACAAGAAAATTGCTATAATATTAGTACAAGCGTCAATTTCCAACCAATTCACGTTATTCTGTGGGGACTGAATTTTAATTAAAATAGAATAGAATAAAGGTTAACTTTATTTATAATCAGCTCAGTATTTCCATATTTTATGCAGTATTATAATGGCATGTCAATCAGTGATGAACTAAACAGCAAAAAATGTTAATATTTCTGTAAATGTCAGAGTGCAGTATTATCATACGAATGTTACATAACATCACCCGAGAATATTAAAATGGAGAACATCCGTGAATTATTATTATACGTAAATATAATCATATTATATGTATTTATTATTTAAATTTAAAAATCATACGCTGTGCCCAGTATACGCATGCAATAATCTGTTCTGAATTTGTCTCTATATCATTTTAAGAAACCTAAATAACTGTTTAGGTTTAATACTACCCTCATAAAAACAATAACCAACCCATTTCTTCTCGGTAGATTGATTACGACCGAATATTTAATGTTACAGTAAACTTAACAATACACGCGAGCTCGAAGTGCCCTCGACGCCATATCTCCAATTTATTCTAAGATGGTTATTAATTTTAATAAATTTACAATTAGTTGCAAAGTGATTTGTTTTATGGTAGAATATTCCGTATAAATTGATTTCTTTGTCTGAGACTTCGTCCGCATTAACATATTTGAAGCAGAGACAATAATCCTTCGGCTAATGTCATCAGAGGACTTGCGTTGAATTTTAATGGGTACATTTTATGAGGACTATTGAAATGTCAGCGAGGCTTTATATTTAATTTTGTCTCTTTGAGAACAGCTGATAAAGATCTCAAATATATTGCGTTAGACTATTCGTTTAGAGTCGACGACAGACTTAATTCTAATCTACATATATTAGGATGCGAAGTACCACAGACTCATTTATCGAGAAATCTCTGAAACTATAGATCCGATTGGCATAGTCACTCCTGTCCCGTCGTACTTGCTTACTAAGAACGGGTTTCCTCGTATACCCGAATATATAAGCCAAAAACGATTACTTACGGCGAGATGTCCAAAACTATTCATTGGATCTTTTCAAATTCGGCATAAATATTCCATTCGCGGCGTAGGCTCTCACTGAGTATGGTTTTCCCCATATATCCTAACAACTTAAAATATAACAATTCATGTGCGAAGTATCTGTGATTGTAATGTAGTCGTTTTTTTATTGTTGACAGGTTAGCTCTTGACTGAATTCCACTGATGATGAGTGGTACCGTCTGAAATGGTAGCGTAATAACGTGGCTAGAAGTAATTTACTCTTATGGTTTCCACAAAGCTTCGTACCGGAATGCAATTTTTTATACTTAAAGGCACGTCTTTACTGTTAAGAGGATAACTAGCCGCGACCGAAGCTCCCCTCCAATCCAGACTCAGACAAAAGCGAAGCGAGGCCGTCTTTCAAGCGTAGACGAACTAAGAATATATATTGGCCCGGCGTGCTTTGCAATGCCACACATCTCGTATGTGACCACGTCGTAGGGAACTGAGAACAACCATGGATAAAGTTGCATGTTTGTATATTTGGATGCTTGATATTTGGATCCTACATCAGACAAAAACTAATGAACATATTATGACTTCAGTAGCTATTTCTCCATGGATCCAATATGTATATGGGAGGCAATATGGGCGAAATGTAATTATAAATGTAACAACGTAGCTTCTAATGAATTACATGATCGAAATAACTGGTTCAACGAACAAACACAAGGAGCTCGTTCACTAACCGGCACGAATCACTACTGGAAACCCTGTTGTTATGGAATTACTGGAAACCCGAGTAACGTAACTCAAAACATGACTTACTTGGTTCTGATTGATAATAGGTGGCTTTTTTAGTCGTCTTCTGCGATGCAAATACCGTGAAAGAGGTATACCGCCGCTTAGTAAAGGAAGCGGAGGTAATTTCGGAAGCATCGGTTGAGGTCGGCGACATTGTGTCAATTGAGAGTAGCGATTAATAATAAAATGTAGAATAACAGGTTTATAAATCAAATCCTATAAACAGTAACAGGTTTCCTGTCCCAAGAATCATATAAGATACATGCATAAAGTTTTAGACGACCTTTTCCAAGTTCAAAATGGGTAAATTTAATCGCCATTTCTATTTTTTTTTATATGAACGAGACAGAATTGTCTCAAAAAAATTAAAGAACAATAATCTCCGATGGAGCGGAAATGCTACATACGTATTCCTTCCACGAAATGGATGCTCACTAAGAACCGAGTACTTTCCGGGTTCCACTGCTGGGAAAAGCTAGTATATTTCTATTCCATTCCAGAGCTTTCGTCGCGTGCGCTGCGTAGGCGGTTAAAGTTTCGCAGCGCAATGAATCATTCCTCTTGAAAAAACGTAAAACAAAGTCCCCGTTAGCATATGTCCATGTCTTAAGGTTAAGGTTCGAACCCCTTGTACTCTTAATCTATGCAATGCTATTCGATACTATTTTCTCTTTGTAGCCTATTCTCTTTCTCTTATATAACGCAGACGCTTAAGAAGAGAAATTACTGAAGAAAAATTTCATAAAAAAGTTAACCATTTCGAGGAAGGATTTCCATCCATTCAAATATGCTAACGTTTCCAAAGAATTTTTTTTATTTTAACTTGTATTTTTTTTTATTTTTACGAGTATCAAGTTGCGCAGTGCTCCCCGACATACTTACGAAAGGCCCAAGCGTCACCTTTGCCTTTGATACATACATTTCCATAATGGTTATTTGTAAACCGATATGCTCTATATTTCTAATAAAATCAATATTAGTAAACACAGATGAGATAAAAGGTATTAAGAAATTGTCCCACATCGATACTAATGTAGACACGCGAGATTTCGACATGGCTTTCCTCGCGCCGCGGAGAGATGCGCGGCATTTGCAATATGCCAACAACCGCCTCGTCTACATTGCAAATGACACCATTAGTCAATATTAGAAATCTGGATCAATATCAATTTTATTCACAAAATGGCAAGCAGTAATATCACTTACATCTCATTCTTGTCGTAAACATCTGTTCATCTAGAATACGCGAATGCTTATTCATTGTCTTTGGTTGTCAGCAAAATGTTGTCTTTGGACATCGACAGATTTACACCGACGTTATGACGCGTGACATCTTTTTGTTAATGTATTTTTATATGGGTTAAGAGTCGATTTGAACGATCCAGTAACGCAACAAAAGCACAAACCCTAAGTAAATTTTGATGTGATGGAATCGGATATGATACGCCAACCCCGACGCCACAAGGATCGACGCGACAAAAGAACGACGCTGCGGCGACCGATCGCCCACGCGATATGAACTGCCGCTCGAGCCATTGATATCCATCTTAAGCTCTCCCGGCCTCTGCACGTCCTCCCGAACGATGTAAGTCCCTCGTATGTCGAGAGATTAACCGTAAAGCGCCCCCTGCCGACCACTTCCGTCGCAGTTTAACGGTAAATTGCCATCTCGTTTCGATATAATAGCTTCTATGCGGAGAGAGCTAACTCTTATTTACATACGAGTATGTAAGTAGGCATATAATAAATAATTGATGAGAGATTACGTGCACTATTCGGCACCACGAAGCTAGGCGCCTGCGTTTATTCTAAAGCAATGTCGAGATTCTGTGTCGGTCGTAATGTAATCCGAGGCGTCCAAACGATCACTAGTCAAGGGTGGTACTATATCTGGTCCGTCGGTCCGCAGGCCATGCGCAGCTGCTGCGCCCGCTGGGGCGGCTCGGGGCGCGCGCGCCTGCGCTGGCTGGCCGCGCTGCTGTGCTGGGGCGCGCTGGCGGCGCTGGCGCTGCCGCGGCTGCAGCCGGCGGCGCCGCGCGCGCGCCCNTCCGAGGCGGCGTCCACGGCCGCGCCGCCCTCCACGGCCGCGCCCGCGCTGCCCGCCACCGACACGCGCGTGCTGGGCGAGGACGAGCTGCGCGCCGACGCCGAGCGGCGCCTGCCCAGCCTGCCGCTGGCCTACTGGCACCGCCACCGCAACGACAAGAACAAGTTTTACAAGAAGAAGGACTGCGCGCCCTTCCCCTCCGTCTACGACCTCGAGTTCCACAACACCTACTGGCAGACGCTGCGCGCCAAGGCCGACGTGTTCCACTTCTACGGCGCCTACCTGGACGCGCGCAACGCGTCGCGCATCGGGCCCGCCGTGCGCGTGCTGGCCGTGCACGACCGCATCAAGCCCACCGCGGTCACGCACTGCCAGCTGTGGTTCGAGGAGCGCGAGGCGCCCGTGGTGGTGCGCAACCTGGAGTACAAGTACGTGTGGAACAGCAAGTGGGGCAACTACCGCGACGGCGTGCTGCAGCCGTACCTGCTGGCGTGCGTGCTGCCGGCGGACGTGCGCCACTTGACGCCCGCCTCCGTGTCCATCGTGGCCGACCCGTGCGACCGCGCCACCAACAACCTGCGCGTGCACAACGACCGGCCCGAGCCGCCCGCCGCGCGCGAGGACTTCGCCGTGTGCGTCAAGGGGCTCGACTTCCTGCACGAGGACCTCTCGGTGCGCCTCGTCGAGTGGATCGAGCTCGTGCGGCTGCTCGGCGCCGCGAAGATCTTCTTCTACGAGCTGCAGGTGCACCCGAACATAACCAAGGTGCTCGACCACTACGCCCGCCTCGGCGTCGTGGAGTCGACGCCGATCACGCTGCCCGGCGGCCAGCCGAACCTGCCCGGCCTGCAGCACATGTACCTCAAGAAGAAGACGACGCACAAGCGGCAGATGGAGCTCATCCCGTACAACGACTGCCTGTACCGCCACATGTATCGCTACCGCTGGCTGGCGCTGCTCGACATCGACGAAGTGATCGTGCCGCTGGAGGACGCCGACTGGGGCGGGCTCATGCGGCGCGCGCTGCCGCTGGCCGCGCCGGCCGCCGGCAAGCCGCCGCGCTCCTCCTACCACGCCGCCAACCTGTACTACCTGGACTCGCTGCGCCACGAGCACGGCTGGGAGGAGGGCGCGCCGCGCTACCTGCACATGCTGCAGCACGTGTACCGCACGCGCAACTTCACCAAGCCCGGCCAGTACGTGAAGGCGTTCCACGAGACGGAGCGCGTGCTGGCGCTGCACAACCACTTCCCGCTGGCGTGCCTCGGCGGCGCCTGCTCGTCCTACGCGCTGGAGACGCGCCACGCGCGCCTGCAGCACTACCGCGCCGACTGCGTCACGGCGCTGAGCAAGTCGTGCGCCGAGCTGCGCCAGCAGCCCGTGCGCGACACGGCGCTGTGGCGCTGGCGCGGCCCGCTGGTGGCGGCCGCCGACGCCGCGCTCACGGCGCTGGGCTTCCTGCCGCCGCACCGGTGACGCCGACCCCCTTCCTTCCTAGGATACGGACGAGGAATGAGAGACTGCATTTTGTATGTACTTCTGTGTAAATAAAGGAGTGTGTTCGGAGCGAATAAAACTGTAAATATAAGCGACGCGTCTGTTTCATTTTTTCTTTTGTTGGTCTCGGTCGCAGCATACTTTCAATGAATCCAATTGAATATCTCCGAACAAAAAAGTTTGGTGTTCCGGTACGATGCCGTGTATAAGCGATATGAGGGTAGAGCGATATCTCCTCTCAGCAGATTAACACGCTTTCGTCTTGGTTTGTAGCATCACCATCGGGTGAAATCTCAGTCGAGCGCTAAACAGTCGTCAATAATAAATCCGATGACTGCCGGTACCACCCCGTACAGATTACACTTTCTGAAACAAAGATGCATCACAACAACCATCTTTAAATACCGGAAAGAATAATGGATGCAAGTTTCGAATACGAGAAATAAAGGAGCCTGATTTTTCCATCAACTTTGACTATTCCTCGCGTCATTGCTGTTAAAAAACATGCAGGCGTTTTTGCAACCCCTGCGCTCTCAGCTTAGAACATTGCTCTGTACAACTAATTGCTTTTGATTTCTGTCAGGCGTTGCACGAAATGTTCTCCAAATAAACCGTACAGTTTCTATGCAACAGTAAATTGTTTTTACAAGAAAATTATGCTAGTATATATTATTAGGGATATGCAAGACATTAAAAAATCTTTGTTTAACATGAAATTGTTTTTTTTTATTTTGCTAATGACGTGAAGCATCTTTAAAATTCCGAGTGCTGGTGTCGCTTTAGACATAATGACATCGAACACAACTATTATATTATACAGTATAGTACATGCCCATGAAGTCCGCACAATGAAGCGTGGTGTACAAATAGGGATGATTCAATCATTAGTATTTGGTGTCAAGTCGATGCTGTGCGGTGCGTTGATGATTTCCTGCTGCTGCGTCAGGGCTGCTCGATAATTTTGTATACAAGAATATTTCCAAAGACCGGTGATGGCATTTGAAAACGATTGAAATTTAAAGTTATGAAGGTGAATTCAATCAGGTAACCTTCTTTTACCGTCGTCAGTACGATATAATTTTTTAATTTATTTTATTTACATTAGAGCAATTTATTCACATCCACGATTTTTATCGAATCAGATTCCTAGAATTACGGTTTTATTTTTTAATGAAGGACTTGAATCTATTGAGCGTAATCTCTAGAACGTCTTCTAGCAGTTTGTTATAGAAATGTATCTTGTTATTCCAAAATTAGTTGAATCCTCGCAGCGATTCCAACTATTAGAGCAACGTGGTAGGTCTATGCTCTAAATCCTTGTCTCATATGAATGACTAGCTGAACCCGCGACTTCGTCTGCGTGAAATGTTTTCTTTGGTACCATTTTCATTCATTTAGGCAAAAAGTTTATAATTAAGAAACATACCCGCACGGTCCTGTGAGGGTGGAAATTCCTAAAATTTACTTCTATTAGTTTCCATTATAAAAAAATAATTCTGACAAGTTTTACATAACATAAAAGATATAGATTGCAAATGTGAAGTTTAAATTGTTTTTTAAAGTGAAAATTTGAATTTTTTTAATTACCATCGCCGCAACCCCCATCGGGGGTGGGATTTCTCAAAATCTATTCTTAGCTGACCTCTACTCGGCAAAAGGAATATTCCTACCAGATGATCAGGATATTATTTATTATTGATGTTTGGGGTCAAATGTGCGGGTTTATTTACTATCGTCGATATTGCACTTTAAACCATTTGTAATTGCTAGCATTAGCAATGATCAACTATTGCCACGCAATTAGTTTATCTCAATACAAAAGCTTTGTGATATTTTTCCCAGAAAATGTAATACGAAGGCGATACATATGCAAACTGATATTATATATACGAAAGTACGTCGCCGTGTAAATGTATTGATGGATTTTGGAACCTAGGCACACAGAGATGGCTTTTGTGTAGCCCTCGGAAGTGTAGATTTACATTCGTCCTTTAACCTTAATAGTTCGGGTTAGAATCCAAACAGTCGAGTATTTAGAAAACGTGCAACCCTACTGATGAAGTGGAATCGTCTGCCAAATAAGGCTTCCATAATAAGGAATCATTGAGCATTACCATGTCTAGAGGTTTTGCGACGTTGAATATCTAAACACTAGTCCAGTATCGGCCAGCTCCGCAGCTGTCCGTGTTGTACAAGACATTGCTCAATTATATAAAAATCCCGTCGATAATCGTTGAACGACGCTGTGCTTAAGATAGTAATATATAGGTGAGTAGTCGTTGCCGCCTTTGTTCCCTTCGTCTGTACGTTTTTATGTGCCGTTGAGCTTTATCATTGACTACTGCAAGGCATTGGTTCTATTTTCATTTTTGTACACTTGTCCCGGATAAACAAAAGTGCTATAATTTCAGAATTTTGTCCCCTTATCTTTACCAGGACCAGCAGTGTGACCTCACGCTACAAGAAGTAAGAAATTTGCAACAAACGATATTGATTATAGTCTAAAATGGAAACTATGAAATATACATAAATAGACAATTTTGCCAAAAATATAAAGTTCAATAATCAACACACATGAACAATAAAAAATATATAGATATATATCTGGTAAGGTTACGGATTACTCGAATGGTAAAAACTAGGCTTTGAATGACTTGTTCAAACTCAATTAAAACTTGAAGTCACATTGTACACGTGGAGGAAGTGAAACTTCTTTGAGGTATATTGTATCCCATTGTTTAGAGTGATTTTTTTTTGAGTACATCAGGGATCCCACAGACATCATTTCTCGAAGAAGTTTCCCTTGAATAACGATACCACATGGAATTTGTTATGGGTTCTTCTAAGAACTCTTGTCACTCGGTACCAGGTCAATAACGTACCATTAGCGAAAGCAATGTTCCACTTGAATTTAGCCTTGGAATAACTTAATCTAATGTTATGTCGTCCTTGTGCTCTCAGGTTAAGAGTAAATCATTGTACGGACAAGCTACACCAACCGAACTCAACTATGTGACGTTTTAAGGAGTTCGTCGTTGAAGTAAGCGTCGCTGCATGTTTATTTACATCGCCTTGTTTTGAAACATCGCGAAGGAAGTGGAGCAAGGGGTTAACGAGTCCCTGCATCCGCGGAGGTCACGTGATAACGTGGCGTCGCCGATTATGTACAAACAACTTGTTTACTTGCATTTATTGCTTACTCGCTCATTTCTCAATAAATGTACGTCTCAAACGAGATACTGCAGGAGCGGACGTGTTGTTATCGTTAACTATCATAATTAACAGTAAACATTGTAATATAATTAAGCTTCAAATACCTTAACTTCAAACTAATGACGGATCGCTGTGCATATTATATTAGAAAGCTGGACATAAAAATATCGAAACATTAGAAAAGCGTTATTGCATCTCCCATAATTTGCGTCGTTCGGTTGGTCCACGTTTGATATATTATAGGCCTGAAAGTTCGGCGACTTCTATTTCAAGCTCGTTGAAAGATGCAATAGAAGCATTTCTTTACTATGATTTGCAATAAAACCTGTCCTGTATGCTGAATCAAAACAAATTAATTTGCTCTAGAAAGCAAAAAATAATTACGTATTTTAGAGTTCCTTAAGGTAACCCTCGTAAAATGAAATGAAAAATACTGGTCTACTTAAAAGTCTATCAATATATTACGATAAGACAGATACAATTATACATCCTTATCCTTCATACACCCTTTCCAATAAAAAACGAATCATTTGTCGCACACACGCTTGATGCAAATTTAAGACTTATACGGTTTTCTCATGGATGCCATCATCAGAACTGGATTTAAATAAACGACAAGCACCACCTTCCATATAAAAAAGAATCATCAAGATCGGTTCACCCAGTCGGAAGTTATGAAGTTAATCGATAACCTCCTCTTTCTTTTGAGTTCGGTTAAAAATTATGCGGTAGTAGTAGAGTAGAGTAGTTTCAGAAATAATGCGGTCAAACACCGTGACAGATTATTTAAAACATATTCTATTCGAATAATGTTTTTTTTTAATATGTAAGGCAGCTTTCAATCGGTGGCTGATTGTTTCAAAGCTTCAGCAAATCGTGAGTATATCCGGAACAAGCGAACTGTCGAATCGTTCATACATACAATGTATGTACGTATTTGTCTTCTAACCTCTGCACTGCGATAATGAACTGCGTCAAAAGTAAGCAACAAATTGTGTACTATGTAGCTATCAGAAATATGCTGCCGCTTTTGTCGAAGTCGACGGCGCAACACTTGCTTCGCTAACAGAGAAGCTGGGTTCGATTCCGGCCCAAAAAGTTGCGTTTCGGTACGACGTAAAAAGCATTCAAAGGTAAATTACCTCTTACCACGTTAACACGCTTCCGTCTCAAACTATATCATCATATCCTCAGATGCTATCACAGTCTAGTGGTAATCTATCAGTAATAAAAAGATGTACTCATTAGTTTCAGGAAATAATGTTTCAAACTCTTCAATATGAAGTAGTAAAAGAATCGGCTTTCGGTCGCTCGCGAGTCAATGATCAGTTATTCGTTTGCACAAAGTAGAGGGCACCTCGTGATAACTGTATCGCCGTGACGCATCGGCGACTCGGCTCCAGCGAATCCTCGCAGCATTGGCGAGTTTCAAGTTCACAACACAATGCGCGGCGACCGCAGTCAGTTCCACATGGTAGCATATATTAAACGGCGGCGGCCCTTTTCAATCTCTTCCTGGCCCTCTGCCAATTGGAGGGCAACTAGCTGACCCGCGCAGCTTCGTCTGCGAACACTTAAACGTGTGATTTACGGCGAAGGCGAATCTAGGAAATTGCATTATCTCATTTGTCTGCCTCTTACCAGATCAGAGCGCAAACATCTTGAATTGTTCATTGTATCGTCACTCATCGTAACGTGTCACCAATTGGCTTCGGGATTTCTAATTTCCACGTTTGTGTAAGCGGACGAAGTTGTGGGGAACAGCTACTTCTTAATAATAAAAACATTGGCACAACATAGATTTCAAATCAATTGAGGTACATTTGAATAATTTCTCTCGTCAGGAAAGCGATCTTACCTGCTGGCACACAGGTAAGCAGCAGCCTATTGATGCCCCACAGGGGATATGCCGTGTAGCATATGCCAGTCTGCTTCACGGGGGGTTGGCAGTGATTTAGAACAGTGCATAAGTCATTGACCGGGGCACAGATGTAGATGGTGCGATGTCGCTCTTGATAAGGGTGTCGGTGTCGGCTTATCTCCGACCCTCGCCCCGCAGCAGCTTGTCATCGTGAAGTCAATGTGCTAAACGTCATAAACAAATACAAACAACAAAGTATATTGTTAATGTTTATTTCGTTCAGTTTTCCATTTGATGGAAACTATGTCAAAGAAGAAAGAAGAGCAGTGTGGTGGGTCTCGCTCTTTTGCATATAAGTGAACAAGTCTGCGCCCAGCTGTGGGCTGTTAATATGCCGCTACTTAGCTTGTCTAAGGACGTGTTTTTTGTGTGTTGAGTTTCCTCCTACAAAGTTTTTATAACATAAAAATACATAAACACAAACATAAAAATTCTCTTGTGTGTCCTTTCCGATCAATAAAAATTATAAATAAAATATGTTATTGCCACATTGAGAAATTGCAAATAATTGTTATTTTGTTTTAAACGAAACAATTACATTCCGCAAGAAGCGCGATCGGATCAACGGTATGACGTTCCATAAAATACGGTACGATACATCCATCGGATTGAACCATAAAAGCAAAAGTATACGACACTAGATTTGGAAAATAAGTTGCATCGTGTAAACATACGCTTCGCCAATTAAAGAAGGTCGACGGAGTGTATCCAGCAGGATGTGAGGTCAGGGGCGGCGTTATCTTCGGCGAGCGATGATCATTAGCCACTTCATGCGGTTTACCTAATTACTAATGTGTTTGTACTTTGTAAACAGGGCACAGGGCGGCGGTGTTTACTTTTCGCAGGAAAATTTCTTCCCGAGTATCAGTATCGCCACCCCTCCGCTCCCCCCACCGCCCCGCGCCTCTCGCCCCGCGCCGCAGGCCGCCACTTAAATAGCGGTGAGCGCTCCCGACCCTGGCATATCGTTCCGGGCTCTCGATTCGCTAAGGTCAGCTCGTACACCGGCATCATCATGGCCAGATTCATCGTCTTGTTCCTCGCGTGTGTGGCGTTGGTAAGTTTCACCTCTTGATACATTTTGATTTGGCGTTTTGACTGACCGAGACATTCTGCTCTATCCTGTGCTAATGCCTTCGGCTAACTATTACATGCTGGTATTTTTTGAGACCGTGAAAATTTCTCGCTATTGCGAGTCAGTGACTGACAACTGCCGGCTTCGTGGATACCCACCACATACCGCGTGAGTCGCGTGCTCAAATTTTGGACTAACTCGCTTTAACCGAGAACTGCTTTATCCGTAACTGCTCAGGCGTTGGAATAGCGTGCTGGCTTTAAGAAGTTGGACGTTAACGACTCGCTGCTTACACATATGTTTCAATCTCCTAAACGATTTATAAACGTTTCTATTTGTTTGTAGGCTGCCGCCAGACAAGTTCGTCGCGATGCTCCCGCCTCGAGCCCACTACAAGATTTGGAGAAACACGCCACCGAGTTCTCGAAAACCTTCTCTGAACAATTGAACGCTATCGTAAACTCCAAGTCCTCGCAGGACGTGAACAAGGCCCTGAAGGAGGGCTCCGACGCGATCTTGAAGCAGCTTTCGGCATTCTCCAGCAGTCTCCAGGGCGCAGTGAGTTATCTCGTAGTGACCCCGACCTCGATAAATTATCTCCTATAGTGAGCTGCTAAAATAAGTTATCGATCGAGTCATTCGCAAATGTCAAGGTTATCAAAACTGCGATACCAATATTTTACACAAATTAAAAACTCACCAACATAAATACTTTCGGACAACAAAACATCTTTCCACGAGTCGAATGCATCAACTTCTACTTGATTTCGTAGACCTCGAGTTAAACGCAAATAAACAATACAAATATATCTTTGTCGTGTGCCGTGTGCAGGTGAACGACGCCAACGGCAAAGCTAAGGAGGCTCTGGAGCAAACCCGCACCAACCTGCAGCGCACCGCCGAGGAGCTGCGCCGCCAGCACCCCGAGGTGGAACAGCAGGCTAACGCGCTTCGTGAGAAGCTGGAGAGCGCCGTCAAGAACGCAGTCTCGGTGAGTGGCTCGCGGATCTTAACCTCTTCCCGCGAAGAACCGGTAGTGCTGTGAACCGCCAGGATTTGTATTGACGACTAGGAATATACGTTTAGTAATATGGAGCGAGATGAGCACGTCACTTCCGTATCTAGATATGGAATCTGTCGGCTCTTCGTACTGGGGTTTCGTTTTTCCCACTTTCGGGGTGTTGTACATTATAATGTATATTCACAGCATTCAGCAAAGTCCTTTTCCTATACAGACATTTTCAAAGAAATAGGAAAAGGACTAGCTACATAAAAAGTCGCGTGCATTAGTTATCGTATGCAGCCCATCATTTATATAGTAAATTTTATAATAAATAATGAGCACTTGACAGTAACGTCACCTAATGGAGAGTGATGATTCTGTTAAGGATGGAAGCGCGCCAATCTAGTAAGCGGTAATTATACAGCTTCTAGCGCTATGCAAGTTTTCTGCTCTGTGGCAGCTGAAGCTTCTCACCAGACCGGACGCAATCTAGCGCCTCTATTATTAAACGGTGTTAAAATTTGCCAATAATTCCCCACAGGAGGGACAGAAACTAGCAAAGGAAGTGGCGGCCAACATGGAGCAGACCAATCAGAAGCTGGCGCCGCAGATCAAGTCCGCCTACGACGACTTCGTGAAGCAGGCCGAGCAGGTGCAGAAGAAGCTGCACGAGGTGGCCACCAAGCAGTGAGCGGCCGCGCACCACAATATAGCTTAATTCTCCATCTACTTGTCTTATTTACACCTCCTGCGGTACTTCCTGTCCAACAAGGAATATAGGTAGATCGAAGTGGTTGTTATTTACAATTATCAGCTCTTCAATAATTGCTTATGATGAAGTCTTTATAAAAAAGATAAACTAATCAACAATGAAATCGCCCGCGAGAACTGGCCCTCGCACATGTCTAACGAAAACATTGCAACAATTTTCGTGATTTTGTAAAAAATGTCTTTTATCCAAACGATGCAGTCGTTATCGAGAAAGCATTAGAGGCATTCCGACTGCTGCTGAAGATAAGTCAACGTTCCGCGTCAGCTACAATAGCTGCTTGCAAACTATAATTAATGAATCCGCAGTTAACTTGCACAAGCCCAATGGAAACTTGTTTACCCGAATGGGCTAACGGTCATTTTGAATCGTCACTCGCAGTCAATGTATCCCATTGTTTCCAATGTACGACTGATGATCTTATATAGTCTTGAAATCTAACGTCACGAGGATTCCGGCTTGTTCCGAGAAGAGCCCACAGCAAACTCATTTGCGACAACTGCATTTTTTCCATGATCCAAAAGAAATGGTGCGATTGTTTTTGTTTGCAAGAGTGTATTTTCATACGGACGTAAGTTATCTGAATGAAATATCCAAGTGGGGGTTCACTTCATGAAAGTAGATATATAATATAATAAAAGTAAAAAGTGAGTCCCCGGACTCGTCTTTCTCTTCAGGAACAGAAGAACGCCGTTGTCAAGATGTAGAAATTGTTTTTAAAAACCGCTAAATCTTCCTATAATTTGAACGACTATTGAGAACGAACGATGGAGATGAACATGCGGAATTACAATATTACTACAGGTATACTAATTATTGAAGTTCCTGGTTAATTCAATAACTCTACCGCTTCGCTAATTTCCTATTTCAGTAGTTGGTTGTGGAAAACCCTATTCTTTTGTGCATTTCCTGAGCGTTTCTAAGGCATTCGGTTTCGACGTTCGCATTCGCGTTAATTAAAAGTGCAGTTTAAGCGGTTCCGCCGGGCTTCGTGTCTTCACACCGGCATTGTGGGCGTGTGGGTTCAGTACTTAAATCTGTAGATGCTCCGAGTCCATCCAAAGCGGCTCTGCAGGTCGCAGCGATGACAATCAGCATATTTACATATTTATTAGCTTATTTGGCGCTGGGCACAGGGCACGATGACGGTGAGTTATTTCACTAAATTACTTGGATATATTTTTACCGAAATTATCGGCAATGAGCACCGCCACTGACTCTTCCTTAATATCTAGCGATTGGCTACGTGAGGGTACTCGATATAGGCTGATCCCCGTAGGCTTGACTTTTCTCAACACTAACACACACTACACATTAAACATCCAAATAAAGCACTTCATGCAGCACTCTTTCCATTGGTGTTATGTCTATGGTCTAAGGAGGATTTTTTGTGAGAATTAATATTAAGCGTAATCGACAACAGTTATTGTACATATTTGGCCATAACCTTAAATATAATTCATAGTCAAGGTTCGTGATGTGACAGCAGTCTCTGAGAAGACTCTACGATTAACGATTTTCGAAACTGAACCGTGCGAATATCATTCATTTGCTTGTATTCGTGTGGTCACCGCAGTAACGCATTCTGGTGATACAGCGTGACGCTGAACACGATGCTCTGCAACGGCAGCACCGCTCACAACTCAATACAAGGTGTCGTCCTTCGTGTGTTTACATTGTAGCACAACACAAATCTCTAGTGTTCCACGAGTGACCTCCGACCTCCCATATCTGAACTGACTCACACTTCCAAGCCAGATCCAACACCTCTAACTCGTACTAACCAGGCACCGAGGCTCCCTTTGCAGAGCCAGCCTCAACGAAAGTCTCCTTTATTTATCATGAGATGCTGTGACATTATCTCAAATCACTTACCAACATATCTCCAAACACGATACTTATGCTCACTGAAAACGTTACACCCTGTCTGTCCTCTGCTTCTGCCACTGGCGTTATGACGTGTCACACTACCCGCGTACTACCTACCTTTCTAATATGATACTTTAAACAAATGTTATCTCGTACTACCTCCGTAAATATATGTTCTATGTTATAGCGCCTATATCGTAGTTAATTCGCGACAGATACAGTACAGAAAATAAGATGATGGTCATGATAAGATGGAAGTGCACTAATCTGATAAAAGGTAATTTTCCTCAGCTAATCCAGCCTAAGAAAAAAATAGACAGAGATATTTTCTGAATGGTCCTGTGTCAGATTAACGACTGCTATTGTACCAGGGAGGCTCTCCCTGGTTAATGGATTCAGTAAGTCATGATCGCAACTGCCGCGGTACTTCTGTTGCGAGCAATTTCAATGTTCGAAAACTGTACTTACACTATACCAAGCACTGCAAATCAAGGTCAACCTGTACATTAGTAGATATACTATCGAGTGTGCAATCCTTTGCATTTTCCCTGTCGCTCAGCGAGGATCATCGGCGGAGAGCCCATTAGCATCGAGCGGGTGCCCTTCATGGCGTTGTTCCGGCCGGTGTCCATGCCCTTCTTCTGCGGCGCCTGCATAGTCTCCGATCGGTTCCTGGTCACGGCGGCGCACTGCGTCGTCACCAAGTAAGAGACCGCTTCAAAATAAACTCCACTCGCGATAATTTCACGCCGAGTCATTTCAACATCACGATCAGTGTGTGTGCAGTTCTCGTGCGAGTTAGGCTTACGGAATGTCGGACTGTACAAGTCGATCCACAGAATCGCCAACAACATTTGATTCTATTTTTTTTAGATTTACTAGATTGTATTATCGTTTTTTTCCTTCTAGTAGGTTTAAAATGGAAGTCACTGTGGGCACCAACAGAGCCCTGGGTGGTGGGAAAAGGTATGAGATCGAAGAAGCCTTCATACATCCCGACTCGAAGCCTTTCAGAAACGACTTGGCCGTCATCAAAGTAAAAAATAAACTCAGCTTCAATAGCCGCGTGCAGCCCATCAAGATGGCAGAGCCCGGTATTCAAATCGAAGACAACGCGGAGTTCCAAGTCGTCGGATTTGGCAGAACGGTAATCATATTTCTAATTGAACTCCGGTACCATTCTTTAGATTTTCCTCCAAACGTACGAAAGATTTTATGCAAAGCCGGTGCAATTATGTTTTAGATTTGGTAATAAGGATGATGTACATAACATTCTAAAATTGGATATTGGAATTTTAATTCCAAAATAGGAGGGCCTATTAAAGAGCTATAGTCAGTCACCAACTGCAGCTGAAGTAGATTTTTAATCTTGGATGTATGCAACTTTATGATGACCGAATGACTATGTTCACGGCACATATTATATACATTATTATATGCAATAAAAAATGAGCCCCAGATATGGATACTCCTGCTCCTCAAATCCAGTTATGGAACTAAAACACAGCCATTTTGCCTGCAACATATGCTGGAGATAAGATGTCAGTGATACGTCTCTCCCCGCGTTTCAAACTTTTAGAGTGTGGGGATAGAGCAGGCAACAGGGTCTCTTTTGGCGAAGCGTTAGAATATGTTGCGAACAAAGGTCCCAATGAGCACTATAACGAGAAGTTGGCGTCAAAATGATTCTCAAAGTCCCCAATAAAATCACCATCGCATCATGTATTCGAAAAAAGTCATGAATTTTGTAAAACCTATAAAGACATTTTGGAGTCATGTGTAAGTACAACTTTTTTCGGAGATTGTCCAAAGTCGGGCGAAGATCCAAGACAGGGACATAATACAACATTAATGTTCATACAGGAAACAGGCCCATCTTCCAACATACTGCTGAGCGTGAAGGTCCCCCACGTGCCGCCCCAAACTTGCAAGAAGATGCTCGGCAAATTCATCACGAACCGAACGATATGCGCCGGAGAAACGAATAAAGGAGCATGTTTCGTAAGTGGCAGCATTTCAATAATTAGCGTTCAGTGTCGCCTCATGTTTCTTACTCAGTACTAAGGGGGGGAGGGGGGGGGGGGTTGGACCGAGAGCTTTATCAAATGACATTCTGTTCTAATGATGACACGCCTCGTTCTTGGTTCCACCCGGCCACCAGATGCACTCGTATGACCACCATGGCAATGTTGCAGGGCGACAGCGGCGGCCCCCTCGTGTACGGAGGCCAGCTGGTGGGCGTGATGGCTTTCGGCACCATATACTGCGACAAGCCCGTCGTGTTCTCGCGCATCTCGGCGTTTCGGGATTTTATCGATACAGTCATGAGAAACAATTAACGTTGCACTGAAGACGTCTCCAGCTCCGAACTCATTCAATAAATGCACTTTGTACTTACAAGAATATATGAATTTCAAACACAGAGTTTTTTTTGTTCCTTTTAAATTTTAATGGCAAGTGAGCAAAAGTTGAGGCCAAATTATTAAATTTACGAAGTGGGCAAAGGAAGCGAACCAATAATATTATTTAAATCTTATAAAACTTCAATTTCCTGAAACCGGAACACTTCTATCGGGGAACGAGAACTATAGGAATTATAAAATAATAGAATATCATTTCTATATTATTGATTTGAATCAAATCAAATCAAAATATTCTATACAACTAGGCTCAAAAAGCTATTTTGACTCGTTAGTAGTCTACCCGTTGGTAACAAATCTACCACCGGTTCGGAAACTCGGAAACTTGATTCGGCTGAGAAGAAACCGACAAGAAACTCAACGGCTACTCCTTTAAACAGTTTTTGTACGTTACGTGAGTTTAGCTTTTATGTGCAACTGCAATCAAGTCCAAACATCTTTGTCGCTTGAATAATCGTCAACATTATAATATGCCTCTTGTAATGGGACATTTTTAACATATTTCTTAAACCACGGGGAGGCAAACACAGAAGTGACTCGGGCATCTTACTAAAAATGCGTATGCTCAACCCAACAAAAGATTTCTGAACCTTCTTCACTTTAAAATGTGGCATTACAAGTTTGTTTTTATTTCTAGCATTAAAATTGTGTGTTTCGCTCCTTTTTCTGTATAAATGAATATTATCATGGATACATTAAATGTTGTTCAATATATATTGCGACGGAACTAAGAGAATTGATATTTCTTTGAATTTCTCTCTTCAGGAAATGCGAGATCCCAATTGACATGTGGCACGTGTTGCAATATAAGGGTAGTTCCAATTCACCGCTTTACCCCATAACAGTGTGCCGTAAGACATAATGCGATGAAAATGAGCGAAATTCACCTTTTTGGCAGTTTCAACGTCAGTGCCTTACTTTGTTATGGGCACCCCACTGAAGCCCAGAGTCTAGTTATTCCTGAGAAGACGGTAGACATAACGTTCTTTAATGGACTATCATCTATATGGATATTTTTACAGATTTCTTTAACATCGGGCAAAGTGAACTCAACACACTTAGTTTTTACCGAGCTTAATATTAAATTATGAACTGAAAACCAGTGTGACTCACGCGGCTGGGTGCTGCAGGTACGGGTACGGGTCCGTATCTAGCCCAACATCGATCAACACATCGATGTTTTCCAGGTAAACATCGATAGTTATTGAATATCGACATCCCCACATCCGAAGCAGAATTTGGGTTTTAAATCATTTTGCGCCATCTTGCGGAGAGTCTTAAAATGGGCACCCCACTGAAGCCCAGAGAGTAATGGACTATCATCTATATGGATATTTTTACAGACTTCTTTTGCATTTGGCAAAGTGAATTCAACACACTTGTGAGACATGTGACAGGGTACTCGTACTATTTACCTCGTCATAATTTTTTACCTTTCTGTCTACTTTAAATAGCAAAGAAGTACCGTCAGCAAATAGGACTATATCACACTTGTCTTCCACATGGTATGCTAAATTATTTATATATATTAAGACCAAAAAAGGGCCAAGTATTGATCCTTGTGGGACACCCATTCTTGCCGGTGATCCTAACGACTCTACACCGTTTACCATCACCTTTTGAACTCTATTTTGAAGATAACAGCTCAACAAATTAAGAGCCCCATCCCTCACACCATAGTGACTTTGCTTAAGTACAAGAGTGATGTGTTCTACACAATCAAAAGCTTTAGAAAGGTCACTAAATATTCCCAATGCATTTTGGGACTTTTCCCCAGCATCAAAAATGTGACACGTCCGCGTCAGTAGTATTGCGATCTTTTCTAAATCCACGTTGCTCAAGATGGAGCAGGCTATATGTACTAAAACATTCATAGTTATTTGGGTCACATTTATCACCCGATTTAAACAAGGGGACAACTTAATTCTGTTTCATAAGATCAGGAAAAATGCCAGAGTCTATGCAATTACTGAAAAGGGTTGCTAAGTTCGGACTAATACAGTCAATAATTGGAAGAACAACTTTAACTGACATTCCCCATATATCACCTGTATTTTTTACATTTAAACTTTAAAAAGTTTTGATTAAATCAATAGTCGAGTTATGTTTGAATTTAAAGAGAACACTGCACTCAGGAACGTAATTTGAAAGGAGAGAATAGGCTTCTGTTGATGATAAATTTATAGCAGATGTCATAGAAATTGCTTTGTTACAGAATAAATTGAGAAAAATATTTGCAATCTCCGTCTTTGTCGGAATTATGCAATTATTTATACATAATTCAATGTGTTTTGTTCGTTATTCTAATACTTAATTAATTTGACTGAGGTAAAAACAGTGACACTCCTTGTATTGATAGAATTCTGCTGATGGATTGTGTCACCGAAAAAAAAATCAGGCGCTCACGGTCTGGTCGCGCAGGTTCACCATAAATACCAGAAGCGTCATTTGCTTTATATACATTCCAGTTATCAGACCACAACACTTACCAAATAATAAGCTTCCGCATTTCCTGCATATAAATAATTTCCAATTAACTTACGTATTCTATCAATAAAGCACATTGCTGAGATAAAACTGATTTCAAAGCTGGCAAGCTAACATGAAGTAACTAACTAACATGCAAATCCAAAAGTGTTCATGAGAACAGAAATGTTTGTAACAAAAATAAAAAAATGTACAACTTCTATACTTATAGACATTTAGAGATATTATTATTGTTGTTATTAAACTAAGAGATATTAGGGGCAGTACATAAAAATTACGACGAAACAAAAACAGGAATAGTGACTATAACGCCTTACAAAATTTATGTGACAACGTACATAAATGCAAATTTGCTGTTTTTTCTTTGCAGGAGCGATCGTAATTTTAGTATTTCTTTCTAGTAGTAGTAGTAGTAGTAAAGTATCTTGTTATATTTGTGTCCTAAATAGTTATTAAAATAAATAACATGAAATAGGTTCTATTATCAACATTTAGTAGTGAGTTATTTAACTGTACATTCACTTGTAACCATAGTCAATGTACGCGAAGCACAATATCGACAAAACAAAAAAATTTCAACTCAGGATAACTGGGCCAACGCAAAGCCAAATAGAGACTTTATCTGCTCAAGTATCTAATCCGGTATTTAATCCGTTCCTCTACATGTTTAGCGGTAGAAACATATCTGATGATAACGATGTGTATAGCACTTCTGGAATGTACCAATATCTAAGAGAAATTGATGTTGCCCGTTGCAATCATTGAAACGAATGAAATATATTAAACAGGAACGTTTAATATTGCATAACTTTAAACCCACTACAGATTAATATATCAACATGCAGAAGTTATAATGCACATAGCTTTGAGGTGGATATATAGAAGACATTTGAGTAATCTGACGGAGATTCTTTGGGAGATCTTAGTCATTAATTACTTTTCTTATCATTTTTATACGGCAGAAGCTTCTTTATACCATCTTTATTATTAGTCTCATTCGGTCTCTTTGTTCCTTCATAAAAAATCACGAGTTCTCCTCGATTGTATCACGATGTCAGCCCGTCTATCTATTGAGATGGACTCGTGCAGCTGCGACTACCAAATATTCTGATTTGAAATATCAATAGAGAAGCCGTTTTAAGGAAATGCATTTTGAGGTGTATCAATGTAACTTTATTCAGCTCAACTGTAAAAAAGCTATGTGATCGCTCTGTCTCCGTTCGAAGTCGATGCCGGTTGATGCCGGTCTGCTCCAGGATCCAGTCCAGCTAGTAGCGGCCAACATGGAGCAGACCAACCAGAAGTTGGCACCGCAGATCAAGTCCGCCTACGACGACTTCGTGAAGCAGGCCGAGCAGGTGGCCACCAAGCAGTGAGCAGCCGCGCACCACATTATAGCTCATTTAAGTTTTACCATTACTCTTAGACTGAAATATAATGTGAACAAATCAGAAATGATGGTATTTCGGGCAGGTAAGAGACCGGAGAGTGTACCAGAGGTAATGTCTAAAAAAATAGCAATTCAGATTGTAACCAAATTCAAGTCCCTGGGCCATATTCTTACTGAACGCTTACAGGACGATTGCGGTATTGAAAGGGAAAGGAGAGCACTCTCGGTCCGGTGTAATATGCAATGTAAATGTAGCAAGGCCGTCACGAAGACATTATTCACCGCGTATTGCCAGTGCTTTTATACCTGTCAACTTTGGAGACATTTTCTCAGAAAGTCCTATACGGCAATTCGCGTGCCCTTTCGCATCTTGATGGGTTTGCCCAGATATTGCAGCGCGTCTGGCAGGTTTGCTGAATCGGGAGTGCCCGATTCCTATGCCGTTCTGAGGGCACGCATTGCCTCTTTTTGGGAGAGAATGAGGGCATCGCATAGTAGCATACTTAAAACCATTTGTGAGGGGATGCCTTGCCCTGTATTCACATATTGGCTGTTTGTCCATCTCATGAGCAACAGAAAATGATGCCTAGGGACAAGCGCTCAGCTAGTATATATTTATAATATTCTCACATTTTTATTTTTATTGACTGACGTGGTTTTGATTTTAATCGTATTTAATTTAATTTCTCTTCTTTTCTGTATTATTATATTTTATTTGTACGCTAACAATTTGAGCCAAATGTTGCCTTGGACAAAAATGTGTTATTAATCCTGTCCAACAAGGAATATAAGTAGATCGGATCGGTCTGTTTGCTGTTTGAATTTAACGGCTTCTCAACAATTGCCTATAAAAGTGCAATAGTTTTCATAGGAGTCCAATTTGTAAGTCTTTATATAAATAAATTAACTAATCAACAACATGTCTTGTAAACGAAAATATTGAAACAATTTTTCGCGTTTCTGTAAAAATGTCATTTATCGAAACGATGCAGTCGTTATCAAGGAAGCATTCCAACATTCCAACTGTTACTGAAGATATGTTAACGTTCTACGTTTGCCAGAACTACTTGCTAACTATAATTAACCAATCCATAGTTAATTACTGATGATTGAAATCTGACGTCACGAGGGCCTCGACTCGTTACGAGAAGAGCCCACAACCGTAATAAAAAAAATAGTGGACGGAACCAAATGACTTTGGACACGAATACCACCCAGAGTGAATTGCTATATCGGCAAACGCTAGTGTTGTTGTTAGGCCTCGATAAAGATTACAAGCAGAAAGCGAGTCCTCCGACTCGTCTTCTTCAGAAAGGAAGGACACTGTTGCCAAAATTCCTCCAACAAAATTATTTAAGTAGTTTTTGAAGACGCGAATGAAGAAAATGATTTATACTCGTATATGGTATTTTCAGTTAAGTAGTAGTAGTCGGTCAAATTATATTTGAACGACTTTTGATAGCACAAAAAACTTCGAAGTGAATAAATTGCTCCGACCTCAGTAAAACAAATTAAAATTATATTGTAATGACGACATACAAGAAAACCAACCGAGTTTACTGTGGGCTCCTCTCAAAATATGGCGCGAAGGCATCCTCGTATCCTTACCGTTTTCCGTTGGATATATTTTGTGAACAAAAACGTGTCAGAAGTTGTGTAAAAACTGAATTTGGTTGATATTTGTTCAATTAAATCAACGCTAAGTCTAAAATAAACCTTTTTTATGTAGATGGAGATGCGGCATTACTATATTGCTGCAGGCAGGCTATTTATAATTATTGATGTTTCTGGACAATCATAGTTCGTGGTGGGAAAGCCCCATTCTTTTGTCCATTTCCTGGGCGTTTAAAGGCATTCGGTTTCGACGTTCGCATTCGCGTTAATTAAAAGTGCAGTTTAAGCGGCGGTTCCGCCGGGCTTCGTGTCTTCGCACCAGCATTGTGGGCGTGTGGGTTCAGTACTTAAATCTGTAGAAGCTGCGAGTCCACCCAAAGCGAAGCGAAGGTCACAGCGATGACAATCAGCATATTTATATATTTATTAGCTTATTCGGCGCTGGGCACAGGGCACGATGACGGTGAGTTATTTCACTAAATTACTTACATATTTTTGACTTTCATAAATTTTTATGTTTCATCAATTTGTGGGTACCTACTCGATACAGGCAATTCCCTGTAAGCTTGATTTTCTCGACACTTACATACACTACACATAAAACTTTTAAATAAAGCACTTCAGCAAACTTTCCATTGGTAACGAGCTCATGAAAACCTGCGAATAGACAGACAGACAGACACGGCGGAAGTTTTGTAATGTTTGAGGAGGATTTATGGTGAAAATTAACATTAAGCGATATCGATAATAGACATTGTACATATTTGGTGATAACCCTAAATATAATTCATCGTTTTGATTCGTCTCTGAGAAGACTCCACAATTGACCATATTCGTTACTGAGCCGAGTAACTTTAGTATCCAAAAAACTGTACGTACGCAATACAACCTACACAGCAGTAAGTATACTATCGAGTGCTTTATCCTTTGCCTTTTCCTTGTCGCTCAGCGAGGATCATGGGCGGAGAGCCCATCGCCATCGAGCAGGTGCCCTTCATGGCGCTGTTCCGGCCGGTGTCCATGCCCTTCTTCTGCGGCGCCTCCATAGTCTCCGAGCGGTTCGTGGTCACGGCCGCGCACTGCGTCGTCACCGAGTAAGTGGCCGCTCTAAAATAAACCCCACTCGCGATAAGTTCACTCTCGGAAATTCGGATCTCTTAATAATTTGAAAATATTTGCTACTCTCATGAGTTTCAAATCACCGAGAGTCGACTGTAGCTCAAAAGGTTCAGAAGTCATATTCTTATGAAAGTTTTTTATACCAATTTTCCAGAATAATCGTGTAGTTATCCACGAAAGGCCACCTCCGAAGAAAATTATGCAATACTCTCCGTTGACGGAAACACAATCATGTATTTCCGATATATACGTGAAACGCCTGTGTATACCATGTCGCATTACGGCTGAACGTTGATAGGTGAGAGCCAAAGCCATTACGGCGGCCCTTGGCTCCCATCACTCGTTTCACTAGAGTCGTGACATCGCAAAACTATATTTTTTATTTTGTTTCTAGACGTGCGAGGAGATTAATTTATTAAATGTCATTTTTCGACCTTCTAGCAAATTAAAAATGGAAGTCACGGTGGGCACCGACAGAGCTCTGAGCGGCGGGGAAAAGTATGAGATCGAAAAAGCCTTCAAGCACCCGGACTACGACAATAAACCTTTCAACAACGACGTGGCCGTCGTCAAATTGAAAAATAAACTCAAGTTCAACAGCCGAGTGAAGCCCATCAAGCTGGCAGAGCCCGGCATTCAAATCGACGACAATGCAGAGTTCCAAGTCATCGGATTTGGCAGAACGGTAATCGTACTTTGAAATGAATGGAAATACCGTTCTTCGGATTTTCCTCCAAACGTAGGAAAAGCTTTTTATTAAAGCGGTGCACTTCTCTTGTAGATTCGGCACTGACTGTGCGTCGTTTTATAATGTCATTCGGACAAAGTTGGTATTGAGTTAGGGCAACAACAAAATTCAGGTATATACGTTGTAATGAACTATAAAAAATCGGAGTCCCGAGAGGAGTATACCGCTATTCCTCAGAAATAGAAATCCAGTTATTGCAATAAACCACCGCCATATTGCATAGCCTGGAGGTAACTTTCTCCGCTCGTGTCAAACTTTGAGAGTGAGGGGATAGAGCGAGCAACACTCTCCTTTTTGGCCGTACACACTGTAGCACTAGAATTTCATGATCTTTGTAAGACCTACGTATGAGGACATTTTGAGATCGCCCATCGTAGGGTTCCCCGACGAAAACATGATACGTCATTGATGTTCATACAGGAATCTGGTGCATCTTCTAACGAATTGCTGAGCGCAAAGGTCCCCCACGTGCCGCCCAAAACTTGCAACAAGGTGCACGCCAACCTCATCACTGACCAAATGATATGCGCCGGCGAACCGACAAAAGGAGGATGTTTCGTAAGTGTCGTCTTGTGTTTCTTTGACAGCCCTGTGGTGTGCAGATATCGCTTCGGGAATCGAGGTTTCTAAGTGTTAGTCTTTAAGAAATGGACTTAAGCTTTCGCAATGAACTCCGGCTTTGCACTGTAGGATGTCAACTTTTTGGTTTTGGAGCGATAGCTTTACTAAAAAGACATTCCGATCTAATCATGGTACGCTTCGTCGCTGGCTCGAGCTGGCCAGCAGATACGCTTATGTCTAGTCACTATATTAACGAGATGGCAATGCGGCAGGGCGACAGCGGCGGCCCCCTCGTGTTCCGCGACCGGCTGGTGGGCGCCGTGTCCTTCGGCTCCATGTACTGCAACATGCCCACCGTGTTCTCGCGCATCTCGGCCCTTCGAGAGTTCATCGACAAAATCATGAGAAACAATTAACGTTGAACTGAAGACGTGGCCAGCTCCAACCTCATTAAATGAAAGCACTTTGTAACCCCAAGAATATATTCGTTTGAATTACAGAGTTTTTTTTCTAATAAAATTGTAATGATTAGCGCGCAGTAAGTAACTCGAGACCCGCCTTTACATCTGTGCAGTGGGCAAATGAACTGAACCAATAATGTTATTTAAATATATAAACTCGATTTCTCGAAACCGGAACACTGTCGAAGGCCGAAAACTATAGGACAGGTATAAAATAATATCCTCACTGTTATTTTATTATCATTCTAATACTCAAATATCGACTGTGACACTTCTTGTGTTATTAATTTCTAAACAGATATTGTCACCGAACCAAATAAAACAGACGAAGAATTAATTATATTTTTACTGAATGAGCAGCTTCTGCTAGAACGTCTCTTTTGAATGTTCCTCTTCTGCCTTTACTGATTGATAACATTAATTATCGATCCTTGGTCTGGCGCCGCGTCTGAGCCACTGACTCTGTCGAAGTCGATGCCGGTTTTCTCAAGGATCCAGTCCTGGTAGTATCCGGGACGCACGTACGCTGTGAAGCACGCCAAATCTTCTTTAAAGTGTATCATCAATTTTGATATGGAAAAAGAAATCGTGAAGTGTGTCGTACCAGAAGGGAATCCCAGGGTGCAGCCGCGGGCGGAGCCGAAGCTGACGATGCCCACCATGGTGAGTTGGCCGTCTTCGTCCACCCGAGTCAAGGGCCCGCCGCTGTCGCCCTGCAACAGTACCCTCGTAAAATATTTCCACGGGAATAGCTTGAAGCAATCTTCCAATCGCTGAAGTGCTGCAACGAGTGCCAAGCTAAAGAATGCAACTCACGGAGCACGAGGACTGGATGGTGTTGTTGAAGTAGAGCGCGCATACGGTCTGGTCGTGCACGGCCGTGGGGAACCAGCCGCGGCACGCCTGGTTGCTGATGCCGCGGAGGTTCACGAACATCAGCACCTCCGAGGTCGTCCCGCCTTAGACAGGTTTCCAAGCATCACAAAAAGCATGCAAACAAAATTACTGGATTTCGTTTGATTCAAAAGTCAGTCGAAGCCTACAGAAGTAGAAGTCTATAGAAATAAAGCAATTTGCATGAATCGATGTGTCTTGGCATTACCGAGGTCGCGGTCGTTGGTGAGCCCGTAGCCGCTCACGGTCAGGAACACGTCCGTGTAGTCAACGTCCTTGTCCCTGGCACTCTGCAGGCGGATGGGTTGGATCGTAGCTGGGGACAAATAACACACACTAATAGAGTCTATTTCGGACTTCAAACTGTTCAAATTTATTTCTTCATCATGTAACAAAATAAAAAAGTTATCGTTCAAGTACGAACGTTTATAGAAAAAACCTCTTTTCTGTCAAGAAAATAACATTGATAAGTTCTCTCGCTCCTAACGCATACTTTAAAGACAAGTGAAACGGCAACTGCGGTGCCCGAAAAGGCCTGGGCGTTTTGCTAATCCTTTCCACTCCAATCCCATGGACTGCGAATTTACGTAGGCTTAACGCTTCTTGGCGTTGACATTTTATGGGGATGTAGCGGTTCCCGTTAAAGTGCTAATTGCAGTCAGTGACTGACTACAACTGACCGACACTGCTGTGTAAAAATATGTAATAAACACTGTGCTGTATATATGGCGACGAAGTCGAAACTCACGTCCCCACGGTACGGGCCTGCTGAGCTTGAGCAGCGCGATGTCGTCCCGCTGCACGGAGGACAGGCCCTCGTTGTAGCCGGGATGCATCACGCGGTTGGCGATGTTCTCCTCCAGGATGAGGGCAGGCCGCGTTAGGTTCTGCGCGCCCAGCCGCACCACGTACGTCGGCCGACTGCAGGAACAGACGAGCTTTGTTATACGTGAACGTGGTATACCTGCAGGAGTGGACGCAGACGTGGACGAAATTATGTTTGTGTCGATTTCAGTGTTGGCTAATGTTATCGTACTTGGCCAAGCAGTGAGCCGCCGTGATGACCCACTCGGCGTGGATGATGGAGCCGCCGCAGGAGCCCACTCCACCAGCGGTGTTGACCATCCGTAAGCTTATCTGATAGGGAATCTGGGCTTCCTGAGCCTCCCACCCTCCGGTGACGCGTTCACCATCTAAACACAAACGAATCTCTCGAGCACACAGCAGTGCCTGAAACATTTTTTATCGTATCGTTTGAGCTAATATAATTCAAACATAACGGAATCGGATCTGTATAAAATAAAATCATGTAATTAATCTGCGTATTCTAAAGAAACAGTGCGTGTGTCAATGCAGACGTGGAATTGATACTTCTTTGACTTATATTGTATTGGATTAGTATATAATATCATTTTATCTTAAATTCGTCTTATGAATAAGTATTTCGTCGTAATGTTCGTGAAGCTTAAAGTGCGCCCGAGTACAGTGAGGAGCCAAGAGCCACGTAGGGCCTAAGGACCCGTGTCTAAACATACTCACGCACGAGTACTCGCAATGAAAAGCGGAATTATCCATTTATTGTTGGTCACTTACTGTTTCGCTCAATGTCCTCGATGTACACAGGGTTGCCATCGTCCACAGACGGATAGGCCTACAACAAATAACGTTTTTAAATACTCTCAAACAGGGTTCTAAATGCGGATAGTCCATAATGATAATAGGTAGTGTCAATGCATGTAGATTGCAACCGGTACGTATCATTTGTGCTGTCTGCAATTTTCGATGAGCAAATGTTCTTGTAGCTGTAACGTCATCTGAATATATGTTAAAAGACTATTCGAGTAAAAAAACTCTTGAAAGCGAACAGACATTGAAAAAAGACAATGGCTGTAAGATACCTACAAAGCTTTCTACTACAGAAATCGAAAGGCATTAAGTTTTTAGGCATTTAAGTTTATCAATTAATCTATTATGATAATACCGATTCTTTAGATAAAAATATAATCAACAGGATTAACAGACCTGGACGTCTAGATGATAAATGTTGCCTGATTGCCGGATACTTGTACACTAACTACGTAACTGTGTCGATTATGTAATATTGTAGTAAAACATATAAAAATTTAAACTAAATTTGAAAGTATGTATGGGTTAAGAATGAATGAATTACTCATCAAATGTTTACTCTACGCTGATGATAATACTTGCGTCATCTGCTAATAAGCTACAGGAGATGCTAAATATTATGAATGAAGCTTTGAAAGGGAAAGGAATGAAAGTGAATGTAAACAAAACGAAAGTTATGCTTTTTGAACGAGATGAATCTATGATGAATGGCAATATTTTGATAGATGGGGAACAAGTGGAAGAGGTGAAAGAATTTGTATACTTGGGATCTAAATTTACAAAAGATGGAACATGTGAAAGTGATATCGAAAGGCGAGTGAATGCAGAAAATATGGTAAATGGTGCTCTGCACGCCTTTATGAATAGCCAGATGGTGTCACAAAGGGCCAGACTGGCTGAGCATGGAGGAGTGTTGAGATGCATGAGTGGACTAAAACTGAGTGACAGTGTAAGAAATAGTGTGATAATAGAACGTAGTGGTTTAAAAGAAGATGTAGTGACTAAAATCGAGAAAGGTATGCTTAGATGGTTTGTGCATGTAGAGAGAATGAATGGAAGGAGACTGACAAAAAGGATTTATGAGTCAGGAGTGAATGCGAAAGGTGGAAGGGCAAGACCAAGGCGAACGTTCCTGGACCAAACCCAGGACATTTTAAGTAACGGCCAGGTCAAGGGTACTCTATACCGACGAACGTGTATGAAAGGTTTAATGAGAATGAAAGAAGCGAAGGAGATATGCAAGGATCGTGGCAAGTGGAAGGATGTTGTCTCTGCCTACCCCTATGGGAATGAGGCGTGATGCTATGTATGTATGTAAATTTGAAGTAGATCGAAAATTTGACGTAGAAAATGTAACAATTGCAAATTAAAATTCCTTAAATAGAATAATTTTCCTTCTTGATAGTGAATGTACCTATGATATCTATGTATCTAGATGAATCCTCGCAGAACTTAAAATCTTAACAGGCTATCCATCTGCGATCCATCCATCCAACGAGTACTCCACTAGAGATACAGTACCTGGAGAACTGTTGTGGTAGGAGGAACCGAAGCAAAAAGAACAAGGGATTGGTCGCCTGCCAATTGCTCCGACCAAATAAAGAGGATAACGAGACTCGCGATTCCAACAATTGTAATATTATGAATTTAAATCGTACTTAAATATTTTTAAGAATAATCCAGTAAAATGGTGGAAATGGAGGGGAGTAGGCCGTAGTTCAATATATTTTTACCTTTATATAAAATGTACTTTCATCTACTTCAATAAAATATCACCAAGTTAGGAATCGCGAGTCTTTTCCTTGAAAAATGGACTAATTGCTGACTAAACCGACCTAATAGATTTTGATTTTACCCAAACCGAAGGATCATTTCACTGTACCACTTTATAAATAGGTACTGGACGAGTCGCGCAACGTTTTCTGTGTTATTTGTATCTCACATGAGAGAACCAGCAGATCCTGAAATTATCGCGTTCAAACAACCAAATTCATACACTCTACAGCTTTATACGACACTATTAGTATAGGCAGATAAATGCGATAAATAATATGTGTGTCGGTCACCTGCGCAAGTCCGAGGGCCAGCAGGAGAACGTATATTCCCGTCATGATTGCCAAATGACGACTGATTAACACATTACCGATTCGGAAAACGCTTCACTAATCAATCGCTGAAGTTGTGATAGGAATGAGATAATCGAGTTTTCGCTCAACGTTCAAATGCAAAGCACGCCGTGTTCATGATTTATAAAATAATTTCGGATTTACTTATCGTGTTCTAACAAAAAGCGGAAAATACTTTGCTAGGATAAAACTAATTTCGACGCTGGAAAGCCAATACCTAGTAACACGCAAATCCATGAGTGTTCATTAGAACAGAAATATTTTTCATAAAGGCAATAATTAAATTACGACTTATCGATATTCACAGGTGTAATACACTATATTTTGTTAAATTAATAGCATGATTAGTTATTTATATGTAACTTTATGAAAAATTACCGCGGTATCAGCCTTCTTAGTGTCGTCGGCCAATTGTATGCAAAGATATTGATTGAAAGGGTGATTAATGAAACTGATGAGAAAATATGGGACGTGCAAGCGGGATTTAGAAGAGGAATGGGATGTACGGATCAGGTCTTTTCTTTACGGTGCATAACTGAAAAATGTTTGGCTAAACACCAAAAAGTTTATTGCGCGTTCGTAGATTTAGAAAAGGCCTATGATCGAGTGGTGAGGAATGAGCTGTGGTCAACGTTATCTACGTATGGGGTGAGCGGTTGTCTGATCCAAGCATTGAAGTCTCTCTATGAGGGTTCTAGTGCCTGTGTCAGAATAAACGGAGTGAGGGTTCTAGTGCTTGTGTCAGAATAAACGTGACGACAGGGATGTTTTGCGTCACCATGGCTGTTCAACCTATTCATGGATAAATGTTTGACAGATTTAAAAGAAAGTATGTATGGGTTAAGAATGAATGAATTACTCATCAAATGTTTACTCTACGGTGATGATCAAGTAATACTTGCGTCATCCGCCCAGGGGATGGTAAATATTATGAATGAAGCTTTGAAAAGGAAAGGAATGAAAGTGAATGTAAACAAAACGAAAGCTATGCTTTTTGAAAGAGATGAATTTATGATGAATGTCAATATTTTGTGGCGTGATCTCTGCCTACCCAGAAGGTGATGCTATGTATGTATAACAATATTTATATAAACGCCTTCCAAGATTCGTGTAACAACGTTACATAAATGCAAAATTGCTATGTTTTCTTGTCAGGAGCAATCGTAGTTTTAGTATGAATTGGCCGTCATTCGGCCAATGCCAAGGACGCAGCAAATCTAAACCGGTATTTAACCCTTTTCCCTACATGTCTAGACGTAGAATCATTTTAGATGTACGACGATGTGTATCCATTTCTAGAATGTATGTATAAATGTATTTGGTGATGCCCGTTTCCATCTTCTTTATTTGTGTTACGATGCCAGCCTGTCTACCTATGGAGGTGGACTCGTACAGCAGAGCTTGTGGTTGTGCGTCGCTCGCAGATCCTGCACGTGCGCCGACTAAATATCACGATTTGAAAAGGTCAATAGAGGAGCCGTTTCAAGGAAATGCATTTCGAGGTGTATCAATGTAACTTTATTCAGCTCAACCGTAAAAGAGTCATGTGATCGCTCTGGGCGCGGCGGGAGACCTGTACCCGTCGAAGTCGATGCCGGTCTGCTCCAGGATCCAGTCCAGGTAGTATCCGGGCCGCATGTACGCTGGCGGCACAGAGTTTATAACACATATTGATCATTAACATTGATCACCGTGCATGTACTCCGTAGCAACTCATTACGATATGTACTTATTATTTACATTCATTGAAAATGAATGTGAAACACGCCATTAAAGTGACAGGACACAAGCCTATCGGTTCCCTTGTATCGGTGCGAAACGACTTTGACCCCGAGGATCGGAGGTTCGTCGGAGGAGAACCTGACCACACTACCAAATAAAACCCCCTCTTCATCCGCAAATCGGGCACCCGGGGCTTTTAGAGCTAGGAATTTTATTCTTGGTTCTCCGTAAGACTCCTACTGACAGCTCAAGGAGACGCCGTCCTATTCCTTGCCTCCTCTGTCGGTACCGAAACTACCGGCTCGGAGAATTTTAAATTGAATGTATGCTTCTCAGCGAAGACACCGACAGCGACGACCAGTGGCACCAGACCGGGCGACCTGTCACTGTCGTACAGTACTTTGTAATTGCAGAACCCTATTAAAGGCACCACAGGAAGGCGCTCTCGTGCTTCTGACGTATATTATACTACCCTGTCTTAGGGGAATAGCGCTGGTAATGCTAATGAAAGCGGTTATGTAACCTATTACCGGAAGGGAAGCCGAGGGTGCAGCCGCGCGCGGAGCCGAAGCTCACGATGCCCACCATGGTGGGGGAGCCGTCCTCGTCCAGGCGGGTCAGCGGCCCGCCACTGTCGCCCTGCGATCAAAGAAACGTGCAACTCCAATATTGATAGCTTTTAAAACGGAGGGACAGCGATGTGAGCCCATATTTTTCGTCGCTCTTTATGAACTTCGAACTGTCCGCACTCACGGAGCAGGCGGACTGCGCGGTGTGGTTGTAGTACTGCGCGTGCACGGTCTGCGCGTGCACCGGCACTCCTGGTTGCTGATGCCGCGCAGGTTCACGAACATCAGCACCTCCGAGGTTGTCCCGCCTGCGAAGCCCGCCATTCAGAAAGCGTTCAATCGGCGATATTCACTGATCAGTGGGCTGCATTGGAATTACCGAGGAGCTCCGTCTGTTCTTTGCAATTTTGAGACAAACTTAAATGAAAACGTGTGCCCAAGGGATCCTTGTTATAACAAATATTAAGATTAAATCGAGGACGATAAAGCGTTAACACCTTAATTTGATGTTAAAAAAATATTACCCAGGTCGCGATCGTTGGTGAGCCCGTAGCCGCTGACGGTCAGGAACACGTCGGTGTAGTCGGTGTCCTTGTCCCCTGAACTCTGCAGACGGATGGGCTGGATGGTGGCTGGGGACACCGTGCAAGACTATATCACTATGTCTATGTAGTCATGCGCGATATGCGACGATCTTTCCGGAATTGACTTCTCCTTACAAAAGTTATGTCAATCGAGGCCTAAATTTCAGACGGTGTTTCTGTCGACGTCTCTATATTTTTCGTGTTTAATGTCGTAATAAGGTGCAAGGTGAGCAGCGCGATGTCGTCCCGCTGCACGGAGGACAGGCCCTCGTTGTAGCCGGGGTGCATCACGCGGTTGGCGATGTTCTCCTCCAGGATGAGGGCGGGCCGCGTGAGGTTCTGCGCGCCCAGCCGCACCACGTACGTCGGCCGACTGCAGGAACAGACGAGCTTTGGTATACGTGAACGTGGTATACCTGCAGGAGTGGACGCAGACGTGGACGAAGTTATGTCTGTGTCGACTTCAGTGTTAGCGAATGTTATCGTACTTGGCCAAGCAGTGAGCCGCCGTGATGACCCACTCGGCGTGGATGATGGAGCCGCCGCAGGAGCCCACTCCGCCAGCGGTGTTGACCATCCGTAAGCTTATCTGATAGGGAATCTGGGCTTCCTGAGCCTCCCACCCTCCGGTGACGCGTTCACCATCTAAACACAAACGAATCTCTTGAATTTAAAATGTAATTGTGATAAATATTTGCAATTCGTAGAGATGTTAGCAACTGAACGTATAAATCAAACACGTACTGGCTGGTTGGATGTGCTCAATGTACACGGGGTTAGCGTCCCTCACGGCGGGGTAGCCCTGCAATTATAACTGGAGTAAACATTCTTGGTACCGTTAAGGGCACCCAGACGAAGTCAGGCGAGTGCAGAAGCATAGAGGAAATAAGGAATAAACCATAGAGAAACAGGCGAAGTTTTAGATGGTCCAATCCGAAATTATAAAAAAGAAGGCTTAATGTGAAACTACCTTCGGCCGAGTTTTGAGGCAAATATTTCTAACCAGTTGTTGAATCCATTTATTGGATTTAGAAAAAAAAGGCTTAGTACAGAATGGCATAGTAACTAATAAAGATCAACTTCTGTATTGTGCGACTCGAGTTAAACAAAAGAAATTGTTGAATTTTAATCTACGAGGCGATATTTGGTTCCAAGAGGGATTTGCTCGATTGCCGGTGCCAAGTCATGTTCGTGGCGTAGTGGTCGTTTAGGACAAATAACCTGCACTTTCAAAAACGTAGTCGTTGTAATTAGACGTCGATTCAAAATGACCACGAATAGTCTCCGCGTTAAGACATCATGTGATCGCCAATTGTAATGATAAACATCGTAATCAACAGGATTGAGGGGCTTTGGCGTCTACACGATAAAATATATCTAATGTTAATTGTTAATCAATCGTCAATCGTTACGTATACCGTCTCCTCAATTACTGGTAATATGCTCTATATTATAAAAAAAAATTGAAAGAGACATTAGTTCTTACATTGCAGTAGCAATATATATTAAACTAGCGGCCCGCCCCGGCTTCGCTCGGGTACACTTAAATAGGTACAGATATTTGAGTTATAACCATTATAATTATTACGACCATGAATTGACAAATATTATGAATAAGTGTGATTCCTAATACGAAAACTAAGTAGCTCTGGAAAGAACTCTTTAAGTGAAGCATAAAAATCTGTTAAAAAAACTGGATATATTGAATGTCGCTTGCGTCCACTCGTAAGGTAACCTAGTTCATAATGGTGCCTGTAATTTGTACCCCTTCTCCCGCACTGCCCCTCTCTCGTCGAGGTAATTACTCGATGCGCTGCGTGGTGGCCGCCGCCGGCATGTATTTTTTTAATTTCATGATATCTTCTAAATGGAATATCCAATTTCAATAATTCAAAAAGTAACCATCAGGTATTGAGACAGTTTTGAATATACAATTATTTGGATAGAAATTTATAAATGGTATGGATAACACGGTCTGATTTTGATCGGCATTTCTATCAATTTGTTAAATGTAAAAAAGTAGTTATAGTGACGTAACTACAATAGTTAGACATATGGTCTTGCGAAGTTTTTTCTAGATATTGATATAGGACATTTAAAGTATGCTCTACGATAAATGCTAAGTCAGAATTTGCATCTCGTTAGTACTACACACAATCTACATATTTATATAACACTGTAAATAAAGTGTTAAACATCTACCCTATGGGTACCTATAAATGTAAAAAGGAACTATTCAAATGGCTGTTACCACTAAGCTATGAGGATACAGAAAATCTTCTGAAAATTATTTCATAGTTATACGTATTCGCGCTCACACACATAATACACATACTACACACACATAAACTTCACACACACACTTACATAAGCATATCTAGAGTCTAATTATAATTCAATTAGTTTTTGTTTCATTATTATTTTAACATAAACAAATAATAATATAGAAAATATAAATGTATGTATATATATATATATGAATTTTCATTGACTTTTTTTTTCTTATTCTTTTTGTTATATAATTTTAAAGTCATTTAATATGTATATAAACTTGTAACTCGCAACAGCGTGACCCTCTAACACAGGTATTGTCATACTTAAAAGAGGGTCTCAACCACATGAAAAGCAATGCAAGTAAGTTTAAAGAAATAAAAAAATTTTTGTTTTTTTATATATTCTATAATATTGTTGAACATTTTTTTGTCCTATCGTTAGTACTCTTCACAGCGTACGCGGTTAAAGACATTTTATGGCCAATTTTTTTACACCTTCGGTTGGTTTTAATAGGAATTTCTAAAGATTTCTATAGTAATCCAGTACTAAATATAGCCTATGTTACTCAGTGATAATGTAGCTTTCTAATGAAAAAAGAATTATTAAAATCGGTCCAGTACTTTTTGAGTTTATTCGTTACATACAAAAATACAAATGTTACCTCTTTATAATATTAGTGTAGATAACATTTTGTACGGTGGTTGTAATGTTCAATTATACAATAACTCCCCAATTTTAATACAAAAACTAAAAACTTCAGGGTGAAAAAGGTTCAAAAATAATTTCTTGAGTTGAGCATACGTACTGTTCCGGCGTAGATCCACCACCTGCTCTATTTCGGGTTGTTACAATCTCACACGTGCTCTCGGAATATGCAGCTTCACTCACCATATTTTCCTTCTCCGAAAAGCACGATAATGGATTGGAATGAGCCATCACCCACGTGAGCTCATTTTTACAAGGAGGGACTCGATGCTACTCAAACTTTGGACTCGCGACTTCTCTGAACGAGGATCCACGCGTCAAACGAATAGGCCATCGTGGCTCTTCAATAAATATTTTATTATTAAATTCGCCTGCTTGAAAATATAATCGCTTCATACCTAGTTACTATAGAAAAAAATCAATCCCAATTAATTCAGTCGGTAATGAAACATTGCATGTCAAGTATGAATACCTGGGCCAGTCCGAAGACCACGCAGACACCAACAAAGTACATTCCCTTCATAGTAGCCGACTACCGACTGATCGATGGATTCAATCCAAACATTACGTGTCCTGCGACAACTTTATCACTAAGCAAGGCTTCGCTATCGGGATTCACTCGAATATTTATGAAAACTGCAAACACAATATTATAGAATCTTATATTTTACACGCTCAGTGTATTTACATATTATTATTCGCGTCTACCCGCCGTTGCAAATTGTCTCCCTACTCGGCGTTTAACAAAGGCCGGACCGTTCCGCTTCTAAGAATTAACTTCCATGTACTTTATGTCTGTGACGAGATCAATTGTCAGAAGGACATGTTATCAACGATAGAATTTAAACGAATTAAAAAAGCGCGACAAAGTGAATAGCTCTAATCTAAATAATGACACCGGATTGACTACGTTGTGGGCTCTTTTTGGAATAGGACTCGAAAGAGTCTTCGTAACATTAGATTGTAAGTCGTTCTTTGATCTCATCGTCGTGCATCGGAATGAATATGTGCAAAGAGCCACTTGACGATTCAAGAATGCTGTGCAAACAACTTTTGAATTTTAAAATATTCATTGCTTGTCGTATTCACGGCCTCGCCGGCGCACTGGTGCGAGTACTCGCCTTGCTAGCAGGGGCCCCGGGTTCGATCCCCGGTAGGGCGAATTTAGGAAATTGTATTTTCTAATTTGTCCGAGTCTGGTCTAGTGGGAGGCTGCGCCCGTGGCTAGTCACCACCCTATCAGAAAAGACGTACTGCCAAAACAAAGATATTTGTGTTCCAGTGCGATGCCGTGTAGAAACCTCAAGGGGTATATCGCCTCTTGCCAGATATCATCACTTACCATCAGGTGAGAGCACGGGCAAGCGCTAAAAACTGTCAGCCAAACAAAATTCCTTCATGTATTCGTTACAATATTCAATGTTAACATTTAAAGACAGACGATTTCTGTAAATATTGACTAATATGCCAAATATCAGTATGCGGCAATGTCGTTAAAAGATAAAGTACTATTATCTTCTGCAGAGTCGTGTGCGCCGATTTAGTTATGATAATTTTTGCAATTGAGCCACCTGCATTCTGTGGATAGATTTGAATATCGCAAATTAATTCTGAGATAAGCCGATTGCGCAAATCGTGCGACGAAGAGGGGCCTGAACAAAAGCGGAAACGGACGTGCGCGCTTTGCACTTTGCTATTAATTGAGTTCAGGCGTGCGTGTTTCGCAAATACCGATAGTAGCAAGTATGATTAACTTGGAAAGTGGAAAGACTTGCTTTAGACCACACGGTTGGAGGAACTTCTTTTTAATTCATTACGTTCGCTTCGCCCGATCACATTCGTCGGAGCGCTCTCGTCACGCATCGACTAGCTTGCTCCGCAAGTCGAGCGTGTCTCGAGGAGTTTAGGGCGAAATGTCGACAGGATTGCATTTGTCCGGAGGCAATAAAACAGCAGTAGCGATTAAGTATCGTTGTATCAACATGAAATAAGTACAAATATTATCCACCTAAGGTACAAAATATCACATGCGATCGTTAGCACCATCGTTAGCATCAGCACCGGCCACGACCGACGGCGGCCACGGCGCCGAGCGACGACCAAAAGCGGTTCCTTCGTTGCTTACACGAATCGTGCGCGAGGTCGTTAAAAAAGGCTGTAGCATTTTGTAGAGGAGCCGCCGCTACGTTCAAGCACCACATACTTCCGGCTCCAAACGCGGAATGAGAATAGAAAATAATCCATTTAAACAATATTACTCCCGGAGCTTCGAAATGTCTGTTACGTGTTTCTCTCGCAGTCGCCGTAACCCGCAAATATCGTTAGAGAGAAACAACGTTTAACAATAACCCAATAAATAAGAAGATTTATCTTTTCTACCCTCGATAATTGTGCACGATACAGGATTCCGTCTTATTAAATGGAAACGCTGCCCCTATTTGCCTGAGCCCGGACTGACAGACGTACAATTAAGAAACGCAATTTATCCGGCTCGAGGGAAATCGAACCTGGAACCTCCGCCGGTCGCTCGCCTCGTTAGTTGTTACGCCGGCGAGGTTATCTTTCTTCGGCAATAGATGGCGAAAATAAATAAAAAATATTGTAGTTTTCGGTCGGCGCTAGCCATACTTACAATCTGACCCCGCTCCACGGCTGTAATGCTATACGCGATAGACGGAGAAGAAATAACAAGCCACGGAAAAGGCGTCACTTTAAAAATGCTCATCGGCGTAAAGGAGCAGAGGTCCCGGCCCTTTTGGGAAATCGGAGTGGTATAAATATTAAGTAATCATTCGATTAACGGTTTCCAAATGACAAAATATTCTTTCGATTTGTAATTGTTTTGTTTCTCGACTCCCGAATAAATAATTGAAATAAGTCGTAGCCTCTCGACGTCTTGTACTTCAGTTTTTGGGAGTGGGCCTCATCGAAATCTATCCAGACTATCACAAAGATATCGCCAAGCGAGCCGACATTTCACCGGCGCAAAGGCACTCTTCATCACGAGTCTTAAACCTAGTTATTGCACCATGTCCTTTCTAATGACACACCTCAATGGTAACAAACTTATGTCTGAATTTCCTCGCAGAGACGAAGTGACACCTCCACGGCGCGGTCATATCACAACCTTCGACGCCACTCACGCCGAAGAAGTGTCACTTCCTCCCGCGCGCTTCGAGCACACGCGGTGCGGTTCAACGTATTGCTTATATCGATGTATATTCGACGGGTTCCGGCGTTCCGATTCGAGTGTGTCCAGCGACAATCGCCGTATTCGAGTTGTTCTCTGCGACACCGGTCCCCCTCGCCCTCCTGCGCTTCAGCCCCACGAACCGATCGCCCAGTGTGGGGCGTGAGCGAGAAGCGGGCGGCCGTCACGCGGCGATGGTGACGGCGGGCTCCTTGCCGACCGCCAGCAGCTGGTGGTACACCACGGCGTCGTGCACGGTGGGGAAGGTGTCCAGCTGCAGCCGCTCCGTCTCCAGAGCGTTGTAGCGCTCTATCATCTCCAGCACCGGCCCTGCACCGACCGAATTATTCATATTAAAAGGTCGAGTGATCGAACACAAACGTCATCCAACAGTAATCCTGACTGACGATGGCATTCAAGGACAACTAAAGATCTAAAAGTACTCAATGAATCAATATTCGGATCTAGAGGAAATTCCGGGACGTCGTCGCGCTCACCGTTGGCGCCCGCCATGAGCACGGTGACGCGGTTGGCGAGCAGCTCCTTGTGCGCCGCCACCAGGCTCTTCACGCCCGGCGCGTCCACGTACGACAGCGCCGTGGCGTCGATGATCACGCAGCTCACCTGCACAGCACGGCGGACGTTGCAGCGGACACCCGAACGACTCTCTCGGTACGTACCAGCAGTGTAGCTCACCCTGCCGCCGAAGCCGGCGTCCCAGTCGCTGCGCTCCGCGGCCTTGCCGTCGGCGGGCGGCTGCAGGTAGCCCACGCGCCGGAACAGCGTCGAGCGGAACAGGTTCTTGCTGGCGAAGTTCAGCCCGCCGCAGTAGTGGAAGATCTTGATGCCGGGCACCTCCTCCGCCTGCGGGCACGTCTGCCTTACTTTTACGGAGCGACAGCTATTCGCTCGTTCATTCCAACGAAATCAGACCAGAGCCATATGTAGATATCGATTATTATATACCGCAATACCCTCAGAATACCGCAATATCGAATCGTTGTAGGTTTCTTATCATGATTCACGCTTAAAAACATGTTAAACGTCAAACTGTTTATATTGACAAGGGAATAATGTAATAAAGAACGACGGAGTCGAACACGAGACATGGAAATTGGGAGGCCTCGGGGTCATTCGTTACTAAATATTTCATTATAAAAAAGTGAAGGTGCCAGAAAATTTATCTAAAATCAAAATAACTTCATCGCGTCAACATAAATTAATGTCGTCATCGAAAGCGAAGTGTAACACTTAAATCACAAAAACAAACTATTGCATCAGAGAAGGTGAAGATGAGGCTGCTCGCGAATAAGAAGTACCCATACGCGACCGACTACGAGGTCGGCCTTGGCGATTTGCTCCGGTGGTGGGCTTTCATCATTCTGAACATTCTGCTGATGAACGCGGTACAATTGGCTCTGATCGGCCTGCGCGACGACGACGGCCTAGAGTGGATGAGCCGAGGCATGGTCGTGTCGGAGTGATGGTGCTACTCACGGCGCGGTACCGCTTGATGTCGAGGTACAGGTCGGTGTTGGGCACGCGGCCCAGCAGGCACGTGTACGGCGTCTGCGAGCGGCAGAACAGCGCGCCCACGCTGGCCAGCACGCCCGCGCCCAGCCTGCACACACACGCACACGCCCACGCTACGGACACCGCCACCGCCACCGGCAATGCCAACGCCAACGCCAACGGCACAACCGGCCGAGACTAGCGACGCCTCCGCGTGGCGATAGTGGCAATGAAGACAGCAACGACATCAAAATTGAGCAGAAATATAAAATATGATGTTGTCCATTCCAAAATAACTAAAAAACCACTATAGCGTCGTAACTATTAAATATGATTTGTTAATAGAGACTTTTACTTTCTATCCAAAATAAAAAAGTTGATCGACTCATACCCGATGTCGATGTTGATCAGGACGGTGGTCAAGAAGGTCACAAGCCAAACCGCGGCGTCCAGCTTACTCAGCTTCCAGAACCTGCACGAATCGGCCAATATCGTTCTTCTCAATCACNAGCAGAATGTTTTTCAATATTTAATTTTTATCTAGACTCACTAGGGAATGAAACAAATTGAAATAAATAGGCCAGGCAAAGGCGACTTTTGCAATAACTTTACGAAACCAAATTATAGCCTTTCGGCCTTGGGGGAATTCCATGAAAGCGTCCAACTGCTGAGGATTTTGTATCAGAGCAGTCGATCTAACGGCTCCGAATACGCCATCGAGCATGCAGAGGGTGGTGAAAAGGCGAGCACATACTTGGCAAGTTCCTTGACCTGCACGAACATGCCCTTGAGCGAGACCACGATGATGGCGGCCAGCACGCAGCGCGGCAGCCGCTCGAAGAACGGGCCCAGCCACAGCAGCACGCACAGGATCAGCGCCGCCGACACCAGCGACGTGGCGCCCGTCTTGCTGCCCGCCTGCAGCACCACACGCACGCTATTTATACTCCAGCAGTTTCCCAATCCCGACACCGATGTTTTGGTTTCTATTATTTATTTTACGTATAAAACAACTAACCAATGCAAACGAGAGCAGTAAATTACACTGGCGTGATGTGAAAGTTACGATGGAAAAGGAAAATCTACATCTATACTTTCAAAATGAAAACATGAATAGAAAGCGTAGGTACATTATGTATGTGGCAACAAGCGCAGCCCACGTTGCTCGACTCGATATCGGTGCATTTTCAGTGAACACGGGCACATGGCCCGCAAGGTTGGGATGGAGAATAAGGGTTCAGCAACCCTTCACTGTCTATATATTTTTTATATTTCAATCGGTATGAAGTGTATAGAAAAATGGAAGAACCATTTCTACGCCTATTTCATATTTCATATTTGCGCCGATCGGTCGGAGCGCGACGTGCNGGGGAATTCCATGAAAGCGTCCAACTGCTGAGGATTTTGTATCAGAGCAGTCGATCTAACGGCTCCGAATACGCCATCGAGCATGCAGAGGGTGGTGAAAAGGCGAGCACATACTTGGCAAGTTCCTTGACCTGCACGAACATGCCCTTGAGCGAGACCACGATGATGGCGGCCAGCACGCAGCGCGGCAGCCGCTCGAAGAACGGGCCCAGCCACAGCAGCACGCACAGGATCAGCGCCGCCGACACCAGCGACGTGGCGCCCGTCTTACTGCCCGCCTGCAGCACCACACGCACGCTATTTATACTCCAGCCGTTTCCCAATCCCGACACCGATGTTTTGGTTTCTATTATTTCTTTTACGTATAAAACAACTAACCAATGTAGACGAGAGCAGTAAATTACACTGGCGTGAGGTGAAAGTTACGATGGAAAAGGAAAATCTACATCTAAACTCGATATCGGTACATTTTCAGTGAACACGGGCACATGGCCCGCAAGGTTGGGATGGAGAATCAGGGTTCAGCAACCCTTCACTGTCTATATATTTTTTATATTTCAATCGGTATGAAGTGTATAGAAAAATGGAAGAACCATTTCTACGCCTATTTCATATTTCATATTTGCGCCGATCGGTCGGAGCGCGACGTGCAAAGTAGTATCAAAGTAAATAAGTAGAATGGGGGAGGGGGAGGGGGAGGGGAGGGGGCCCACCTGGTACTGGATGTAGGAGCGCGACAGGCTGGCGCACAGCGGCGCGCACACGAACAGCGAGCCCACCACGTTGCCCGCGCCCTGCACACACACGCACACGCACTCAGTGCTGCTGCAGTTCACCCGACCTGGCCGTCTCGTCCGTAGCGGAACAAGCTGACCACAAGTCGATGAGCATATGTGAAATTCATCGCAGACCGACGGTTGCATTTGAAAAGGTTCGTATTGCGATGGCGTTTGCGCAGACAGTGATCACAAACAGAGGCCGAGATATCACTGTCTCGCTCTCGCCAGGATGGAACTTTCGGACAGGAGCCGTTTGTCCATAAAGATATTTATAAAATAGTCTTCAAAATATTATTAACAGTTACGAGTAACACGTTACTAAATCTTATTGCTGAATAAACAAATTTATAAATAACAAAATAGGACCAATTAACGAATTACGATTTAGGAAAGAAAAGATACTAAGGCTTCGCGTATATAATGAATACATTTTTATAAATATCGTTCGTATTCAAACGATATTATATTACGAAGCACACATCAACGAAGCACCCCACGAATTAGTGGCAGAGAACCGCTCACCAAGGCCAGCAGCTCCTGGTTGGCGTCTATCTCGTACTTCTCCTTGGACGCGAAGATGAGCGCCATGGACATGGAGATCGTATACGTCACCATGGTGATGGTGAAGGCGTCCAGCGCCACTTGCGGCATCAGCTCCAGCGGCGGCAGCTGCGGCTCCGGCAACCTGGGGGAGCACACCGGTTTTAGCACACCGTGGTCTTAACATATGTAAAGTAAATGCCAAAACCTGGCCAACGCCACCGACACTCTTCCCATTAAGGTGTTTACGAGCTAAAAATAGCGTCGCACTTGTCGAGATGAGTAACATCTGTGACAGCGCCACTAGCGATCCTCTTCAGAAAACGTCATTGGCATATGAAATGTAAATCGGCTCCACGGAGAATGTTTCGGAGCCGACGAGCACCAGAGAGGGGTGTGAGTTACGAGTATAAGGCATAAAATCGTGCAATATTTTTTTGATAATAAAACGAACAAGAACGATTACTACATTTACGACTGTTCGTGCAACTAAATACTTCATCGGGATCGTTGGGAGTGCAGCAGTACAGTAGTAAAGCCCGGCTGGCGCTCACCCCGTGGGTATGGTGCCCACCAGCGCGATGCCGTAGTTGCCCTTGAGGTCCCCGAAGCTGGAGGCCAGCGTGCCCGCCACGATGGCCAGCAGCTCGATGGGCACCGGCACTCGGCTGCGCTTGCTCACCCACGGCTGCACATGAAATCGTAACACCGTCGTTCCAGTCCAGGATTACGAAGGGTTAGTCCGCGGAGACGGGAATGAGCATGACTTAACACCGGGTGAACACATGGTCAACCTTCATTCTACAAATGAAAATAACCATCGTCTGCAGTAATAATGAATCGCGGGTTGCCGGTTGCGCGCGCTGCAAAGCGTGACTCGATGGCACGCTCCGACCGAGCCGAACGTTCGAGCGAGAGTGCGCGGTAGAGAGGCGCGATCGGGCTCATTCCATCATTTATGACAGCAACAAATTTTCGTCAATGTTTTCTTATAATGTCATCAAGTAAATATCGTCCATAAACCGAATTCACTGACAACAAATTCTTCTGATCTAAAGAATAAGACGACAGACTGGATAGTGCTTCGTGTTTTATGTATACTAATGGGATGATGCAATTGAATCTATAAATGAGCGTCACCTTCAACACCTCGTTGTTGAGGGCTATGACGACGCAAGTGAGCACGGAGATGCCCAACGCGATCCAGTTCGCGTCGGGCAAGCGCTTGCAGATCTCGATCACGGTCTGCAACGGACGTACGAAATGTCAATACAAAGAAAACAAATATCCAACACCGAATATTACGCGGGATGTTCAATTAATAGGCGCGACATTTGATTTGGAAGCGATGCGATACAAGTGAAATGCAAATATGACAACACAGTCACCGCCCTTTCACTGAACTCAAAAAGCTGAAAGAGATTCGCCGGCGCCGGAGTTTTACGTTTCACGAATGCTGGATACCAAAGAAGAGTGCCAAAAGTTGGAAGCTGCGTCTCATTCCTCTGTGCGAGACATTCTATGCCGTAGAAGAAAACATGATTAATTTATATCGGCGAAGCGAAATGCCATTCTTGTCAATATTGTGATAAAACAAAGCTGAACTACCGTTGGCCCCAAGCACCCGTCGTAGGACCAAATGCGAGTCCATACCAAGTGCCGTCCGCTATCGTGTCTGTACGGAGTATTAAACAAATCATTGCAACCATGTTCCTTAAAGTTCTTTATTTGGTAACTATGACGAACTTCGGTGGAAAGGTGATCGGGCGAGCTAAAGCACAGAGAACGAGGGGAGAAGTCGTGGAAACTTACGAACACCACTTTGTAGTTGGAGCCCAGTTTGGGTAGCTTGATGCCGAACAGATCCTTGAGCTGCGAAGCCAGCACGTGAAAAGAAGCGGCAGTGGTGAAGCCCGACACCAGCGTCTCCGACAGCAGCGTGGACACGGCGCCCAGCCGCAGCATCCACATCACCACCTGGGGACAGCCGCGGGACTACGGTGGGGCTGCGAGACTGCCCGGCAGAATCGTTTAGAGCACCCCTCATATGGTCATACAAGTTACAGTATGTGGAAGGTTAAGAGAGAGCAGCGATGTACCGTACCTGAATGAGGCCCACGGTGAGCGACACTATGCTGACCACTTGCAGCGGAGTGTACCCCACCGCCGCAGCCGCGCCTGCGACAAGTGACGGCTACAATGGCAGAGCCAGCATGGCCAGCGAGGCCAGTACGGCCTGTCACTTACTGGGTGACTATTAATACTACATACCTTCCACAGTGGTGCCGTTGATGGCGTTGACTAGCTCGGGGTGAGTGGCGTACTGGTTCACCACCTGCAAGCAGACACACGACTTTGTCATGTCATGTCAGTTACTATCAGCGCTCGCAAGTTTGAATAGCACTTAACTTGAAATAGAATGCAAGTTTTCGCTGAACAATTATATTTTAATGTACAGAGGGGGAAATACGTTTTCCACTCATCTGGACGTTAGCTAATGTAACAACTTCATCCTGATGCTATAATTCCAGCCCCAGCTCCAGGGAGCGCCTTTTCAATAATAGAGTTAATTGTGCTATGTATGAAATAAAAAATGTTTAAAAATTTCAATAATGCCGTTAAGATATTTCAGTTGAAGTGATTTTTTAATGAACCGAATCGTGATTAGTGCGAGCCCACCTTGCCGGCCATGAGGCAGGCCACGGCGAAGGTGCCCATGGACACGTGCGGCGAGGTGCCGAAGACCACGTACAGCAGCACGGGGAAGAAGGCCATGTACAGGCCCACGATGGGCGGCACGTCCGCCAGCATCGCGTACGCCATGCCTGCGGACACCACCTGAACCTCAGCGCACCGCTGCACTTCTCGGAACGTGTTCAAGCCGTTCCGTTTCTAGAAATACATCGGAACGCCTATCCGTCCTAGAAAATATTTCTTTTGAAGACCCGTCAATAATTTTCTGCGCTTATAAAATTCAAACCAGCTGTCGGTAGCTCAATAATTAAATCATAATGGCGATGTCGGACCGTGTTTCGGAACCAGAGTATACTGTGGAGTGCCACTAAGACGGGGCTGCGAACCGGTTTAAAAATAAAGGGCTTCTGTCAGATTTTCAGAGACCAATTTTTCCGGTGGCATTAAATTTTGCAAATTGTTACCAGATTTCCGGGCTATACAGCCATGAAAACGCTTAATAAATAAATGAGATCTAGTTTATTATGCGACACTGACAGATTGAGATCTCACAAAGATAATTCGCCGTCAAATGAAGTAAATATATGGTTCGTCGTCGTCATGTACGTCGTTCCGCATCACGTATTGGAAACCTATGATCTATTTGGTCGGGCGTCTTTGTACGTCAAACTAACCTTGAGGTATGTGCATGACGGCGGTGGTGGCTCCGGCAACCAGGTCTCCCACCAGATACTTCTTAAAACTATACCGCGGCAGCCATCGCGCTATGGGCAGCGAGTTCATGAGGCACTCGCCGAATCCACATTTCTGGATCGCTCGCTTGCATCTGTAAGCCACTGGCGACAAAAGCTGCCTTTAACGTAATCCTTTTAAAAGCATTAAGCGATTGGTTCTGATGAATACAACTATACGTACGAGGTTTCTCCGGCACTTGGTAGTCGGCGTCCTTGTTGAGGGCATCCTGTTGGTACACACGGCGGATGACGTTGAACTGCTGGCTGGGCCGCGCCTGCAGCCTGCGCCGCACACAAACACCTCGTCAGACACCGAGCCACTTTGCAGCTCAACAGCATGGCAAGCATGCTCAGATTACAGTCCACTTTTCAATATATAGGTCCGATTAATTTTCTATATGTAAAATGTCGTTAATAATACATGTCAATATAAACAACTACCGCGTTTTGTATCTCTTCGTTAGAATGAGTCTGTTCAATATTGAACCAAACTTTTAATGGTATATCATCAGCGAGTAACATGGGATCATTTTCACGTCTACTTGCTTACCGATACGAGTAATTAATTTGTTCTCGCGATACTCTGAACTGTTTTTTTTATTTTGCACGAACTTGCACGACCGCTAGGCATAATAGCCCATAACAGATAGGGTACAATGAAGTCTATTTTTTATCCTAAAATTATTGATTGCAGACAACCACAAACAGGCATAGTTTATAGTTGAGGTTTGCCAGTGACTACATAAAGACAAGTACAAATTGAGGTCACAATAATATTCTCTAAAGCAACAAACTACAATTCATCGCCATTCCTTTGTCCAATAAGCAAATGTTGATTAAGTGACCTTAAAAATGAATTGTATTCTAAGCGAAATGTCTCGCTGCCAATGAGTTGGTGTCATCCGAGAATGACTTTGACACACACAACAATGACGCAACAGCTGTCCAATAAAAACCGTCAAGCGACATATTTTATATCAACCAAATAACTATCGATGTTTTAGTCTTATGCACTAGGGCTATAGTGGCTATAGGCTATATATATATAGAGGCTATAGTAAACCCACTTAGCAAAGTGGGTTTGGTCGGATTTAAGTTAGTGAAAGTACAATTTATTAATTATGTTTCAATTTTAAAATTCTGTCATTTCAGATTCGTCTTACTTTATGGCATTAACAAATATATCGCGTGAAAAAGGTTAAGATCGAACCCATTCTTTAAAGTACGAAGTGGCCGATTCGTCTAGCACCAAATAAATATTTGATGTAAATAAAACTGTAAAAGTGATCTTTTTTACATAAACTTGACGAACATCTAAACTTTTTCGTCTTTAATTAATTAGTATCGATTGCGAATAACAGCAAATTGAAACAGTGATTAATTCCGCAAATTTACTTTCGTTATTGACTAAAATTTCCCTTCGTATACATTTACAGAAAGAAAAAGTTACGGTTCGTTTCGAAACACCGGTTTGAAAAAGATAAAACTATCCCGCGTGCATCGGTCCAAAGCACTAGTCCAAGTGGCACTCGCCATTCGTCGTCGGAGTCGGAGTCGTGCTGCAGCAGCGGCTGGTCCTCGGAGCCCTCGGAGCCCTGGGCGCTGCGCCGCATGTCGCGATTGAATACCAACAACGTCTTGTGCATCCGCATTTTGGCCAAGGTTCTGATTGTGGCCCGAATGATTTGTATAAGCTCTATTTCGAACTATTTCACGGAGCTCATTGCACGCCCATTACAAAATACACATTCCTTTATAGAGGACATGCGCAAAAATGACCAAAACATCACAAAAATTATGGATCATATCTAATCTCAACGATACGTGTTACAATAATAGGGTCAGTTTTAAACTCTTTAACTATTCAATTATCACATTAGAATGATTTGTTTGATTTAAAGTTTCCATTTTAAAATCGTATCTAGTCATTTATGGGCTTGAATATGCTCGGCATACGCGGCGTTTTTGCTTCAATTTGGAACTAAATCGCACTTCATAGTTTATTTATTTGAAGAAAATGATTTTGTATTTGCGTTTAATTTTAACTTTTTAATTAATCGAACCACTTCACTCGCACTGCGCGACACAACATTCAGACAACTATATAACTGTAGATAGAGGAAGGTTCATTTTCAGTTATCAAATTAATGAAGCCATTATCAATATAATCGCTTTTTAATTCACAGTTGAAATCTCACTTCGGAAACAAGAATCTCGGAATATCTCAGCGGCGCGAGTGAGATATAATCAAATATCAAATGGTAAGTTGTGACGGATGGGTGGCCAACAGTTGGTGGACTTTTGGCAACACAATTGTTGCACAAATATTTCGGTAACAATTAATACTTTCAGAAGCAATATTATAGGAGCGTGAAACCGGAATTAATGAAATTGGAGTCTCGTAACGAAGAATTCAATTAAATATGAAACTGTTGTATTCTCTGTTTAATTCGAAAATGTCAACGTATGCCGTATGAATTTACTGAATACTATTGATGAAAATGTATGTACAAATTCTTTTCATTTAAGAAAGAGTGAGCCTTCTTAAAAGAAAACAGAAATGTTTTGATTGGCACGGTACACATCAAGATATGTCGATCATTCTCAAGAGACTCGGCAGAACCTCGATTACCAGGTTTGAACTATCTGCTTGAACGCGTATCGTGCCTTCGACAGACTTATCGGTTCTTTCAATGGTGAAAATTATAAAAAAATCGCAAATATATGGAGGGTGGAATTGAATATTCTCGCTAGGCCGTTTTCACCACCGTGAAACAAAAGTAAAATATTAAAGGGAGTAATTCCCAAGGCCTTCGTTTAAAGCATGTCCATGTAAAATCCGGTAAAAGAAGTGTAGTTATTTTTGCGCCTCTAATCGAAATGTTGTCTACAGAGGAATCTATTATATTAAGAAAAAATTGCCGTCCAAGTGTTTCAAACTTCTCGCTTCTTATCAATATACAACACGGGTCCACATATCGAGTTAATTGTGAGTTTACCAGAACAGTAACCTCAGGTCACCGGACAGCAGTTTTTATCGCTAATGCGCTGACACATTGTAGTCCTGATCATGACGAACCATAAAAGCCGAAAATGCCATAGAATATGATATCTCTCTATGTATATAATATTGTGTTCTTCGCTCTTATACAGGTAATTCGAAATTGAGACACAAACCGCATTACGTAAACTTTAAATAGAAACAAGTAGTAAATATTAAAAAAAAAACAGTTCTTGGATCTTGCCGCAAGAAAAGTCTTTTAAAATGACCTTTTGCCAATTAAAGCTAATAAAAGCGGTATTTTTGGTTCAACTTCGTTCAAATTTTATTTCGTACGTAGTTTTTGATATCCTACTGACGACCCGTCCTGGCTTCCCATCGACTGTGTCTGCCATAGGATCGTGTCAGCTCTAAATTATTAAAAGCTATTTAAAAAATATGATAAAGTATATATAGCATCGAACTAAAGCTCGACATGCTATGAACAGGTAAGCTGAGCCAAGCTGCGCACTGATTTTACTAAATCTGTCACTACCGAGTTAAAAAAAGAAGGACATTTGCTGCTTGTCGATACCCCAAAAGACATTCATCAGAATAAATCAAAATTTACACGAAGCCACTGCCAGTGGCGTCGCAAATATGGCCGGCTTTCGTAGTCACGTGCCGGGCTTTGGCAAACTATTTAGATACTTCTGAGATACTCACCATCCGTTTGGATTTAATTTCTCCTTCTCCGAGTCCTTCTCTTCGTTAGCGGGCCGCATAATGACTAGTCACTTCTCACACTTGTAAAACACTTCAGTCATAACATCACACTGGTTTACCTAACTTCAGTCTTTCAGATCTTATTTAATTAAGTGTATCGGGCGTTTAGGTTAGCTAATATACTAATAAATATATCACTGGGAACAGGAAACTGGTTGCTTTCTGAAAGTGGACATGCAATTCTCTAAATAAAGATCTGTATCGTGTGGTTCTTCCGCGTACTAAACGATTTGAGGCCTACAAAAGCGAAAAGGTCTACAAGCACGTCGATAACGTCGATTTTTTCCTTTTCAAAAACCTATTGCGACGAGATGCTCGTTTCTCTCAACGACAATCTTTATATTGCTTATTATAAATTCCATTTGATACACCCTGCGAATGTGAAGGGACCGTGGACGTTTCGATGGCGATATAGCGAAGTATGAGTTGGTCGAAAAATATAATTCAGTTAATGTAAATATTATAGATTTCAAAATAACGTTGAGACACCTAGTCTCGTTCGAATGAGGGAAGGACGATCGTACGCCGTGAGTGATTCATTACAGAAAGAAGACATTTCTTACAAGATTTGCGGGAACACTTCTGAAAACCAAGGACTAAATAAAATCATTTCCATTGCCTTTAAATTAAAAATGTTATCGGCTCAATGATTAACGGTATCAGCGGACTTGAAGAAATAATAAAACTCTTTTACGAGATTCTTTCTGAGATGAAGTTTTTATACTACGACTTCGTACCGCTCATGGATTTCTGGCAGTACACCGGCCAGCGCAGCAGCCTAAAGGCTCATCCTCAAATGCATCGCATTATTATATCACCCATTTTACAAACCACCTGTATAGGAAATAAATGCCTATATTTGATTGACACGTTTGATTTTTTAAAATATTTATAGATATTTAACTAGGAAACAAAAATCACAACGGCCTCCGTACACAGATGTATGAATTATACGTCTCATGTTATTGCAAAGTAGAGGTATATCTTACATATTAAACAAATCGGCAACGCTGCTTGGAAAAACTTCTTGAATCTCGGGCGTCGCAGTTTAGTAAGGAGATTAATGAGAAATTCAGATTGGACACCGCGACACGACGTCCGCCTCGGCCCGCTTTGTCGGTACACGGGGAAAACATCTTCCGAGAATTATATATAGAAGTAAAGTATGTAAGGTTTTCCAAATGTTTGCTTTGTATGATGTATTATATTTATTCTATGGCCAGGTCCCCTTTATCACAGCCGCAGGCGCGCCGCAAGCGAGCGACAACCTAGCACCTCTCTCTTGGATAAATTCTAATTCTAATCCAAAGACTACTTAATCCAAGCAGACTCTAGCAGCCTTTTTGAATCTCGATGACTCCTTGAAAATTTCTTTCAATAATATTTCCAATTGTTGAAATATTAATTTAACCAAAGTCAGTATATACTGGAGAATTCCCAGATCCAGTTACGTCTATGACGAAATAGGGCCAAACCCTATGATATATTGAAGCCCATTATTATTTTTACGAGATATGTTATTCAACTATGTCGTCTGAGTAATGATGGCAACAGAGGTTATCAATTACATTTTAGATGATAACAGCACAACCTTTGATTTAAAATATTTATTAATAATTGTTTAAGAGTATAATATTAAATCATCTGTTGTTTCCTCACAGATCAAATCGCCCTTGAAACTAGTTTTCATACATTGTGGCGTCGTCGGTCTGCGGGGAACCTTAGGAAGAATCTTTAAGTCAATTTCTTCTTAGGCGAGAGTTTGCTTTTAGTCATTACTAGAACTTATTATAAACAGAAGTCGCAGTTGATAGTGGGATTTGCGTAAGACAATAATTCCTCTTGCATAACTCCGCGTTAATCTGCGGTGGCGTCACGCACGTAGCTAAACAAATTATTCCTAAAATAGATTCTGTGCACAAGTCGCGAGCAACACCGGGTAAGATCCATCGTACACGCGATGCTAATTAGCCCCTTACAAAAATCTAAACCAATCGGTTGACGATGAAAAGTTCTGCTGCATTTGTTGTTAGAAAGAAAGCGAGGGAGATTAGGCATGACGTTGAAACTGCTAAAACGTTCTATCGAATAACGCGACGTCTACGGCTCACTGCTGCTGGGTAACTCTGTTTGTAAAGAAACTAGTTTATTGCACGAAGAAGGTGGATACCTAATTAAGATCGCTGCTACGGGAGAATCTGTCAAAGAGACTATCGCATAGTAAGCTTGCATTAAATAATGTTATGTATTCCTAACACTATTCAACCAAGTGTAGAGGGCATATGTGAAGGGTCTCTTTTTAAAAAAACGTATCTTATACTAAGACGAAAAACATCAGAAGTAATTAGTCTGCTTGAGCATAGACGATACAGTCCAAGATGGAAGCGCCTTAAGCTGCTATCATATAATTTACCTCTTTCAGTTACTAACTAACGTTGTGGTATAAAAGAAGATGTAGTGGCTAATATTGAGAAAGGTATGTTTAGATTGTTTGGGCACGTAGAGAGAACTAATGAAAGGATTTAGGAGTCGAGAGTGAATGGGAAAGTTGGAAAGGGAAAGCCAAGTCGAACGTCCCTGGACCAAATCCAGGACATTTTATATTAAATAAGGGCCAGGTAAAGGTACAAGATGACAGTTATAGCTAGTTATTTTAAAATAATCGAATGTATATAGAGAGGTTTGAATTTAATTATAGTCAATTGAAACAAGGAAAACTTGGTATAAAAGAAGATGTAGTGACTAAAATTGTGAAAGGTATGTTTAGATTGTTTGGGCACGTAGAGAGAATAAAAAAAGGAGACTGACAAAAATTAATCAATATAAGTCAAAAGTAAAGGACATGGAATTCTAGAAGTCAGAACATTTGAAATAAGGGCCAGGTCAAGAGTACTCTAAACCGACAAACTTGTATGAAAGGTTTAATGAGAATGAAAGAAGCGAAGGAGATATGCAAGGATCGTGGCCAGTGGAAGGATGTATTCTCTGCCAACCCCTATGGGAATGAGGCGTGATGCTATGTATGTATTGCCGACACGTTTTTGCTGGTTGGAAGCCTTTAAATATTATACGCAAAATGAATAAAATAACTTTAATTCCATGCCGCTTCTTGCTGGGTTTAACCCGGTAAACCTGGCTTTTCAAAACAATAGTGCATTCGTCTTCTACCTTCTGATGATGATTCAAAACTTGTTATTGAACCGATACGAATAAAGACATTTTGACTTTTGATTTTGATAAGGTTAATACACACAGGCCTTTGTTTTGTTACTTTAGACTATAGTAGAAAATAATACAATGACAAAGAACGAGTCTCGGCTTTAACGAGAAGAATACACGCAATGACAATACTGTTGCTAATTAATATTAGTGTGGAACAAATTTACATTTAATAAATATCGGTGTCTTTATATTTATTATCATACAAAACTTTGCTATTGTGTACGTTTTGTTTACAACAGACATTGAGATCGCATCATCAAAGGCGAGGAGATGGACGGTTCATCTCCTCACCTTTGTTAACGTACAATACGGCTAGTCTGCATCGGCTTCAGACTCGGCTATAATTTGGCTATGATATCACCTGATGGTGGCTTCCATCTTGGGCTATCTTTCATCTTTCGATGGTTTTTACACAGCATTGTACGGGAACGCAGTTTACTTTTGGCGGTACGTCCATGCTTGTTGGACCGCAACTAATCACGACCCTGGCCTTGCACCCAGTCCAGAATCAGACAAATCGCATTCAGAGCCTCTGCTAGCACAGCGAGTTATTTATTTTATGCCTTATTTCGCACAAATTCAGACAATAAACATGTGGCCGTGACTAAAAACTAACTGTAAAATAATAAAGGGGATCAGAACAAACTCAGTCATTTATTTTATTTAGTTCGATACCTGGTAGCGTCGTTTTAAGCGCAGGGTGCAATTAGCTACGAGGGTTATTATGTGTCGTCTTTGGTTTTGTTTCCAGTTATAGCAAATTATTATGTTGCTAGTTCATAGTTTAATAAATAAATCAATACGAGAACTAAATCCAACCCTACATAATCGTAAACGAGCAGCAGACTGTTCTTAATCAAGCCAACGACAATGGGGTAAGCCATATTGCCACGGGCCCGAGAGCTAAGACTAAGCCAGTCAATATAACCCTTCTCCAGTCTGTCCTCAGTCTAATTGAAAATACAATATAATATCACCCTGAAAATTACGATAAAGCAAACAAACGAGTATTGCAGACTGAGTGAATGTTTTTGATTAATACTGGCAGATGCTGCACGCTTGTAGGCGTAAAACATGCATCTGGAATTACGCGGGCAACACGATCGTATGAATTGAATTAAACAGCACTACTATACTCCGCCTCACTGTTAGCAGATCACAAAAGCGCAACACTCCGCAGTATCGAGACGTGGGCACGCGCACCGCACCGACCGACACACCGACACACCGACACACGTGGACTGAGGGCAGGTGCAGCCTTCGCGGTGACAACGACTCTTAATCTGACGGAGAAATCATTTTTACGACAGCGTTTATTGCTGCACCGAATGAGATACGGCGCCCGCTGATGATAACGACGGCGTCGACTTATGGGCTTGGGAGTTATGACATCTGGAGCTTATCTACATTATTAGGAACACATCATAAAAATAGGCGAACCGCGCACACTGCGGCCACAGCTGCGCTGTGTAACACTGCGGCACATGCAAATCAAAGCACACGGCGTGTAACACATTACAGAGCATCCAATGTCCGATCGTAATATTAAAGGGAAGTGGATAGGCTTCTCAAACTTAAGGAGTCGTTCTACACAGACGAAGTCGCGGGCAGCAATCGGATCTGTACCATTATAAATTTACCGAAATTATCGAAACAACTCACTTAAATTATTTAAACCAGGTGAAGAGAAATAAAATTTGGATGGCGTGGCAGTGGCCTCGTTTGATATTGCGAGGCGTTTTGAGTCTCGTAATGGAATTCAAGTGCCTTTTGATAAACTCCTAGTAATTGATACTTAAATATTTATTAATGTGAATATAGATGTCGATACACATATGTATTCGTAACGATTTCTAAAAAGCTATTGTGTGTCGAATAGATTGCATCGGTTTCGGCAGGTCAGGCGCTGATTGCCACGCTGCAGGGTGCTGGGCACGAGTGGCCACAAATGCCTATTGAGAACAACCGCCTCCCTGGCCTAGACACTCTCTTCGCTAGCCGTGGCCTCGAGTTCTATTCCCCGCGGAATCATTCAAAAAAATGCGCCCCACTATTTTACCCATTAGAGGTTATCGCGTTATCATCTCGGAGTAAATCATCACATGCTAGCAGATGAGATCGCAATCGAGACATGTCAGTCGCGTGTTCCGGGCGTGATCGCTTTTGCGTTGACATGCGATAAAACATCTCACGCCATATCAATATTCAAAACCATTTACGATCGTAATCTCCGCCGTCTTTTGAGGTTTGATCTGTAAAACTTTTTCTGTGTTTATTGAAATGCGCCAATAAAGACAGACAATAACTCTTAATCTTTGCAAATGTTAGTCCCAGGTCGCCTCAGGGTCACCTCTTTGGGGTGACGAAGGAAAACGATCAACAAGGCCATTGGGAACGTAGACCAAAGGGTGCCTTCCATGAGATTCGAACCTTGGCCGAGAGCCACGTTCCTGCGTCTGTATTGGACTAGTGCTCCCAGTGGAATCCGCCGCCGGATGGCATGACATAGCGGGGACCTCATCTGCGCTGGACCCGAGGAAACAAGGGACCCTACAAAATCGGGAGAGTTGTCAATTGTTTCTGCTCGAACCGTGCGACTAAATGGCCAGTACACGCGCCACGCATGTGTGGACAGACCTGTACACGTCAAGAAAAATAGCAAGTCATAACATTTCGAGCAAAATCTGCCATCTGTGAGAGCGCATCAATCGTGTGTTATCGATGCGCGAACATCAATGAGGTAGCCCATTGCCTATACAAATATGCCATGTGGGCAATGTAGGAGCCAGGAGGCGCGTGCCACTCGACTTTTGGGAGTTGTCAACATGTATCTCTGTTTTATATAAACCAAAGGGTTTTACTGATAAAATTAACTTTTTTTTTAATGTTGTGTCACTCACGAAAACCAAGTTTTTATTTAATATTTGCCTTAACCGATCTCTATGAAAATGAGTAAATACGAAGAACGTTTCGCAAAAAGATATACTAAGTATGATTACCAGTCGGTGCCCGTCACCTTATTATATTATTGTTTTATCACATATGCGTGTGAAGACAACAACATTTTTGCCTTGTTGTGTAATAAATAACATAGGCTACTATTTATACCGCAATGAATACGTGTACGAGAAGTTTCGATAAAACCGCGGTGGCCACAATTAGTCGTATATTATATAATAATTTAGCTTATACAATATCTCAAAACCGAGTGGAATGCTCGCTGTCATATGAATACTTTAATGACAGTAATTTGTTTTATCGTATCTGTTAAGACCAAAATAAACACCGGCGAAGAGAATGAGAAAAAGCCTAACTTCAAATATTTGCGCGATTCTTTAACAACGGCGCTGTAGAGATTTCATATTAATTAAGTTAATGCAGATAAACCTCTACTAAAAGGAAAATAAACACGAGATGTGTTAAATGAAACCTCTTCTAGCCTCGTTAGGGTTCCGCACCGATTCTTTTAACCGTCATATTTTTTTTAAGATTTACAAATTAAGCAATCGACTTAATTGCAATTTTTATTCGATAATCTAATAAAGATAATGAGCACGACATTGTTTCAAAAGGCAATAGAGCAATAGACAGATTTCTGCTAAAATATATTTTTAAATAAAAGTAGGTCCGACCAAATGACAGACGTTTGTCGCGATTAGTTTTTTGCGAACCGGTAAAAGTTACGTGAATAAGATATCTGATTACAAATCTGTATGGAAATAATTAAGATACATATTACAAAGTATTGGGATGTAAAAGATTTTTCTGCCCTAATATATAAAATGTCACAATACTCTCAAGATTCGAGCAGCTTGAGTATTTTAAAACCTTACATACAGGGTAAGAGGAAAATAGAATCAGCCTCACAGAAGGAAAATTATACAATAAAACACAGACTTCAACAATTTTTTGTATACCTGCTGTATTATGACGTGACCTTGGTGCTATTGACAGTCATTGTTCTGTGAAATTAACACTGAGACTAACTGTTGAGTTTGCTTGTACAACTCGTTCAGACACAAGCGTTAAATCATTACCACTTCAATAATTTAACCATTTAGGAATTGTTTACACAAGTATACAATATTCTATAATTCAGGATTTGATTATTTATATGTCATGCTGTTATAAATGAGCTCATGTTTTTTAAACTTCTAATGATATATAATATAATAATGAACTAGAATGGGTGGTGCTGCAATTTCTACCATTTATTTAAATAAACTACCAGCCCTTCAAAGAAATTATGATTTGGCAAACTAATATTCACACTGAGAGTTTATATGGATGACATAGCACATCAATTTCTCTCACCCTTAAATTGATTTTAAGATCATCCAGCCTTCTCTCATCACAGAACAAATAAACCTATCGTCTGACCTAAAATTAATCTGATATTAAATACTGACTGTGTGAGGGCAGGGCACATGCAGATATCTAGTTTAGAGTAATACTTGCTTGACATCAAAAACACTATTTTAAAAGAAATCAAATTCTATATATGTTGCATGATTAAGACACATTTGTCTGAAAAACTTAAGAGAAAAAGTTTCATTGATTTCAATATACAACGTTAAAACTAGTGCGAGTACATAAATAAATAGGTAAAAGTCAAATTGAACTAACAACCTTGCGGATGGAACAAGAATTATTTCTTGCTACAGGAAAACAAGAAAACAATGTCAATGTCAGCCTGCAACAACGCTAAGCCTCAACAGAAATGTCCTATTACTCCCGTAACTTCTTAATAAACCCTAGGAAAAATATTTATAATTCAGAGCAAAAGCTTCGATTTTCTGTGTTGTGATTAAAAAGGTCAAAAAGTGTGTACACAACTTACAGGTCATAATTCATATAGTTTTCTTAGTGCACTTTGCATTAGAAATGGCTCAATTCGTATTGCGAAAATATATGTTTGTATTTCACTAACACACATCGTTCTATTAAGTAACAAATACATAACCTCATCACATCACTCACAAATCGTCAATAATCATTAATCATTGCGATCTACTAGTAGTAAATAACGCCGTTTGAAGGGAGGATGAATGGAAACAGCTGATCGTCTTGTATAATCTGTGCTTGTCACGCCGCCTTCGCCCGTCGACTATATTTTTGGCAAATATAGGACAATTCAAATGTTCTCCAAAAGGGCATATTTTTTATAAATAACTATCAATTTTAATATTTAATAATAATAGCTTTTAGAAGTTCTACGACATTGGCACACTGGTGAAAAACCTATGGCAGTTTACTGTGACATTTTTGTACCAGTAGTTATCTGTGCCATTGACATCTGTTAGCTCTATCTATAATCTGTATCAGCGTACATTTAAAATTTGAATATCGTATGAAAACATATTCGGTTAGAGTAAATTCGTTTCGTGAGCATGATTAAATTTTATTAATTTTTTTGTAAAAAATATAACGGTATTATCGTAATTAAAAGTATCTTTAATTATCTGGCCATGTATATATTTGTGGTCTTCAAAATATTTTAGGTCCCAGCTGTTACTTAATCGCCTTCATGTAATACTTGTGTTAAATTTTAGTAAAGTTATATAAACATGTTATGAATGATAAAATTAATTTTGTCACGTAGTGATATTTCGTAAGGATGTTGTGTTAAGACTAGCACCATGGCAGAGCGAGAAAAAGATTTGTTTCGCGAAACTTGGGTGCGATATTTAGGTGAGAATTGCATTTTCCTTACACTAACGCTCATATTAGATACAGTTTAGGACACGTTAAAAATTACTGGTATTCACAAAAATGACATCATTTAACCCTTAAAATGTCAATTTAAATGACTACAAAAGTAACTCACCCTTCACTTCCAATAATGTAATGGTCGCTGAACAGGTCCATTGTTGCAGGCTACTCTAACGAGGTTGGTGAATCCTTTCGTCCTTTGGCGCCGCTAAAACTTGTTCGTGCCAGCTATGGTCTTGCATTTGCATATGTTTTTGCAGATACTGTTGACAAGAGTTGGAAAATGTTTAGGGTGAGAAGTTTCATATTGTTAAATTATGTTTATCTTTGTTGTTGAAGCATAAAAAATGTTAAAAGGGAGACTAAAGTTGAAATCTACAAACTTCATACACTGTGCTGTGTTATGGCAATCAAACAATATTAAAAGGTGACATTGTGCATCATATGATCAGTTCTCAAAAATTTGATACTGTCTTGGTACACAAATGTGGCTGTGTGGTGTTAAAGAGCAATGTGGCATTTAAGAGTTGTTTATTGAAATAACATTATAATATTTCTCAGGCAACATGGCATATAAAAACAGGTACCACATTATGAGCCCTTTACAGGCTGCTGTATAAACTACTGGCTACCCGAAATAGCCATCATACATAATATGAAAATTAATTTCATAACGCTACTGTCTTGTTGTCATGATGATCATGAAGAATATGTAATTATTTCAAGTGTTACTACTCACTTGTTGTAATTTGAATTTTAAATATTCTGAGGATTATCACACACTTAAAAGTCTGAATATTTTTTATTCAAGTAGGTTCAAAAAGTAGTTTTTATATGATTGTTGTCTGTCTATTGTTAAAAATTTACCACCAGTTTGGAAAGTTGAATCTGCTGAGAAACCAGCAAGAAACTCAGCAGTTATTCTTTTAATATAGTTTTGTAGGTTACAATGTCTATTATTTGCTCTTGGAATCAAGTCCAAACAGTTTTATCTCTTAAATATGCACACAATGTTTTTGACATATTTCTAAAATTATGTTGAGGCAAATCCAAAAGTGATTGCAGTATTTTATTAACATTTCCTATGCTCAACCTGATATCTTAATTCAAAAATATAGCATTGCCAATTAAGTTTTAACAACATTATCAACATAATTATATTTTGAAATGTAAAGACATAAATAAAGCAACTACTGGAGGAACACTGCTTCATCATTACTAAATTCAATTTTTTTTCCTATAAATATGTTATTGTTGCATTTCAGAGTGGAGGGAGCCTGAGAAATGTTTTAGTGGAGACAGGTGATGTCCTGACGTGGCAAACGTTGGCCTCCGTGGCCATTCCTGGTCTCGTCATTAACAGGTATAGCTATTTATGTCGTGCATTTATGACTACAATGTCCACAGGAATGTGTTCTTGCCATCTAAAGTTTCCGTAAATGTGGCAATTTGTGCATTTGACATATTTCTTTATGATCATATATCTATGAACTTGTTTTACATAAATATTTGTAATAATAAGGACTGTTTTCATCTTTATCTGGGGCTTCGTTACTGAAATTTATCGAATCTGTGTAACGTCGAATCTATGTCAGCTATGTTTTATAGAGTTGCATGTTTTTTATAGAGAATGCTCTAAGAGAGAAAAACTTGATGTCCTGTGAATTTCATCAAGATCTTTGCACCATCAGTGGAGCTATTAGTGTTGTAAAAATAGCTACAATATTTCAGCAATGTCCCATTCCCGTAGGAGTCCACATAAACTGGGTTGGATTGCAGTATATAATTCATGCACCTCGCTCTTTTTAATTGATTGATTAGCTTCGCTTCCTCTGCGGCGCAGGATCTGCTGGCGCACGCAGCGCGCGGCGCGGCTGCAGCCCCTGCGGCCGGCCATGCGGCGCGCGCTGGCCACCGCCGCGGGCCTGGCCTGCATCCCGCTCATCGTGCTGCCCATCGACGCGGCCGTCACGCTGCTCATGCGCCTCACCTACCGCCGCTGGTTGCAGCCCTAGCCCCCCCCCCCCCCCCCCCCCCCCCCCCCCCCCCCCCCCCCCCCCCCCCCCCCCCCCCCCCCCNCCGAGGCTTACATGGTGTCGTGCCGTACCGGCTGTAATCGATCCTGGTTCCGGCGATCGGCGCGAATCTCTCGGGTCTGTCACACGATATGCTAAAAAATGCGTTGATAATAAGTCGTGGTTTGGTGGCTGCTGTCCCCGCTGCTGTATAGAATCCAAATTACTAAATCACCTGTAATTGGCGCGCTAGCTACCGTCTCAAACCATGGTCGCTACCATCGGGTGCAAATGAAACAAACCATTCGAATGCTGCATTTTGAGGAGAGTGATGCTAGGGACATTTGGAGCCGATGGCGTGGCTCCTGGAGAGCGTGCAACGCCATCGTACGGGCTAAGAAAACTTAGATTTTGTAAATATTCGAAGTCGGGTGGCTGCGGTCGTGCTTATTCATCGCTCTACCCGTAATGCGTGGTAACGCGTAATATTTGTGTTACGATGCCAAATAGAATCTGAGCATAAAATTTTGGGGAGTCCACTCCCAATGTGTATACCCATAAAATAATAGAAAAAAACTGGACTATCCCCATGTACATAGTGCTCGTGTCTAGTGGACGAGAGCCGGTGCCCAACACACTTGAGGACTCGTGCAATGCGGCCGAGTGCATGCACGAGTCTCGATTGCAACTTTATTACTCACATTAGAGCCTGTGGGACTGTAGCATCTGACGACAAGCGACAGCACAGTCTAAAGCGGAAGCCCTTACACCTGGAAAAAAGTAAAGCTCTTGTGACTCCGATGATCGCACAAATTCGAGACATGGATGAGAAATTGTCGTTTCAACAAAACTTTTCACTCGATTGTAAAGAGAGGCGACAGAACGATTCGCGCGTAGCTCGCGGGCCGCCGTCTCTCTTCCGCTCGGACGAGTCGGCCGACGGAGCGGAAGAGAGCAGAATGCGCGATCGCGCCTCTCTATCCCTCGCTGTGTGCGTCGGGCCACAGGTCCGACGGCGCGACAGAGATGGCGCCATCCGTACGCGCTCTTCGCCGCGACGGTCGACGCCTTTGCAGCCACTCGACGTCTGTAAAGCTTCTCCTCTTCGGGCGGACGGACCCCTGACCCCTGGCCCCTGACCCCTCCCGGCCGTGAACACGTTATGTAGAACCGAGTGGAATGCCTTTTAACAAATTTGAATAATGTGTCGAACGACCGCACGCCATTAACATTATTCAAATTATCGGAGGTTGCGACCTGTTTTTTATTACTCGGAGAACTCGAATTCACAATGCCCTAGTGAATTCGTCTTCACGCTCATCAGACATCGGTGTACGGCGGCGATTTATTCTCGAATATTTTTTTCCATGTGAAAGGCTGCATAAGATTACTGTGCTGTATCCCGATCGAAACGTGTAGTTCGCTTCGGGAACCCACGGGTGGCTGTCACTGACGATCGCACCTTCGGCGGTTGCTGACGCGACGATTATACGATTATGCGATTGTCCAACGAGCTCGTGTACATATTTACTCCGCCTCGGGCCTATTCACGTTCAGCAAAGGTGCGCACTCGGAAGGCTTGCCCTCGGTCTCCGCTGGCGTTTATGGTTTGCGGCCGACCGATAAGATAACGGGCGACGTCTCGCGATTTATTTATGGCAGGGTTGTCATCGTGAGAAACACTGGCGTGACTGAGCGAGGCGAAATGGGTAACAGAATAAAGGTTTACTCGTCGCGGGGTTCTGGTGCGGGTCCCTCGATGTCGGACCTCGATATGACAGTCTGGCCTAGAAGTTTTAGAGCCCGTATCACCCGCGCAGATACCGATCTCGTGGCAGTGGAATGTCTACGGACTTGGACTATAGATTTATTTTCGCAACATGACAGTTTTATTACGTAGCTTTTCACTACTGCCTTTCAAATGATTAAAAGCAGTATCTAATCGATGTACAGATTTTACAGCGAATAAACTAATACATTTTTAAATTCATAACGTCGTTCATTTTAGCGCGATTATAATTTTTTTTTTAAATAAAAGCAAAACCTCAAAATGCTACTAACAGTCTTCTGAAATATCAGAGAAGAGATTATTATTTGAAATACTTTATTGTCTCGGAACTTCTCGAAACACGACATTTGACTTTTGATCTTTTGAATGAAATGTCCGATTTTAATAGTAAAACGCATTTCATAGGTATTGAAACGGTCTTTAATAAAATATACAAGTGAAAGGTAATTGTAGTGGCAAAACTACAGCAGTTGGACATTTTTTAACCGACTTCAAAAAAAGATTTCCAATTTGGACGACTAACTCAATATCGCGCCAACTAATTTGAATGATTCGTATTTTATTGGAAAGGATGTACTTCGAGGGTTGTTGGATGATTTTGATAATTTGGTTAGGTTTTGATCATGGGATCCCTAAAAAGGAACGGAACTCTTCAATTCATAGTAGTGCATTAACGAGGGCTATCCGAATATTCGAATCGTCGTAACTTCAAGTGATCGTAATCAAAAATGATTATCAATGGAACTTCCCAACAGCTCAGTACGGGCGCGGTTTGTAATAGAATCTAACCATCTGTAATCACATTGCAATGAATTTGCATATGTTGTTGCATTGCTATAATTCTAAGGCGTATAAATGCGATTACCATATAAAAGATTGATGCCGGTGATCCGGTGATCCCAGAAAGAATCGTCGACATCGGTCGGAGTGATCTCGAGTTATTCGTCCATTGTCGAGCACATGCTTAATGTAAATTTAAGACTTATTCGGTTTTCTCATGGATGCCATCATCTGAAATGGATTTTTAAAAAATGCGACCCTCGACGAGCACCACCTTTCATATAAAAAAGAATCATCGAGGTCGGTTCACTCCTTCGAAAGTTAAGAGGTAACAAAGATAAAAAAAGGCAAAGACACGCATCAGTCGCCGCCGGAAGGGGGTGAGGCTGTCACAGTGTGACTTCGGTCGTCTCGTGAGCATTCGGCGCCCACTTCGAGGTGCTCGATGACGGAACACGTTCGTGTACCGGCGCGATCGGGGCTCGACGTATTTCTGAGCATGATGTATGATGATTTGAAAACGTACGACGGATTCGGCCTCGAGGAGGCGCGCAAACGGGTCCACCGCGTCACGACCGGCCGCCTCTAGCAATGGAGCTGCAAGTCAAGGACAGTCGCCTACCCCGCCGACTCCCGGCTTCTTGAACGACTACATTCCTCGGACAACGTGCTCTGCATATTCATAAACGGTGAACTATATCAATGTGAAAATCATGACCGCAGGGAGCTTCCGCGAGTGACGCCGTGCGAAGCGACCGGCGACCTCGGCTTTTGACTGCGACCTCTTCGGATGCCGGGTGGTTTGGACATGCGCTGCCCGAATAGAAAATCGATTGCCTATAGTCCTACACGGCGTCGTACCGGGACGCCGGCGCTCGACTTACGCTAACGCGACGCACGATCGTTCATGGCCCGCTTCGATTCGGGTCCGAGTCCGAAGACGTTTCAGCGTCCGGAGGAAGCGGTCCGCTCGCGATTCGCGATCGGTCTACTGGCGAGTGGTTGGGAATATGCAAAGAGCCTACCTGCGTCCGGGTGCGGGTGCGGGTGCGGGTGCGAGTGCGAGTGCGGTGCGCCGGAGAGTGGCGGCCGCGGAGGCGGCGGTCGCCTCGCGAGCGAGCGCGGCGCAAGGCACGGGCGGCCGCGGCGCCGCTGCGCCTTTGACTTTGTCAAACTTTGACTTGGGCTACGAATTACGCATTGCACTAAGAAAAGAGTAATCCGACCGTACACCAATATTCTTAGACAATTTATAAGTGAACTTGTGATATACTCCTTAGCGTTTCTATGAAAAATTAATTGTCGATCGCTCGTTGCCTCTTCTCTCGTGTCGTAATTTTAATCCATCGACGAAAACCGAAGCTATCGCGGTAAACGGCCCCCAATTTTATTGCAGTACTGCCAACGACTCGTCGCTCAAGGTAGGCGTTTATCTTAAACGTACAAAACCTGTAAATAGACTTCGCGATGTCAGACGTTCTAGTTCACCTTAGTTAATGAGACGGGTGAACGATTCGCTCGTTCACCTCGGGAAAGAACTGAAACGAAGCAACTTCGGAAAGCGGCTCGAATCGAATCGATCTACGAATAAAAAAGATGGAGGCGCCGCTCGGCGCCGTGCCTTGCGCCGCGCCGCTGCGCCGACAGGTTTGTCCGGCGCTTCTCCCGTCTCCCGGAGCTCGCGCCGGTTCGTTGCGCTGTTCGCTGGACGCGAACAGTGAACGGCCCTCGACCCTCGACGTCTTCGCGTCCGCGCCGCGTGCCAGCCATTCAAAGGTTCGGCGGTTTCAAGTCACAAATGACATGTGGCACTTCGATTAACAATTCCTTATTTGAGAGTTCGATAAATTATTTGTTTGTATAATGTTGTTGTCGACACTGAATATTTTAATGGCGATTAAATTCCTAAGAATCTAAAGTTTTACATTAGTATAAATATAAACGAGATTTAAAAATTAGTTTGCCGAAGAAGTGCGCAGCCGGGAGGGGCGCCGAGTGCAGTACGTTCGTGTGAACGAGGGCTTCCGTGGCTATTATTTATTAGCACCAGCACATAAGGACGTCGGTGGCCCGTAACCAATTTTCTGACTCGAACGCGAACCCCTCGTCACCTTCGCCTACGCCCTTGCGAGCGACGCTCTTTCGCACTTAAACTGCCATTACAAAGGAGCTTCCCAGTCGGTGTCTTCTGAGAGACGAGCACTAGAATAAGTGACATTACGTGTCCGTCGCGTCTGTGACGAGGGCGTTACACTTCGCTTTATGACGCGTGCGAACGCAAAGTGAACGTGAAGCGGTGAACGGCGTTGGCTAACGTCGAGTGTGGAAGATGTCTCGAGTTCGTCGTCCGTTGTCCTTGTCACCTGCAACTTTTCACCGAGCGATCCGTTCGTCGGTCGAGAGCCTACCGCCCGCTCGCGAGACAATTATTTCGATGGCTAATGCGTATTAATTGATCGGAAGATGCTCTCGTCCAAACCGTTCGGGCGGTTTGGAGGTCGGCGACGACGGATCGAGAAAAGCCGGGGTTTCAGATATACGAATTGTGTAAACTCTCGCGCGATTTTGTCAATAACTCCGAAGAAAACGAACCCATGTCCGCTCGCCACGTCGACATACAGCATGTTAATTGTTCAGCGATTGCACGGTCGGGGTTGTCCTTGTCGGATCCGAGTGATTGTTTGCTGCAGATAACCGTTGTTTGCAGTGTTGTGATAAGAGCGCGTCTCCGTTGTTTGCTTCGCGGCCGCGACTGTTTGAACAGTCGCTCGCTCCTTGTAGGTCGCGCTTCGGTGCAGTCGCTGGCGTTCGGCGAAGCCTCTGCCGGTCCCGGGTTCAGACGTGCGACTCCCGGTTTCAATTTTCCATTAGGCGACGCTCGAACTGTATGCTCGTGATCTTATCGTTAGTTTTATTTAAAAAATATATTATTATTTAAGTCACTAACATTGAATAAATGTTTCCTTCTTTGCTAACACTAAATTGAGCCTGTAGATGCCCGCTACAAAGATATTATTCTTATAGCCTACGCTAGATTTTCTCGATGTTGGCTAGATCGCGTTGTCAATAATATTTCTCTAAAGGATTGTCGCCGGGATCCGAGTTCGTTTTGAATTATCGACGGTTTTAAAGAAAAAGTATTTTAAGCAAAAGTGTTTTCAAAATCGATCGGTGGGTTGGTTCCTGGCGGCGTAGATGGGCGCTTGTTAAGCCAGGGCGATAAACACGAGTAATAGGTGTAATCACTTCTTTTTGTGAACTTATGTAAACTGGTCAACGCTTATATATGATATAAAGCGAAGTTTTAAATAAAATACACAACTTCCGCAAGATGGCGCAAAAAGGATGTCGATATTGAATAACTATCGATGTTTACCTGGAAAACGTCGATGTGTTGATATCGACAACATGGACATATATTAACATAGAATAAAACGTTGAAACAATACAATATCCTTGAGGACCACGTGTGTCACACTGGTTTTCAGTTCATAATTTAATATTAAGCTCGGCAAAGAGCTTAATATTAAAGTGTGTTGAGTTCGCTTTGCCAAATGCAAAAGAAGTCTGTAAAACTATATCCATATAGACGATAGTCCATTAAAGAACGTTATGTCTACCGTCTTCTCAGGAGTGACCTCAGACTCTGGGCTTCAGTGGGGTGCCCATAACAAAGTAAGCCAATACTGATGTTGAAACTGCCAAAATGGTGTATTTCGTTTATTTTCATAGCATTGTGTCTTACGGCATACTGTTATGGGGTAAAGCGGACATCGGAACTATCTTCATATAACAAGAAAGAGCAATATGTGCCGTATATCAATTAGTATCTCGTGTTCCCTTAATAGAAAAAATCTAAGAACCATAAATTCTCACAATATATATTGAATAACATTTGATTATAGATGGCACTGCTTTGTATACTTTTTTTTGTGCGATTGCTCGTGTTGCACCCCCTGAACCCCCTGAACCCCACGGGTCTGACTCGCGACGGTAGACCTAGGTCGTTTCAGAATTTAAGCAAAACTGAACATAATATTCTTCAATCACATCAAACAAGCAACTAGTTATTAGTAAATTGTGTTTTACAAGGACAGATCAAAATAACTGATGTAATATTTATTAAGTATGTAAACAAAGTGCTTCAAGACCTTATTTAATTATTCGGAACTTGTTGGTTTTCTGTAGATGTAGCTGCCACATAACAAGACATAGCGGCAATTTTTAAGAACTGGTAAAATAACCTTAAACGTTGTTTCTCTTTTCCAGGTAATATTTGTAATAAATGAATATTGTATCGGTAAATGTAAAGTGTATGTTTGTATAAAATAAAATCTCTTTTCCAGAGCAACACATATTGGTTTAAGTTTAGTTGCACATGTTGTCCGCAATTATTATAAAATAACACATTATATGTATTATGAAGTCAGTTGGTAAATAAATGGTGGGCAATTTTGTTATCTTTGTAAAATAACGCCCTCTTACGGAAAGTTTGCGAACGATATCGTGCATGTTGAGATCTAGTACGGCATTCACCACCTAGATGGCAGTTATGCAATTATTTATACTTGAACTATCTCCAGTGATCATTCATTCATTTTTATGTAAGAATATACATTAAATTGATTAATCTACACGAGATTTTCTTGAGGATAAAATTGTCCAAAAACATAAAGTGTAATTGTTTGTGCTCTTGTGATTTATTTTTCACTTGTGCGAAGTATCTTGGAATACTGTGGCCCAGTTTGGGCTCCTTGCTACAGCGTTCATTGCGACAGCTCAGAACGTGTTCAAAAACGCTTCCTCTGCCACTTACCATATCATATTTCAAATTGTGTGTCAGAAATGTTTTTGTGTAGTTTTAAGATTAATGTTAAAATTGTAGTGTAAGTTGACGCCTTCGTCACTTCGAGAAGGTGACGATCCCGCACAAGACGCCTAATGACCGTTGGCATTTTTGAACAACGAATTAAAAAAAATGAGGTAAGTTTAGTGTTTCATAACAGGAAATTATAAATGTAGCGTTTTATTTATTCAAAAACAAGAGAGCATAAAAAGAACTAATTCATTTTATAAATAAGTTTAATCTACTTTAATTGTAACAAAGAATAACTAACAAAAAAAAATTTGCTTTAAATTTATTGCAACAACTATGAATTTAAAAAACGCAACTCCTGGCTTTTGACTGGTTACAAACTTCTTTTGAACGTGGGATGTACACAAGTCTCAGTTAGATTTGTTCATTTGTTCAAGTCGTGCGGTTCATTTAAAATACGGAGCATCTATTGGAATGTCCAGAGGCTATTTTTGTAATATGTGCCGTAGCTATCTTCATCCCATGTATCGTACCGTGCATTTTGCTAAATCATAGAAAATAGACCATCCGCAGCGATTCTAGCCGATGTTCCAATTCGAGTCCAATTTGTATCAGGCGAACGGTTCATCCGTCTCATGTACATGGTTACTCTTGATGCATTTCAGACAATTACTTTCTCTACCACTTTATCTTCTAAGTAGAAATAACGGAAAAGTGCTAATAAAAGTAATGACGACCAGCGTTACGACAGGCTCGCGTCGAATTCTTATGAATCGGATATTTGTTGTGATTGTACCAAATATGAGGCATCGGGTACGTCCGATCGAAACGGGAAAAAGAAATAAACAAAATTAAAATTTTCGAGTCGTTTATTTCTTATAACAATTCTACTAATTCAGACACGTTTCAACAATGTCGCGATACAAATATGTCAGATTTTCGATAAATAGCAAAACATACTAAATATATTGTAAAACGTCTAAAATTAATGTTCGGAATATTGCAAATATATAACACCCGGCTCGAGCCCCTTCCCCCCCCCCCTCCCCCTCCCCCTCCCCCCGGACCCAGCTATCTAATTGGCGCAAGTCCCGAGCGACCGAGTGTTATATAAACGCATATCAAAAATAAGTGACTAGAAAAAATCACAATGTTGATCTTAAACGAACTAAATTCACATTTTGATTTACCTAAAGTCTAGAACACACGAAAGAGCGGACGCGGGAATGTTCCTCTGTCGCCGTCGCGGCGACAGGCGACGGGCGCCGAGGCCGCACCGACGCGGTGCTCTCGGCCGCTCGATATCGACTTACAGAAACGTACAGTGTCAACACGGCCTGCTTCATTGTCGCTCCGTGTCGTCCGCAGAAGACCGCGGCCGCAGCCAGGCCGACGGGCGGGCGGAAGGCGCACCTTTCGGCGCAGACGGAGTGTCCGAGGAGTTCCGGAGTTGTCGACGCCGACTGTCGTAGCGACGGACGCGTGTCGTTCAGTTTCCAACGTTCGATCTCAACTGTATTATTTCCCTTTTGCACCTCGCCCAACATCGAGGGAAACTCGAAGGAGCATGTCGAAGTTTATCTACTTAGGCTAATCGTTTCAGGAAGTTCGGTGAAGTACTTAAACAAAAACCATTCCGTCGAACATTCCCAACGGCGGGCCGTCTCCCGGCACTGCGACGGCCGGTGCGGTTTTAAGACCGTCACAGATACATACGAAGATGGCCACGGTTGCGGGATCGCTAGAGGCGAATGCGACGTCGACATCGGCGACTGAATCGAGAGGAACCTTCGCGGCGTCACCGCGGCCCGAGCGACGGCCCCTTCGACAGCACATCTCCACGCGACCGTGACGTCCAGAGCGACCTCGCCGCGTTCCCTCTTCGTCCGATCCGCATACAAAAAGCTCAAGGAAACCTAAACCGACAAACTACCTAACATATCAGAAGCGTATTCGTACCTATGTTACACGTTTTAAAGCACAATATCGCCGAGCCGTTCGATCCCTCGACGGCCGGAGGCGACCGTTTTCCTCCCTCGCTCGCGGAACTTCTTCGCACGGGCGCTCGCGTCTACTCCCGCTCCGGACACTCCGCGCCCTCGGCCTGCGCGAACTTCAGGAACACCTGCTCCAGCGTCGTCTGGCTGAAGCTGTACTCCACCACGTTCAGCCTCTCCTTCGCTGCGCAAACGATCGGCCGGCGTCACGGCGAGCGGCGAGGGGGGCGCGGCCGCCGAGAGACGCTCACCGTCCTCGATGCGCTGGAAGCACTCGGCGAGGCTGTCGACGGCGCTCTGCGGCACCGAGAACACGAGGCGGCCGGCGAAGCTCTCCTCCAGCGCGGCGGCCGGGAACAGGCGCGCCACCAGCGCCACGGCCGCCGCCGCCTCGGCGCCCGCGCCGCCCGCCGACTCCGCGCTGCGGACAGCCGACGTTGCGGAACGGGCCGCCGGCGCCGCGTCGGGCGACGGCGAAGCGGCCGCTCACCGCCGGTGCTGCGGGCGCGGCGCGCTCTCGGCGCCCTCCGAAGGCGCGGGCGCGGCGCCCACCAGCGGCGTGCGGCTGCTGACGTCCACGGCGTCGCAGTCGGCGTCGGCGACGTGCGGGGCGCCGTCGGCGGGCCCGTCGGCGGCAGGCGGCGCCGCCGGCGACGAGGGCGGCGAGCGCGGCGGCGACGGACCCTCCGGCGCCTGCCGGGAGGCGCGGAGACCTTATCAGATTCGACTCCGCGAAGAGCGAACCGTAGAAGCCGAGGCGCCGAAGCCGAATGGCCGACCCGTAAAAGGTGTCACCGTTGGCGTCGACGGGCGACCGGGTTTATTATTGTGATTTCAAATAAACAGTTAAGAGTGCACGCGTACAAAGCACACATGTCAGAAGTGAAACTTCTTTGGCAAACTAATTTTTAAGTCTCAAATACATTTATGCAAATGTACAATTTTAAATTTCCGAAACTCCGAGAGAGGGAAAGAGGAAGATGTGTTAGGAATTGAAGGATTTCATTGTCATTGAAATATTGAAAGTGTCGAAAATGAATTCGAACAATTCATTTTGACTATTTATTTATTTATTTTTATTTATTTAAAAAAGGGCACCAACAGGATACATCTACAAGTAAATTACATATAAATCTTATAGAAAAGTGGTTTTAGAATTAGAAGGTAACCTACTTACTGGTAGCCTCATCACGCTTATATAATAAAATTACACTAAAGGGTGAAAAAAAATGACTGACGGATGAAATGACTATTCTGACGGATGCCCGTTGAAATAATCAATATGTCGACGAAAATTTCAGTTTGAAATCAAACAATTCATTGAAATCTCGAACGACGAATTGGAAATTAAAATGGCGCAAGTTTGTAAATATATAAACTACTAAACCCTCAAACGAATTAGCATAATAAACGTTGCACCTCTTCGTGGCGCTAATCACGCGCTTCGTCCGTACAAATGTTACCCTCGCGCGCCTTCAGAAGTTTCACTTCGGAAGATGCCAAATGCCGTTTCGCCCCCCGATTTAGCTGGCAATGAGCAACACTCACGGGCGCGCGCTCGCGGCCGATCTTCATCTCCAGCGTGTAGCCGGCGCCGTACAGGTTCTTCAGGTGCTGCGTGGAGCCCACGCACCTGCCACAGAGGCCGCGTGTGGGTCGTTCGGCGATGAGTATGACGATAATGGTCGGAGAAGCCGAAGAGATTGCGTAAGAGAAAAGAAAGCAAACGGATAAGTGCTTCGAGGTAAATACACGGTTCATGCAGATGTAAGAATGACTCCTGTTTGTAGTTGTAATAATAATGAATCGATATTCCCCTTCGATATCTGTACAAAGAGTTCGCGCTGGGGTGATCTATTTTAGAAAGCCAACTCCCGAAGCCATCTTTGCCTCGATAGTCCGTCCCATACAAATGCCAAACTGTGCCGTCGCACAACGACATTGCCATGGAATATATCGGTTTAATCAGTTTGAAAGATTAGGCCTCACCTCAGGCCGCCCTTGACCATGATGCCCACCCGCGAGCATAGCGCGTCGGCCTCCTCCATGGAGTGCGTGGTGAGGATGGCGCCCTTGCCGCCCTGCGAACGAGCGACGGACGGAGTTACGGATCGTGGCGGCCGAGGACATGCGCGACGGAAGATGTCGAACTGGTCGCGCACCTGGAAGCTGGCCAGGATGGTGTCCCACAGGAAGCGCTTGCTGCGCGGGTCCATGCCGGTGGACGGCTCGTCCAGCAGCACCACGCGCGGCCCGCCCACCATGGCTAGCGCGAACGACAGCTTGCGCCGCGTGCCGCCCGAGCAGCGCTCCGCGTCCTTGCCCGCGTGCTCCCACAGCTGCAGCCCGCGCAGGAACGCCTCCACCGTCCTGCAACCGCCGCCCCGGTACCGTACCGCGCCGCCCCGGACCGCCCCGAACCGCCCCGCGCCGCGCCCGCACCTCGGCGTGTCCGCCTTGCTGATGCCACGGATGGCGGCGTAGCACTCCAGGTGCTCGCGCAGCGTCACGTTCTTCCACAGCGCGTCGTGCTGCGGGCAGTAGCCCAGCGGCCGCCGCGGGCCCGCCGCCGCCTCGCCCGCGCCGCGCCCGCCCAGCAGCACCGCGCCGCGCGTCGGCCGCTCCTCGGCCGTGATGATCTTCATGGTGGTGGTCTTGCCGGCGCCGTTGTGGCCCAGCAGCCCGAACACCTCCCCGCCCTGCACCGCCAGCGACAGCCGCGCCACCGCCGCCCGCCGCGGCGCCTCGCCCCCGGAGCAGGCGCCGCCGCCGCGCCCGCGCACCGCGTACTCCTTGCGCAGGTTCTGCAAGGCGCGCGCCCTCCAGCACCTCGCCTGCCGCCCGGCACGCCGCGGCCGCGCCCACTCACGTGCACGAGCAGCGCCGGCGCCGCCTGCGGCCGGCCCGGCGCCTCCTGCAGCAGCGCGGCCACGCGGCGCCGCTCGCGCCGCACGTCCTCGTCCTCGCCCGCCTCGCCGCCGCCGGCCTCGGCGTCCGCGTCGCGGGCGTCGGCGGCGTCGCGCCGGCGCCGCGACGGCCTGAGCCCGCCGCCGCTCTTGAGGCGGTCGGCGAGCATCAGCGCGGCGGCGCAGACGGGCACGTGCACCAGCATGGCCGCCACCAGCACCCAGATCTCGGCGGTGAAGTAGCTGGCCAGCGCCGGCACCGCGCACAGCCCGCGCAGATTGCACGTCAGGTACACCCTGCGCAAAGGCGCGGCTCAGCCTCGGCCCACAGTTCAGATTGACCAAAACGCGAAGAGCGAAAACGCTAACCGGTACCCGCGGGGTGGACGCACATTCCGAATACATACAATTATATACATACGTCACGAAACTTGTAATATTAAAGGACACATCGTTAGGAAAAACAAAATAACTACAAATATTACTTTTAAATTGAAAAGAATGTCATTAAGGCTCATCAGTCAATATATGTCTAAAACCTGGCCATTGACATGCTCAGAATGTTGTTGTTATTTGTCCGAGCCCTTTTCACGAGTGACGCGATTCTCTTTCATCCGAGAGCATCAAAATCATCAGTTTGAGCCAACGCGAACATTCCTGTCGCACTACGATGCCGCGGCAAGCCCAACGACATTCCGAACCCGTTATTATACTGGAAAAAAATACATCTATATAAACTAGATGTCTCGTCTATTGCCATTCTTTCATTTCTTCTTTAGTTTTTATTTTCCTTTTTCTTACGAAAGTGTATCATTTCAGTCTTTAATACTTGATATCATTAGTTTTTCTTATATTGTCAATTTATGTTCGAGACTGTGTAAATTGTTTGTAAATTTTTAACCCGTAAATTTAGTATAATAAACTTAAAACGGACGTCGAGTTCGCCAACAACGCAACATATATCTATGTCGGTCACTTCACATGCATCGTTGTATAACATAAGCATTCTGTTCACTGGGGCTGAGCAGCCGAGGTTCCTTTTTAATGCATGAGCTTTAAAAGGTAGTCGTCTACGAGGCCTAGGCATCGTATCCTAAATAAAATTTCATATAATAACTCGGATATATCTACACGAATTGACATCATATAATTTATCCCCAAAACTAACATAGTATAAAATTTAAACGGAAAAAGAGTGTTACCAAGACCAATTATCATTTAAATTACTCTCAGCTAAATGAAGTACTAGTCATTAGAGATCTTGGTGTCATAATCGATGCTAAACTTACCTTCAAAGAACATATTAGTCATGTCACCTCACAAGCTTGGAAACTACTTGGATTCATTGAACGCAACACCACGGGTTTCAAAAGAATCGGCAGTATTATAAGTATATATAATGCGTTGACGCCTAGCATACTAGAATATGCAGTCTCAGTATGGAACCCGCACTATAAGACACATATTGCAAGGATAGAGCGAATTCAACGGTCCTTTACGAGATACCTAGCGTTTAAAGATAATGCTTGCCCGTATAGAGCAAATTATTTAACACGTCTTACACATTTCAACATTCAGACACTAGAAAAGCGTAGACTAGTCGCTGATTTAATGACTCTTCACAAAATTATTCACAACACTCTAGATTGTCCAGACTTGTTGGGTCAAATCAACATTAACGTCCCCAGATGTCCCCCAAGAAATGCCATAAAAAAATCATTTATTCCACATTCCTTCAAATCAAACTTAGGCAAATTTTCCCCTTTAAACAGGCTAGCCAGTACGTACAATAATTTAAACGACATTGACATTGACATTTTTCACGATAACCCAGTTAGTTTTAAGAACACATTATATGTATCCAAATGATTCTGTCCAATACTTAAATAACTAAATTTTTATTTTGTTCTTGATTTTGATTTTGTAATTTTAATTTTTGTAATTTTTATTTTACTAAATTATAAATGTTGTATACACCTGTAAAAGGAGCATTGTGTTGGTCTCATACTTATATTAATATTCATATTGTTAATGTTGTCATAATGATTTGTTGGTGTGTCTAATCAATAATAAATAAATAAATAGTATACGAAGCCATCAATATCATTCATATAGATATTGAAAAACACCGGACCCAATGTCCCCGAGGTCCACCCACGGGGCGGAGTCCAAACTAGTAGTTCCGACGCGTGTCGCTAAAGTAGGAAATGAACCGAGCAAGAGTAACTCCAACTAAAAGCCACGGTGCGGGGAAGTGCTGGGCGAAGCGCATCCTGGGCGACCGGCAGTCCGTCGAGCTATGAGAATGCGATATCAGAAGTGATACGTCAAGCCAGGGACATATTTACACCACACTTTAACGTGTCACTTCACGATAAAGCATCCCACCGTGCGGGCGGCGCGGCGGCGGCGACGGCGACGGCGGCGCCGGGGCGGCGACGGCGGCGCTGTGGACAGGCAACGGCGGGCGACGCGGGCACGGCACTCACCTGTCCACGTAGTATATGATGGCGTACGGTATGTACATCACGTCCAGGAAGCTGAACACTAAATGAAGATAAAACGCTATGTCGCTACCTGAAAATGGGGAAAGCGATTAGTTTCCTTCCGATTGCATAAAGACAGTTTCGGATCCGAATATTGTTTGACAAATCGTACTGGTGTAATGATCTGACTATTGATTTGAATACGCATTGGAGAAATAAAAAGGAGCCCCTTCTGACAAAAAATCTTGACACACACTGAAGTAAACGACTAGAAATGTTTAATATGCCAGTTTGGGTTACGAGATTAAATGTAAGAAATTCTATTGTGATAAATTTGGAGTCAGTCAAACGTTCTAAGAAAAGCTATGATCCAAATAACATTAAGGCTGAGGTTATCAAAGAATTAAATGAAACATATAGGGAATGGCAGCAAATTTTCACTGATTGTTCAAAAAATGACCAGAAAGAAGCAAAGGGCCGCTGTTTATGATCTTAGTAGGGAACACAGACATATGGTCAAAATAAAAAGGTAATATAGCTATTATATCGTTGGAACTTGTTGCAATCTCAGAAGCCCTAAAATACGCCGCTTCTACACAATCAGCACCTGCTGTAATATTCTCGGACAGTAAAAGTGCTCTTCAACATCCGACTCGATGCACCTCTGCTTACAGAGGGCTACCGATAGGATATGAAATTCTGCAGCAGATTCATGATTTCTGCCGGAATGGCAGATTGCTGAGGCGGCAATGGGTTCCAGCACATATAGGTATAAAGGGAAATGAAGAGCCGGACAGACTTGCTAAACAGGGTGGTACTATCGGATATGGTTTTACTATCAGACCCTTTTATTCTAAGATTCTTCCTGAAATCTTATTTTGACGAGAGATCCCGAACGAAGGGGATCTGGTATAACCTCCTCCGCGAGTACCTCGGTTTGGACACGCAACCTTTGGCAGAAACCATGTTAAGGTTGCTTTCAAGTTGCGGTCCGGGCGTTATCCCTCAAATATGCCTATTTGATGAAAAAAGCGGCTCCACCGAACTGCATTCGATGCGATCTATTAGAAGACGTACAGCGTCTTCTCTTGAAGTGCATCAGAACATAGAACGAAAGGCAATCGCTGATAAACCGCTATGTTCTAAATTGTTTTGGTGTTGACCTACTGCAGACCATTGTGAGTAGTTCAACGTCAGAAGTAGCTGTACAATTTTACAATGTGGTAGTAGCTCGACATTTACCCCATTTGAAGGTGTCCAGCACGGCTACCAGCAGGAACGGTATGACGCCGACCCAGGTGGTGATGTTGGGCATGATGCTCTGCGCGGAGTCCATCTTGTCGAACACGTACGACAGGCACGTGTTAAAAAGGATGGCGGCCGGGCTGTACAGCAACAGCAGCCCCGCCAGCATCGTGAGCGCCGAGCCGTTCGTCAGGCTCGGGATGTCGTTGAGCAGCACCTGCACGGCGCCGCGTCAGCTCGGCCGGCGACACCCCCCCCCCCTACCGCCCGCCCCGTCCCTGCCACTCACCAGCAGGAGGACGCCGGCGCTCGTCACTATCATGATGAAGATGAGTATGGTGAAGTACGTCAGAAAGTACATGCTCATCGACAGCCCGTTCACTCTCAGCTGGTTCTTAGCTTTTATCTGAAAAGAGTAATCGGTTACATGGAAAAATTCACCAAAGAGATGCCATCGTCGCTAGGCGCTGAGCCGCGCTGCGCGGCGGCGGCCGCTTCACGCGACGCACCTCTCTGTCGTAGACGATGTCCACGGCGAGAGTGACGGGCACCAGCGCGAAGATCATGCCCATGAAGACGGCGCACACCACGTTGCCCACGTTGAACTCCTCCTGCTGCTCCGTCTGCTGGAACGGGTGCGTCAGCACCTCGATGGGCCGGAAGACGTCCGGCTGGCCGGCCGCCGCCAGCAGCGCCCTGCCACAGCGCGCCGTGAGTCGCGGCCGAGTGCGAGCGCCGCCCACCGCGCGGCCCTCACCTGTAGATGCTGTTGTCCAGCAGGTTGACGATGATGGGCAGGCTGTGCGTGTAAGTGCTGTTGTAGTAAGCCGTCACGCCGCCGTAGGGCGCCGGCGCGTCTCGAACTGCGAACGCGCCGAAGTTCTCCACGTCTAAGAGGCTAGAAAAGTTTCCGTCGAAGAAGTCGACCGGGTGCGCCCCCAGCGCCTCCAAAGAGTCCCGCAGGTCGAGGGACTCGCTCGAGTCTGCGCGCCCGCCGAACAGCGCGATGGGAGTCCTGTTGGCGTAGGCGTTGGGGTCCAGCTTGAGCGGCTGCATCCGAAAGAACACTATCTGCCTCGACTTCATGTACAGCCCCAGAGCGCAGGAGACTGAAACGATGTAAAAAGTCGAGCATAGCGATTAATAACCGGCTCCGAACGTAGAAGCTATCGCAGCGGACTCACTGATGGGCATGAAGATCATGACGTAAAGCTTGTAGGGGTCGCGGATCATGCGCACGGTGCGGATGTACACGAGCGCGCAGAACGTCCTCCAGCAGGAGGGGCTGATCCGCACCGCCTCTCCCAGCACGTCCGCCGCCGGCGTCTCCGGCGCCACCTGCGGCGGCGCGGTCAGCGGGCGACGGCTCGAGGCGCGCGACGTGCCCTCGAACGACCTCGGTCACCTCGTTCACCTTGACGTGCTCCACGCCGTGGGTGGTGGAGTGTAGCGCGTGCGACGCGGGCGGCGTCGGCAGCGACGTCGCCTTCTGCTGCTCCTTGTCGTTCAGCTCCTGCGCGCCCGAGCTCACGGTCAGTATCGGACCGATCGGCCGAATACCGCGATATCGGGTCGGGAAGTCGCGCCTGGTAACTCGAGGTCTTGCTCTGCAGCGACAGGCTCCTGGACAGCGCCCGCGCACGCACCAGCTTCACCGACGACGGGCCGTCCTCCGCCTCCGTCTCCTCGGCGTTCTCGCCCTCCAGGCTCAGGAACACTTCCTCCAGCGTAGTCATGGACACGCCGTAGCTCGCGATGCCTGCGGAGAGAGGCGTAGAGCGGCGGGCGGGGCGGGGGCGGGGAGGAGGGAGGGGCGGAGGGCACGCACCCAGGCGGTTGGTCTTGTGCCGGATCTCGTGCTCGATGGCGTGGAACAGCGGCGGGAACAGGTGCACGGCGTAGTGCGGCAGGATGTAGGACAGCTCGCGGCCGTGGCGCCGCGCCTTCTCCGCGCGCGCCACGTGGCCGCGCACCAGCCGCGTGATGCCGTGCTCGCGGCACGCGCCTGCAACGCTCAGGGTGCACCGGCCACCAGTGGGCTTCAACTTTCTTTGTCGCTTCGGTCGATATTAGGAGTTTAGGAAATATTTTATCTTCTATTTTATTAAACGACGAGCGGCAAATTAAAGTGCCACATGTTATTTGTAGATGTAAAAGCCACCGAACCTTCGAACGAATTAGCACACAAAACGCTGCACATCTTCGTGACGAAATTCTACCCTCATGCGCCTAAAAGTTTCACTTCAATAAGTAACTCAATTAAGAAATTTTAAGCAGAAAAATAAAATATCACTTGCGTAACATAAAGGAAAACTTGAGATATACAATTCGCATAGATGAAATCCCTTGACGAGAGTACGTCCCTAAACTGTTCTATTGTTCTTCTTGTTCTTTTAATTAATGGCTTTGGATTGCGCTTCCTTTGCTTCGCCAATGTCACGTGGGTGGTTCAGGTGCGCAGCAGCTTTAAAACCAATGCCGAAGATGACATTCAGGACAATTTTAGCACAACGATATATATTATAATATATATTTTTAGTTTTATTTTGTTAATTGTAATAAACTAACATATCGGCTCACAAACATTAAACAGCACTCAACATTCAAGGAGCAGGAAATCCCATAACTCAAAGGAGGTTTTGGGGCAAGAAAAAAAGATGACTAAGTGACCCCTGCCCAAGTCAGACACACACACACAACCAGGGAATTCGGATTGTCAATTTAAAGCGGTGGACTGGCATGCGAGTGTGGCCAATGCGAAAGCGATTGACGGTTGTAAGAAGCCCACGAGTAGCATTTTTGCAGGAAAAAACCAGGGCCGACATGATACTTCCCTTTGAGGGTTCTCTTCGTGGAACATTCTGCATTCCAACTGCTGTCCGTGTTTAATTTTGCAATTTAAATCCAGGCGACGGTTTTGAAAATGCGAAAGAACACCTACGTGGACTGTGGCACTTATTTTATATAGAAACTATTACTCGTCGCGAGACGTACTGACGTCCAACAAACGGACGCGTCCCGTTTTTCTATTTCGGCGGGTCGTCTTCGGAGAGAACCCCTTAAGCGACCGGCGCCGCGACTCACCGTCCAGCACCAGCGTCAAGTGGTACCCGATGCCGAACTTGTTCTTCAGGAACAGCGAGGTCCCGGCGCAGCGCACCCGGCCCTTGCTGAGCACGGCCTTGCGGTCGCCCAGGATGTCGGCCTCGTCCATGAAGTGCGTGGTGAGCAGCAGCACGCGGCCGGCGCGCGCCCGCCGCAGCACGCGCCACGTGCGGCGCCGCGACACCGGGTCCACGCCCGCCGTGGGCTCGTCCAGGATGAGGATCTGCGGCCGCGAGGGCGCTGCACGACTCGCGCGACATCGCCGTACCGGACGCACCGGCGAGGTCGCGCGGGTCGAGGAGTGGGTCCGCGATATCCGCCGCCTGCGGCCGCTCACCTTGGGATCCCCCAGGAACGCTATCGCTATGCTGAGCTTCCTCTTCTGGCCGCCGGAGAGGTGCTTGGAGAACATCATGGTCTGCTCCAGCAGACCGACCTCCGCCAGCGCCCTGTGCACTTCGTCGGGTATCCTCTCGCTCGGTATGCCCTGAAACGTGCGAATGTCTCAATCGACAGGAGCGAAAGCGCCTCTATCTTAAAAATGTGCTCTACGCCTGCGATCGATGATTCCCGTCTGCGATGGTCGATCGACGGCGCTCACTTTGACGGCCGCGAAAAACTGCAGGTGCTCCTCGACCGACAGCAGGTCGAACAGCACGTCCTGCTGCGGACACACGCCGATCATTTGCCGGATCTCGTGCATGTCGTTCGGGTCCCTGCGGAGAGCGACCGCGTCAGCTTCGTCGGAAGACCGAATTTGCGATCCCTGAATCTTATTTGTCTACGAGTATGTCTTTATCTCAATATATAAAACATCGTGTCCGCATGTATGTGATACGCGATTTTATTGAATCTTTTTGGGAGTCTCCGGATTAGCCGTGACTGGTCTAGATCGATTCGATAAATATCGAATTCGCTCAATCTCCACGGGTTCACGAACTACGCGGGTGACTCCGCCGAGAACGTCTACTAAAATATGATATCGGATGATGTTGAATCCACCCTCGCATCTATACATAGCGCCGCGGAGTTTGCCACTGACTGATTTAGCCTCAGAAAACGAATAAATGGAACCGCTCATAAGGAAACCCTCTCGCGACGGAGCGGGCTCTCACCTGACGTCCAGGCCGTACACGTAGGCCGTCCCCGCGCTGGGCGCCGTGAGCCCCGTGAGGATGTTGAAGAGAGTAGACTTGCCCGCTCCGTTGTGGCCCAGCACGGCCGTGATCTGGCCCTCGTATATGCTGAGGTCGATCCCGTCGATGGCCTTCACCTCCGGTCGCCGGCAGTGCCGGAAGCTCTTCTTGAGACCCACGATCCGTATCGCCTCCTTGTCCAGGAGCTCCCTGGATGCAAACAACTTCGGCTCGCGATAGCACTCGAAACCTCCGTCTGACAATCGAGTCGTTCGTTTCACGACTTTGCGAGAAAGTATCGGAAGCTATACGGAGCGAACGGTGTACTGGTGGGTACCGACTTGGGCACGGGCTCGATGTCCTTGTGGTGGGGCACGTCGCCATTGGAGTGGAAGTGGTCGGCGGCCACGCGCGCGCGGCGCCCGCGCAGCCAGAACGACGGCAGCAGGCAGAACCAGGGCCGCTGCTTGATGCCGTACTCGCCTGCAACCACACTGCCGCTCACAAACGCTACTTTTCACGTCAAGGTGAAGGTACAAATCTAACAAAAACCCACTGGGAATCACAGCGTCCAGCCAGTAGGCGGCGAGGCCGTACAGGACGGTGTCGACCGCCATCATTATGAGGCTCCCTCCGAATGGCACGCCGGGGCCGCTCCAGAGGTTGTCCCACGTCACGCCCACGCCGGCCATGTCCAGCACCAGCGCCTGCGGGCAGTGGCGCGGTCGCTCACTCCTTCAAGCGAGGCGAGGACCGGGTCGGCATAGACCCGACGGGAACTCCATCGACTATGCTTTCAAGACTAAAAATTGTATCGGCCGCCGAACGCGACCTGCCGAAATTGCCACCGACAATTAATCGGCGCGTATGTCGACGGGGACGGGGACTTAGCATATGTTGGCTAGTACGAGTAGTGTGACTCGCCTTATCCATGGCCAGCGCGTAGCAGCTGGAGCTGATCAGCGACACGAACCAGAAGGCCAGCGAGTCCGCGTTCGACACAAACACCTGGATGAAGTACAGCGCGCTCATCAGGTTCACCGCGAAGCTGCCCAGGATGCCCGCCGTCTGCAAGGGAGCATCGTCACAGCGCGCGGACGTGGCCAGAATATCGCTCTGGCACCGGTTACATCGAACAGCCTGTTACGTGCACGAGCACTTCTGTAAGGGCTCTATGCAACTGCAGAGCGTCAGTCGTCACCACGTTCTGCCTCCCGCTTTAAAACGTTACCTGGTCTTACTTTCGAACCAGCTGCGACGCTCGTATTCAGTTGCGCAATTTTGCCTATTGAACGGTCCTACTCACCCTGGCTTTGTCGAAAAAAGGCGTCAGCATGAAGGCGAAAGTTATGATCGTGAATCCAAACAGCAGCATCAGTAAAAAAATGAGCACGTAGGACGAGTGCTGAAAGACCTGAAAGAGAAAGGAGCGAGTCAGTTATGTGTCAGCTATATATTTATATTATCGAACGCCTTTCGGCGGTCATTCACCTTCAAAGTGAACAGCAGAATTGTGCTGACGAGAGACAGCACCGTCACGAATACGGCGTAGATCACGAACCAGGAGCCCCTGCACACGACACGGTCGCGATCACTCTCCATCGAGCGCACCGCCACTCGGGGCGACGGATAAATCGCAGTCACCTCCGACGATACATTTTCGACTCGAGGACGAACGATCTCGTCGAAGGTCGCGACCGCCACTCACCAGTAGACGCTGTCCTTTAAGCCCATCATCCTCATGCCCTCCCGGATCTTCTTCTCCTTCTCTCCCACGACCAGCATCAGCAGGTAGGTGATGAACTGCGACAGCGTCATCACCATGTACATGGGCATGATGACGCGAAAAATGACGAGCCAGTCGCCCGTGTGCCTTCGCTTCGGAAACTGCCGCAGCTCGATCCGCGGCGGGACGAAGGCGCCGCCGCTGTCCGCCTGCAACGCGAGCGGCGGTTGCCGGGGGGAGGGGGGCGTCTCCGGGCCCGCCGAGCCCTTCGCTTCGCTCACCTTGATCTTGGCGAAGTCGATGAGCGTCTGCAGCGCCAGGAAGCCCGAGTAGTAGTACTGCAGCGCCGGGCAGGCGTCCTCGCGCTGCACTTCCGACAGCGGGATGAGCTGGCCACCGCGCGCCCAGTCGGCGGCGCGCTGCTCGCTGCGCTCGCGGCAGCGCGCCGGCGACGTCATGAGCGCGCGCGTGGACGGCGTGCCGCCGTCGCGCGACGGGTTGCTGCGGATGGTGTACCTGCGCAGCGCACGTCGGCCGTCAGCCGCCGCCCGACGCCCGACGCTCGACGAAACTCGACCGGGGCGCACCTGAGCGGCTCGCCGGGCGCGCCCGGGTCCGTGTGGAAGATCACCGCCAGCGGGAACCTCTTGGCGTCGCCGTGGTAGGCCTCGTTGAGCTCCTCGGTGCCGTTGTAGCGGATCCAGCGCACGGGGAGCTGCCCGGCGTCCGTCAGCATGGCGTTTATGTCCTCTAGAAAACCCTTAAAAAATACTATCGCTCAGTCCGAAGCCCTCCCGCCGAGAGGGAAGGGCGCCCGTTTCGGAGTCGTCGCGAGCGAGACGCTCGATCGTCGCCCGCGATCGAGCGTCGCGCAGACGCCGACGTGCCGGACGTGGAACACGGCGCCGCGCGAGGCCCGACGTCGACGACGCGATCTGCGGCTCAGCGAGACGAACATACCAACAGTAAAAAATAAAGTCGGCGTTCCGTTTATCGCATAGACGCTCGACTTCAGCCGTCGACCGGTTCGAATCCTCTACCTGATGCACGACGCCCTGTGCCCCGCGATCTTTTCTCGGAATGAGCTCTTCTGGCTCGTTCACCAATAATATCGTAAGCTGCGGGGCCGTCTTCGACTCCCCGAGCGGTTCGGGACTGTTGAGAATCATGCGAACGTCCCGGATCTCATATAAAGGTTCAAAGTAGAACAGAATAGAAATAAAATAAATTGCTCAATTTGTGTATCAGTTTGAGATTTAATCTTCATATCGATAACATTTACTAAACAGCGATCCTAACAAAAGAAAGCTGCTCTTTGAGGCGCTCGCGAGGAGTATTGTCGAGCATGGTTCGATGGTATTATTACCGACACAGAAGTGACAATCTCACAAAAGTAAAAAAATTTAAGTGCATATGTCAGAAGTGAAACTTCTTTGGCGAACTAATTTTTAACTCTTGTTTATATTTAACAAGATATACAAATGTCAAATTTTAGATTTTCGAGACTCTGAGTCTCGATGGGAGGGAAAAGGGAGATTCGTCAGGAATTTCACGAATGTCATTGTCATTAATATATTAAAGTGTTGAAATATATATATTTTTTTTATATATTTAAACAACGACCCCGAATAAATCCACTTTGTGAAGTAAGTTGTCGATTTGTTACTTGGCTACCCCCCATGTAATAACCAACGACACAGAATTGCAGGAGACTATGCTTAGGAGGCAGAAGTGGGAATGCTATGAAGCGTGGTGCGAAGAGGAGAGACCGTTAATATAAAATAGTATGTGTATTTCTGTCGCTTTATTTGCCGGCTTCATCCTACACCAGTTTTTTTTCGTTAACTCCGGTTTCAAATCACGATTCTAAAGAAGTTTCACTCCAAAAAGAAATGAAATTTTACTTCAATTATTTTTGAAAATTTAATAATTCAACATCGTGCTATTCGGCAAAAGAAAACACCGCGAGGCTACCTGTACGACTCGGCAGCGGTTCCGGGGCACGTACATCCTATCCACCCGAAGGGGAAGCTGAGGCGCAGACGGCTCTGCTCTGCCAGGAGGCGTCGTTCACTTTGTGTAAAACCTTCGAAGGGCATTCGGCATCGACTCGATTGCAGCGATAAAAGCGAGATAAGTGCTAGAGCCGATACTTTCGCACCCCTCGTGACCATTCACAGAGTTCCCGGTAGCTCGACCGACGAGGGCGCTCACCGGCGTGCCGTTGGCGGAGCTCCAGTCGGCCACTACGGCCACGGTGTGGTTCTCGGAGATGACGTCGTGATGGATGCGCAGCAGTCGGCCGGGCTTCCTCACCTCCGGGAAGTTGGGATTCGGCACCAGCATTTTGAGGAAGATCAGCACGCCGAGAGAGTAGAGAGGGACCAGAACTTCCTGCAACGAGCGACGGCAGATTTCGCGGGGAGCGCGTCGAGCGGTCTCCCCGCCGAAAACCGTTTCAGACTATTCGCATCCGACCGTTCCCGCCGACGGCCGACACGGTCGGACCGATCCGGGCCTAACTTTCACGCCGGAGAGGGCCTTTGTTATCTCCAAAGCCGGCTCCGTGCGGCCGTGCGGGGGCCGGGGGGCGGTTACTCACGGCGAGGGTCTTGCGGGTGTCGCGCTTCTTGAGCAGCAGGTTGCGGCGCACGGTGGGCCACAGCTGCCGCCAGAAGGCGGCGCCGCGCCCCGCCCCGGCGCCGCCCGGCGCCCGCGCCTCCCCGGAGCACGTCCTGCAACCGCGCACACTCCGGCTCTGCTGCCTCCCGGCACAAGGCGGCCACGGGCTCGTTGCGTTTTCATCAGACGAAGCTCAACCGAGGCAACGGGACCACCGCCGTTTCAAGCATTGAAATACTTTTCAAAGGGGGGATTTATTTAAGGGGGTAATCGATGTCGCTAGAACCGCGGTCCGCGTCGTGTTAGCCTCGAGCGGGACGCACTTTATGTCTAAATCGTACGTCATACTACTCTTCACATTTAATCCCCGACTGGCGATATGTCGTTCGAGAAGAAATGAGGTGCTCGCTGCAGCGCGTCGTTCGAACGAGCGAGGCGGAGGCACGAAGCGCGGACGCCTCGGCCCGTTTCGAGGACATCGTACTGGCTCGGTCCAGAGAGGCCACTCTTACAAACCCGCCGTCGGGCGCCGGCATTCAAATTTCCTCTTTACTAATCGCGGCCTCAATTTATACAGTAATACTCATTCATACGAAGCCCCTGCAAAGCGACGGCGACCGCTTCCCGATCCGACAGGCGCGACGAAAGATGCGACCTTTTCATTTCGTTGCGCCGATATGCGACCCGCCACACGGCGCCGCGGGGCCACGGGGCCACGGGGCCACGGGGCCACGGGGCCACGGGGCCGCCGCGAGCTAAGACCGCCCGCCGCCCGCGGGAATGCAATCTCTTTAACCGTTCTCTATCGATTTGAGACGCCCGATTTATTCTTTTCGCCGGTGTTCGCGGGAGCTCGCCGCGATCGACGCCGAGTGATAAAGAAATCTAGTGTTTTTGGTACGCCTCGTTGGAAACCTTTTTTAAACAGTCGCCGACCCTCGCGCAGCTCGCAATAGTTCGCGAACCGTGCGAGGGTTTTAGAGAAAATCGTACCAAACATGCACCCGTCGCCACTCGTCGTCCGACAATATCCCATTGAACACATTCGGCTAGCTGTAGTGCGACGGGCCGAGTCGTGAAACGCACCAGCGTAGCCGCCGCATGGGCTCATAGACGAGTTACGACGCCTCGCGACCGAATAGCCGTCCGATCCGGCGATCCCCAATCTCATTCGAATCATAATTTTAAAACGAGCTTCTTGCACATTAACTTTCGCGCCTGTAATGTAAGTCTATTGCATATCACCTAATCATAGACCAACTACAATATTCACAGAGACATAACGGCGCCGCAGTGCCCAGTTTGTAAAAAGCAATCTATACGTGTCCCCACACACCGAATGCGAGATCGGTCCAATCGTGTCATAGGTCGGCGGGGAGCACTGCAATGCGGGAAGATTTTGGGGTAACAACGAAAACAACAACAACGTACATCACTCGCAGACTAGACATTAAACGATTGCGACGACGGAAAAAACGATCGACCGCTGCCTCTCCCCTCGCCGGAGCGGACCGTCGACGCGGCCCCCGCGCACTACCACGACGACTCGCGCGGCCATCCGGGGTCGTCCGCGACCAGGGCGACGAGCCGACCTCGTATATTTTTATTATTACAATATCACTTGCATGTAATTCGAGTCGAAACGATTCATTTGCCGCCGCGGTTTTTTGTTTAATCGCGGTTTTCGAGCCGGGAGTCGCCCGGCGAGGTACTGCGCCGCCGACGAAATCCCCGCTCAAGAACATCGCTGGCCAGCAGGACGAGCGCCAAAACGGCTGCGGTCCGACGTCAGGCGATGACGTGGCGCCGCGTCACTTGGAGGCCTGCCAGCCGCGCGCACGCGGCCGAATTCCGGGCACGACATTACTTAGGAATCGCCACGAAAACTATCGTCGCAAAGACACTACGCAGGGACGCGATAGAATTCACGAACGTCGCGACGGGTTCGTTTCGTATTCGCGGTCGATCGATCGGACGTTTCACGGATCGCCGGCCACCAGTCGCGGCGCAGCGAGGCACCTCGGCCGACCCGCGGCCCCGCCCCCGGCCTCCGAATCGATATTCCGCGCGCCCCCCTGCGGCGCGGCCGACGAAATCGATCCGCGCCTCGCTCTACTCGGCCGCAGGGTACTGACGTGAGGCGCCGGGGACCCGCGGCGGCGTCGGCCGCGCTCATGCGGCTCGCCGCAGCGCGAGGAAGGCCTGCCAGCGCGCGCTCCGAGCCACGCGCTCCCGATGCGTTCGTCCGCGCGACCACCGGCGGTTCCCGAGACGACTGCCGCCGGCGCGGCGCGGCGCCCGCTGCGCACTGCGCTCCGGCGGCGCCCACTGCGCGCGCGCGAACCGGCGCCGGTGTCGCCGCCGAGGAGCCCGGCCCTCGTCGCCGGGAATCTACGCCGCCGGCCACCCCGCCGCGCACGCGCGCCGCGCTGCCGCAGTACGCAGCCCCGGCCCTGTTCTTAGGCCGGCCCGCATGGCGGCGCCCTTCTGCCTAATAGTTTTTTTTTTTTCTTCTGAAAGAAAAGCCCGAGCGGCGTGGCCTCGATCTGGTGACTTGCCAATATTCTTGCAGACTGTAAAATCGTCGTCCCGCCGGAGGTTCCGCGGCCGCAGATCGCCGGTTCGGCGCTGAACATGAAAGGCCAGCATTATCATTTAGCATTACTCGTGAGCTGAGCGAGTTTACTTCGATAAAAAATACTTTGCTCGATTATTATCTCGCAGGAAAAGGGAGTATTATAATCGATTTTTTCCGTCGCCGACGGGCTAGCACTACACGGTGACCTCGACCGCGACGGGGAGGGACGACAGATGCAGTCTAAGACGCGAATGCGCCAACCCGGTAAGAGAGAAAGGAACTGGGACGGTGCAAGTTGCAACCGACTGAATAAACTTCGTACTGGAGCGGAAATAATGCAAAATCTGTCGGTCAGGTTTCGTCCCGGCCGGCCGCGGCGCGGCGGGCGGCGGCCTCCGCCGGGCCGTCGGTCACGGGGGGGCCGCGGCCTCCTTGTGGCTCCCCCGGAACGGCGCAGCGGGCGTTTCCCGCCGGAGCGCCATCTGGCATTGAGTCGCCGAAACTCTAAACGTTTGGCTTCACTTTGGCCTTTGCCTTGCATCGGGAGAACGAATGGTGCCTGTGTTCGATTCCATGAGCGACAAAAACTACGGCGCGGGTTAATGGTTCAAATTTCTTAGACAGATGTTGCTTATATATTATTTTGCTTTTTTATACGCAATCGAGCGTGTATTTCGACAGGCACTTATTTATTTATTTAAAAAGGGCACCGACAGGGTACATCTTAAAAAAAGTAAATTAGAGATAAATCTTGAAGATAACAAGTGTTTCGGCGCAAACGCCTAGTGTTATATCCGTGATGGATTGGACCCAGTTCGTAATTGCTCCTGGGATTTGGCAGAATTATGAACAAAACCACAACGACAACTACCTTAGACATTTAACAGTTACAAAGTAACCGAGTAAAGATTTCAATAAAAAGGAAAATGAAGCTAGTGATTCAAATATTTTAGACGGTATAGATATTTTAGAGATTGGCCGATATTTTGTGACGTCTCTTTTGTCCCCATCCTTGAAAACTGGCAGGACGATACCATGTTCCCAAGCCGATGGAAAATCGCCCTCCAGAATGGACTTATTAAATATGGCCGCAAGAGGCGTGGCTCAACTCATAGTAGTTCTTTAAAAAATAAAAATTTTACCAAAAAAAGAACCGCCTTCAAAACAAACTTCCAAGTGTATTAAAATGCTCTAAAAAGTAAGAAATAATTGCGTTTTCTTTTATAGTGTACTTCGTATTCTCATATTCGGAGTCGGTGTCATAAGGTGGCATACGGTGGCATAAGGGATGTCCCCTCTCGTTGCCTCGCGACGACCGATTGCTCCTTCGTGGCGCCTCCATTCCCACGGGTTGTGTCTTTATCTGTCCGTCGTGGTTATAACGGTTCGCGATGGTTTCCAGCGGGACGACTCTAAAAGCGCGAGGATCCAGTCGGGCCCGAGCCGATTCAAAGGACCCATACGACCGACCGACCCCACAAGATGCAAAGCAACATCACGACGTGCCGGATGCGACGCGATGGAGCCGAAAGCGCACGCGACGTCGCCTCGCTCGCCCTCGAATGACCGACACCGTCGAGAGCGGTTCCTGAAAGGTCGAGTTCGTCCGGGAGAACGAACGATGGAATCTTTTCTGCTCGTACGATATGATACACGAGAGCCTTGAATATTTGCGTCACCGAGCGTTTTACACGAACACGACTATCGATAAAATGTTATCAATTAATCCGATCCGATTACTAATTAACGTTAAAAGGAACGAGCGCGAAGTCGACGAGCAACATGTCGATAATATTAATGTAGAAATCGCCGACGGTCTTCCCGCGCCTTCGGGCCGTGCGCCTCTCGTCGCCGCGGACGGCGAGCAACTTCGCGAGGCGAGCGAAGTCGACGCCTCGCCTCGCGGCGCAGCACTAGCGGCGCGCCGTACTTAAGGCGGTGGCGCGCGGCGCCGCGCATTGTCGCCGCGATGGTACTGCACCGTGCTGCCGTGCTGCTGCTGCTGCTGGCGTGCGCGGTAACTACCCACACGATCCCGCGCCCGTCGCGTCCCAATCGTTGGACCGACTTCGACCTGTCCTACGTGTAGGCCCGCCGGACGCGCCTCGCATGCAGTTCGGACTCGTCGCAGTTTGTGCGGAAACGGATCGCTTCTCGAGAATAGGGATACGCAGATTCGGGAAGAATCAGGAATAATTTAATCGATACATTGCGAAGAGTGGAAAAAACTTCACATGTCGTCGTATGTACAACGCGACAATCTCCCGATTCCGTATTGCGCGAACGCGACGTGGCAAACTTGTCCTTTTCCATTTCGTGCATATGATTAATAAGGACGTCCGGTGCTTCTGAGGAGAATGACGTCGTTCTTTTGGCGGCGAAGGTTCGGAACGGAAGACGTCCGCCGCGGACGCCCTTGTCGCTCACACCCTCGGTCGATCGAAACTTTGAAACGCAACATTTCGAGAGATTCGAGAAGATTCTTTTCAGTAATACCTCCATGCGTTCGGTTTCTATTGTGTATATTGACGCGACCTTCGACATTTATACACATTCCGTGTTACGCATGTTTAATCTACGAGGTCTCACTAATTAGGTATTAAAGCGACACGTTGTCATTCGGTTTATCGTCGATAGATCCGTATCGCTCGGCGCCTGCGATACGACAGCGGCCGGCGTCGGAGAATGTTCCGTCGGCTGTTGGTTCGCTTCGTTTCCGTTTCGCCCCGACGAGCGCTGCGGGGCCGCCGACGAGGCACGTTTCCATTTCTTTCATGAAATCGAAACCCGCCAAACCCGTGTAGAACCCGAGAAAAGTCCGCGTCGACGGCGCGGTGTCGGACATAATTGTCGACCGATTCCGGAACGGGCCTCGCCCTGACCGCGGCCTCCGCCCGCAGAGCCGCGCCTCGCCCGCGCCGCACCCGCTGGCCTTCCCCGAGGACGTCGCCGCGGCCGGCGACCGCATCGTGTCGGGCTGGGAGGCGACGCCGGGCCAGATCCCGTACCAGCTGTCCATCCGCATGGTGGCCGCCAACGGCGCCGTGTTCAGCTGCGGCGCCATCCTCGTGCACAGCGAGTGGGCGCTCACCGCCGCGCACTGCACCGCCATGTCGGTACTCCGCGGTCCCCGCCCCCCGCCGGGAAGGTCCGTCCTTCCGGGCGTCGCCCCGTCCGCCGCGCCGGTGCGACGCTGCCGTCTGCCGCAGGCGGGTGAGCGTGGTGGTGCGCGCGGGCGCCGTGGCGCTGAGCCGGCCGGCGCTGCTGTTCGAGACCACGAACTACGTCAACCACCCGCTGTACGACGAGTCGCTGTCGGTGGTGCAGCCGCACGACATCGGCGTCATCAAATTCAACCGCGTCATCCAGTTCGACGGTGAGGTGTTTCGGATCCGTTCCCTCCTCGGTCCGCCGGACGTCGTTCCGTAACGAGCGGACGTGTCGCTTCGCAGACCGCATCCGGCCGATTCGCCTCCAGTCTTCGGCGGACAAGGACAAGAACTACGACAACGTGCGGCTGCAGGCCAGCGGCTGGGGTCGCACGTGGAGTGCAGGTAGGCGCCCGCCCCCCTCGGCTCCGCCGCGCGGTCGCTCACGGCCGCGGCCGCTCTCTCTCTCCCTCTTGCAGCTGGCACGGCCCCCGAGGTCCTGAACTGGGTGTACTTGCTGGGAACCAGCAATGAGCGGTGCCGCGCGGCCTTCGGCGGCAGCTCCATCATCGTGGACTCCACCATCTGCGCCGGGCACTACAACGTCACCAGCCAGTCCACGTGCCAGGTCGGTGGCCGACGCGGGTCCCGCCGCTCCCGTGCGACTTGTCGACCGCCGCGTGACCGCGACCGCGCCTTTCGCAGGGCGACAGCGGCGGGCCGCTGGTGGTGCGCGACGTGGACGGCGAGCCCAGCGTGGTGGGCGTCACCTCCTTCGTGTCCAGCACCGGCTGCCACACCGGCTTCCCCGCCGGTGAGTACCCGCGTCGCGGCGCCCGAGGGCCTAGTGACGAGAGACGGGCGTCGGGAAGCACCGTCTCGAAAGCGGAACGTCGCCGGCAGGGTTCATCCGTCCCGGGCCGTACCACGCCTGGCTGAAGGCGGAGACCGGCGTGGACTTGGACTGGACGCCGCCGGCGCTCGACGGGGACTCCGACGAGAGCGACTCCAGCTCCAGCTCCGAGTCCGAGGAGGACTCCGAGGAGAGCGAGAAGTAAACGTCGCGCGACGTGCGTACGTTTCACTTTGCAATAAAATCGTCGTGATACAAAACAATATATTATTTGTGTGTCCTTCCATGCAGCGCTCTTAAACTCAAAGACCGAATGAGAATAAGGAATACGTACCCAGAAACGCATTCGGCCAGAAATTCATAGGATTACTGAACGGTGCCGTTTTAGTTCACGACGGCCGGCCGAAAAATTGATAGTGCATTTAAAGAGCTGTTTAGATCCGCCCACAACGCCCGTCGCCCACGACGAGCCGACCCTGGCCCCTGTAGCCAGTCTATTTGTTTGTTGGCAACAGACCCAAAACTTCCGACCAGATTTTCAGAAGGTATAGTGACTCTTGAGGAAGATTTAGATACTTATTTATTGGACGAGGTTCGCCGACAGGTGTGTGATGCTACAAATTTTACAACCAAACACAGAAGTGGCCATTCACACCTACACCCGGTCACTGGCGAACTCCGCCTGCTTTAATGGAATATGCGAGTGCGGGTTTAAAGGTTCCAAAATCATGAATAATAATCGAGATAAATTTCAATAAGTGACGTAAATGTGCAATATAATAGTAACAACACATATTAACTAATTTAAAATATAGAAACATAAAACAAAATATAACACTCGCGAGAGAGAAAAGGAAAAAAGACGATAAAATAAATATAAATTTATAGTTCGTATTAATTAAAAACAATTATACTGTTTGTTATAAAGAAACATGCCCGTGCCCGTGTCAACTTCAGGTTGACACACATCCCATTTTTTTTTTTTTTTTTTTTAAGCATCTCGTTCTATATGTATTATTTATTTCGCTTCTCCATAAAATTTCGTAACAAAATATGCATAAACATGACACCAGTCCCGACACAGTTAGCCCAACGCGACGCTACACTAGTCTTCATTGATTTAACAAAGCATAACATTGTATAGTTCAACTATTAGCAAACATAAAAATCATACCGTTTGATAGTCTTACATAGAAATTCAGACTCTATTAAACTGTATATTTTTAACTATCGAAATCGAAATACGGTTTCCATGTCGGTCTAAAAGGGGCAAGCCGAACTACCCCTTTCAGTTCTTGAATCTTCTTTACAACCTGTTGCGCATTGCACAGAGCAGCTGTGCCACGTGAAGATTTACAGACTAGCTACATTTGTGTATGACGTGGATTTTAATTTATACGGAGCATGGAGCCGAAATTGACAAGAACGCCACAACTTTTTATCGGATTATTTAACACACACTTACATTCATAATCTAATCAATATACCTTTTACACTTTTAAATTCGTATCTTCATTTACGCAGAATGTGCGTCATTATCGAACGTAAAAATATTCTGCAAAGGATGACAATTTTTTTTTTTTTTTTTTTTTAATCGCTCCATTGATTTTTAACTTGATTATTACAACTGTTACAAATAAACAAAAATAGATATTTATTATCTAAAGGATAATCATTTCAAACTTCACACATGATAAAAAATGAAAGAAATGAAAAAAATCCTCACTATATGAAATAGGTACGCTTGCATTCATTTATATTCGAAAATTCATATCCCCAAGAGATGGCGCGAGAAGGCAACTACATCGCGATATTGAAATTATAAAATTTATTCTAATATTAGGTAGGTAGGTAGGTAGGTAGGTAGGTAGGTA